>NW_006498220.1:750058-781152 GCF_000471905.2 Amborella trichopoda
AAAATAGATTTTCAGATAATCCTAAAAACATTTTAAATCAAAATTACATACCATGATAAAATTTGAAGGTGCACCTTACCTCTACACCTACGGATGCGTCCGTATGCAAACTGCACCTGCACCCTTCTTAATTTTCCTGATCTATGTTCCTGTCGTAGCATACCAATCCCTACTCAAACTTCAATATATTTTGTATGAGTCTTGATGAAAAGCATTATGAGCTAAAAAAAAATGGTTGAAATTAAGGAAGCCACTCTTTAGATATTGGGGTTGCACATAGAGTGTAGCATGGATTTCCAAATACTTCTGCAATATATATATATATATATATATATCTCCGACCCAAATAGTTTGGGAAAAGTCTCTGAGGATAATGATTTTTTTTGTTGGGGGGGAAAATATCCTTAATTAGTGGAAGACATGTCTGCTGGTTTGCAAATCACAGGGTGGCCTGCACATGATTCAGCTGTAAGCTCTGTTAAATTTGGACCTGACGAGGCAAGCATATTCAGTTTAGGATCTGATGGAAAGGCAAGTATCTCCTTTTGTTATAATTGAATATGATTGCTTATATCGTTGCCATTTATCTTGGACAATCCAGTGATTCCTATCATTTGCTGCCAAGACTGGAATGCTTTGGTAATTTTTTTCATGGTTATGTGTTATTGAAACGCAGAGTACAACTTCTAGCAGCATTAACGGCTACTCTTTCTCTTCTGTCTGTTCTTTGGAACACTTTATGCTTTTTGGGCCTGTTAGTTCCAGATGTTGATTTTCCACTATTTTGAGACACCACTGTTGCAGATATTTGAATGGAGCTTGCAGAACCAAGGTCAGGTTCTCTGGTCAAGGGACTGCAGCAGGTAACTTCCACAGCTCTCTGGACTTGATTAGGGGCTTTCCCTTGTTCAAGAATACTTCTAAATGCTATTGGTCATGTTAACTAATGAGCCATTTCATGATTTTTATAATTTAATTATGACAAATTTCGAAAACCATTCTTTTGTAGGTTCTGCGACTTTAAAAATTCAGTCATTCCTCAACATGAGATGGGATTAGATTTTACTGGCAGGAGATTGTTGGTGACGTCTGAGTCTACGAGATCACCTATATATCAGGTGGGCAATGACCCTTGAGCCTTTCATTTCGTCTTTTACTTTATGGTTTGGATTTTTTCCAGTTTGCATGGACAAGAATATAGCGACAGGTCGAGATATTTCCAGATATCTCCAGCTCCTGAAAACTCTAAGTTTTGAACATATCTGCAGTTTTTTCAATGCTCAAACTACTTTCCAGATTTCATCTTTTGTGGAATAGCACAATAAAGCAATCAAACATTGAATATCAGCTCTATTGAGCATTTTATTCTAAATTGTTCACGGAAGGAAGGATTAACACTCATATCACAATGGTTGTGAAGGAAATATGCAAGATTTTTTTGGGGCAAATTATTTTGAATTTTGGAGATGCAGTTGATCTGGACTTTTAACTTTATATCTGATCTTGTCATGGCGCAGATTGCTACATTTGCTAACATCTGTGGCATTTGCTTCATTTATGTGGAACCTTGTATGTCTGGAAGGTTGAGTGGTTGAAGTCTGTTCCTCATACAAGCCAAGCTTGCCTATTAAATGGAAAGGGACAAAATGGTGTATCACTTTGGGTGAATCTGACTTCAGAAAATGATATGTTGAACTCCTAGGTTTTTTTTTTTAATCCATAGTCTACTTTTATTCTAGAAAAATTACATATAATTGATAATAAATAAAAGGGATTGTATATTAAAGGAGCATTCGCCTTTAGCGCATGGAGGTCACAGTCACTAGCCATTGGACGTGAAATCTAACTTATTGAAGTTTGTCATAATATTCGAGAAATTTTATTTGGAACTTTGTGCTCTGTCACTGTTACATCTCTAACCACTAGATTTCAAAGAGTCAATAATGGTCCTGACCTCCTTGTATCAAGAGCAAATAAGACTTGTATACATTTTCCTAAATAAGACTTGTGTATGAGAAAGTGTACACAAAATATGAGAGTAGTTGGGAAAGTAATGGCATAATTTGAAAGTTAACCTTGCATTCTAATCACTACCATCTGTTGGGATAGTTGGGATGGTGGTAAACTAATCCAGGATTTGAAGAAGGAAGGCTCTAGGTTGTGGACATGAATGGGAAGTCTATGAATGCATTCACCAAGCGAAGGAACTGAAGCAAAGCCAGCAGGAGCATGCAAACCAGCATTAAGAGATGGTGAATCTAACATTCTTATTAGGCACATATGGTAGCATTTTGAATCTGTTGTGTGACAAGTACAAACTTGGTGATTTGAAGGACCCTACCATTTTTACTACACATTTCAGATGCTAAGCAAGAAATGTACACCATTTTAAGCAATCGAATTTGCTTTGTTTTCTTGTGGGCAGTGTTATGTTGATACTCAGCAGGTCTGTTGCTTTTGACATCTCAAGGAACTTCTTGACTTCAGATAAGGGAAAAAGATTTGTTCGAGTGAGAGAACTGTCAACAGTGGCTTCTCACCCAAAACACATATAGGAAACTATTATAATCTGAGAATTTTCGTTGATATTCAGCAGGTCTGTTGCTTTTGACATCCCAAGGAACTTCTTGACTTCAGATAAGGGAAAAAGATTTGTTCTAGTGAGAGAACTATCAACAGTGGTCTCTCACCCAAAACACATGTAGAAATCTGAGGATTTTCGAATCATATTTGTGCAACCCTAAGATCAATTTAGAAAGATGCTCTGTAGCTTAAAAAGGACTCCGAATCAAATCCCTCAAAGATCGACTCTGGTTGTCCATTGAGCAATGGTCAAGTCTAAGGTTTCAAGGGATGATTTTTTTTTTTTGTTCAATGAGGTGAACTAAGATTGGTGAAAACATTTGTTCTAACAACTTTTTTTGGATGGGAGACCATGCAGGTTGGCATTTGAGTCAAATCTAGTGATGCCATTTGGATAATTCTAGAAGTTAATTTAGTGAGACTTTTAAATAAATATTGCGACATAAGATGCATTGCTCCATGAATAGGCCCCTTCTTACGTCCTACTCTCCAAATTTGTCCTGTGAAGGGAACGGATGCAGCAAGCCACAATATTTCATACTGATATTGCTTTCCTCAAAACTAACCATGGCTCAACATTCTTCACATTATTCTCGATATGAAAACAAAATCTTCCTACCATTACATCTAAGTTTAAGTCTTTTTCACCCTGGCTTGTGGTACTTTGAAAATCAGGTGGCTTTTACATAAAAACCGGTCCATAAATACTATCCATCTGTACTATGCAACAATAATGGGCAATACTATGGCATTTTCATGCTGCTTGGGACTCGGACGATCAAGGAAACTGCAACCATCCTAGTGTCTCCTCTAGGACTTCATTCTATGTTATTTTAATACATTTTAATTGTTTCCTTATACTGCATGATGGTTCAAGCTTCCACTACTTTTAGTCCGCGGTCTGTTCAAGCCGCAAACCTCATAATCATTGAGATTCTCCTCTACTCACTTCTTGAAATCAACAAAAACTTGTGGTTGTGAATTCTCTCCACTTGACTTTGATCTGAATCACTTGCATGCAAAGTTTTTCTGTATTCAAAACATTTTTGTATTCTGATATTGTAATTTCAATAGTTATTGTACTTTTCTTATTGTTAGATCTTTATGTTTATTTGATTAAAACAAAGGTAAGAATTTTTGTTCATCTAACGGTGAATATTCTTGACTCAGGTGCAGGGAAGAATGTCAGGGATGAGAACCCTTGCCCACAGTGCTTCTATAACCACAATTGATTGGCACCCAACGATGCCCATTTTCTTGACAGGATCGGTTGATCACTCTGTTCATGTCACCTCGATTTCTTGATGGTATACATTATGTAGTCCTTTTATCTTTTTGTTTTTATTTGAGTGTCAAAGTTTCAAATGTATAGAATTTCATTTGATTTCAGATTTAATCAGGCCTTGAGTGTTGATGAGCATCGTACTGGTGGATTTATTGTGGATAATTCCTTCCCTAACCCCAGAAAATAGAATTTTGGAATCGTTCGGACTTAAAAATAAAATGTTCTATTATTTTGTAAAGAGAAATGATCCTATAGGACCCTCCCCCACCCATGTGTGTAGGACTCCAAAGGATCACCATTAAATTTGGTACGGATCTATAGAAAAGTCAAGTCCCACACCCATGTGATAAGTTTTCTAGAGATCCATACCAATTTTAATGGTGATCCTTTGGGGTCCTACATACATAAATGAAGGAAGGTCTTATAGGATCATTACTCTTTTATAAATTACCCCATGTAGCCTTATGGCCATGGCCTGTTATAGTCATTTTCCTTTTTCCATTTTATTGGCACTTAAAAGTGTTCTAGAAATAAATCTTGGAATTCACCTTTGGGTAACATTGGTTGGGAAATAATCACTTTTAAATTATAGAAAATATACAATAATTCCATTTACTTTTAGTACAGAGGTCGTAGTTCTTTGGATGTGAGATAGGGGTGGGCTTTTGACTGGCTCAAAGTCCAACCTATGTTTTTTCAAGCTGTGGCATACTCCAAGCTGTCAATTTTTATATGCGATGGTTAGGAATGATTTTGACCTCTTTTTGCTAGAAATAAATGGTTATATAAAGCCTTAAAATACGTGGGGATTAAAAGTACCATATAAAATGAAAACACTACGGTAGAAAGAATGCCATAAAATTTTTTTTATCTATTACTTATTACAGTATTTTAATTACTGTAATACTACTTTAAGTTATTACAGTATTTTAATTACCATAAAATTTAATATGAATTATGGTAAAACGAGTACTGTGAAGGTCATTTTCGTAAAAAAAAAACCTAAAAATGAAAAAAAAAAGGTGTAAATGAAGTTTTTGAAAGTTGAGGTTTTTTTTTAATTAAATTAAAATATAAGTATATTTGCGATAATTACCTATTTTTATTTGAAATATTTAGTTTTGTTTTTTATTAGGTGTAAAACTATAAAGATGCTTGGACGTGCTTGGATGCCCCACTTTTCATGTGAATTGAATTTATAAATAAAAAACCAAATTAAATTGTAGACCCCCCCCGGTCAAACTCATATTGAAATCGCCTGTTGACAGGGATGCCTGTCTGCCTTTCAAAGCATCCATCTGGTACAAACGGTTACGTACCTTCAGTCACTGTTTGTCCATGGCTTGGTGTGTGTCTGTGCTACTCTCCAAGGTACTTCCCAAGTGTATCATGGAACAGTGGCCTTGAAGTTAACCAAAAGTCATTGGGTTGCAGAAAAGTTTTGCCTATTCCCACAAGAATGGTTAGGCTTTGATTTACCATGCATCAATTAATGGACTTCTTATTTCTATCTAATATGAACAAGGCATGAATCTGAATTTTGATCCCTTCTCTTGCATTATCCGTACTATATCCATGCATTTCCAAATAAAAAGGATGTACAATTGTAGGGAAATGTATCAAAATACACCTCGGTTTTTAACTATTAAGCATTTTAATTCGAACTCAAATTAATAAGTGGGGAAATGTATCAAAATACACCTCGGTTTTTAACTATTCAGCATTTTATCCTTTTTGTACTATTCGAACTCAAATTAATAAGTGCTTTGATGGGTGTTTTGAAATTAAAGCAAAATACATGGGTAAAAAGTTAAAATGATTAATATCGTAAGTATATTTTGACAAATTTCTCATAATTATATCATACCGGATACAAGTTGGGATACAAGTTGGGAGGTTTAAAAAAGGGGAGGACTTTAAACTTTTCTTTAACCCATCTCAAGCCTGGGTAAGTGTTAGGTGGGCATATAAAATTTTGTTAAAAATTTCCATAAATATTGAACTATATTATAAGTAAGTGTTAGGTGGGCATATAAAATTTTGCTAAAACTTTCCATAAATATTGAACTATATTATCTGCTTATAACGATGATGATAATAGGATACAATTGGGATAGAGAACGACCAAACAGCGCTATCCTAATTCATTTCGCAAGTAAAGCAAGGAAAATACGTAGACTATCATTACGGTAAAATTAATAGAAAAATCCCTTTTTATTTTCAAATTTAAAAAATTGTCCCATATATTTTATGTTTTATACTTAAGTCCTATTTTCTTGTAGTGAATTTAATATTTTATTTTCATTCTCAAGATATTTATGAAAAATCGTAAAAAATAATAGTTGAATTCCATTGCAGCAATATTTTTAGGTTAAGCTCACCAAGAACATTACACAAATTCCTGGAAATCTCTAAGCCTACACAAAACAGATACCCCTTAATAGTTGCATGCTATTAAACTCATTTTTCAGAAAAAAACACCCCAAAAACATTCAATAAACAGTAAAAAAAATTACACTTCTCAAAACTTCCGGCAATAACTCAAATCAATCTTCACAAGTTGATTGATCTGTCAATAACTCAAATCAATCTTCACAAATCAATCTTCACAAGTTGATTGATCCATATTGATTGATTTTACAGGTTCATTCAACAAATATTCATTGTCGTTTGCAGAAATTAATGACTTGCATCTTGCGCTCTGCATCTATGAGAACGAAATAGGTGGAGAGAGCGTCATGGTTAGGGAGAGAAAGTAACTGATTGAGGGCGAGAATACTTATCTGATCAATTTAAGAAGCTTTGTGAGAATAAGGGAATATTAAAACAAGAGACGATGTCATACACTTCGCTACAAAATGGTGTTGCAAAAAATAGGAATCGTACTCTGTAGAACATGTTGAGGTCTATGATGGCCCACGCCAACCTCCCAATATCATTTTGGGAAGATGCACTCCTGACTGCGATATATGTCTTAAACAGAGTG
The DNA here is from genome assembly GCF_000471905.2 of Amborella trichopoda. The sequence continues at coordinate 756,913 of NW_006498220.1, forward strand.
CCATCAAAATATCTTCCCAATACCCCTTATGAGTTATAGACAGGTAGAAAGCTAGATCTTTCTCATTTACATCCTCGGGGGTCAGCTGCACATGTTCACATCCCTTCTCTTTTGATAGGGAAACTAGACAGGCGGTCTCTCGAATGCATTTTTATAAGATATTCTGAGAACTCGAAGGAATATGGGTTATTTCAAAAACATTATGGTGGTGGGATGAAAGAAATAGAATCTCGTGATGTAGATTTTATAGAGACAAAATTCCCTAACAAGAAGTGGTCTCATATGTCTGAAGAGCTTTATGAAGAACCTGAATCTCATACAGACGTTGAGATAGTTCCTTCACTTAAGGGTAATAGTCGGAGTCTTCCCATAATTATCGATGATAGTGGGAGTAAGCCACTGATTGAGAATGAGCATATGACCCATATTGAGTCATCGACCAAGCTAGAGACATCTATTAAGAGTGGATCACAGGTTGAACGTTGAAGAAGTCAACATGAGAAAGTTTCTCGTAGGCACTTCAAAGTAGAGGGTCTCATGTGCATTTCACTTTATATTGATGAGCCTAGCTCATTCCATTAGGCCTTGAATTCTCCTGCTGTGGACTAGTGGATGTCTGCTATGAAAGATGAGCTTAGTTCTATAGAGTAGAATCAGGCCTGGGAACTTGTGGATCTGCCGCCTAATAGAAGATCAATTGAAAACAAGTGGGTCTTGGAAATCAAGAGGAAGACAGATGGAACTATAGATAAGTATAAAGCTCATTTAGTGGCGAAAGGGTTCACCCAAGTTTAGGGAGTAGACTACGATGAGACATTCTATCCAGTGGTGAGAATGACCTCGATTCGCCTAATCCTAACAATCGTCACACATATGGACTTGAAACTCTTCTAAATAGATGTAAAGACTGCTTTTCTAAATGGTGACTTGATGGAAGAGATCTATATAGAGCAACCTAAAGGTTTTGAACGCAAAGTATGCAAGCTCAAGAAGTCCATATATGGTCTCAAACAGTCATCAAGACAATGATATATCAAATTCCATAGGGCTATAATGACTTATGGTTTTGAAAGGCTTCAAGAAGACCATTGTGTATACATTAAGAAATATAAGAAAAGCATCCAGATATTGTCTTTGTATGTTGACAATATTCTATTAGCTGAGAATGACCTGGAGCAACTTGTTGCCACGAAGGAATAGTTGTCCTCTAAATTTGAGATAGACATGAGTGAGGCGAGTTACATACTCGGTGTTAAGATACATCGAAATCGCTCTCAAAGGTTTCTTACTACGTCACAAGAAACATATATCCAAAGGATGCTTGAGCAATTTCGTATGAAAGACTCGAAACCCATAGATACTCCAGTTGAGAAAGGGCCTACTATAAGTCTTGACATGTGTCCACAGACAGAAGCTGAGAGAAACAAAGTGTCTCACCATATGCAAGTGCAGTTGGTAGTTTGATGTACGCGATGCTCTGCACGCATCCAAATATTGCCTATGAAGTGGGTTTCGTTAGCCGATACCAGAGTAATCTAGGACAAGGTCAATGGCAAGCAATGACGAGGATTTTTTCGATGCCTTCGAAGAACCTCGAGTCAAATGCTATGTTCCCAAAGAACCGATTTGCGGTTACAGGAATATAGTGACACTGATTGGGCAGCAGACCTAGATAAGCGTAAATCGACTTCGGGTTATGTTTTCTTGCTAGGAGGCAGTGCAGTCTCATGGTGTGGCAAGAAGTAGTCATGTGTCGCATTAAATTTAGATTAATTTGGGCCAAAAGTAAATGAAATCTGTAGACTTATAACACTAGTCGGAGTCTTCCATTAGGCTAACCCGAATGACGTTCTACCGGTGTCTCAAGCCGACCCAATGGACCTATGTTTCACAATCTGTAGCAGTGATACATAATTGGTCACATCAAAGTTGCTGAACCACAGCTTCCCGTCATCGGGGGTTCAATGGATTACTGGTGCATTATTGTGGGACATCTTCTTACTTAAATACAGGGGTCCTCTCAAAGCACATGTGTACTAGCTCTTCTAAGACGGATAATACTATAGAATAGTGACTTTTTCATACGACTGTGGGTGCACATGCCATGGAACGGTCTCGTGTTAGGATACTTCCTCATGTCCCATGAGGCGACCATTCCATACAGGGTGAATACCCTTTTAAATACTCAGATTCTCGATTGGATTATCCAAGCCCTGGCTTATCACAGTAACTATGAGACATTCTAATCAATATATTCCTGTATGGGAAGTGACCCTCACACCTCATCGAGAATTCATACTCTCAAAGCGTATACTCTCAATGTCTCAAATACTCGGGGTATATGAATCTGGACCCCAGTGCGGCAAGCACCCAGATTCAATCATTCTCTAACTCCCACTGCGTGTAAGACTATTAGCTCTAAGGCCCTGAAAGGCTACATAGCCAATACATACATTTTGATGTTGAGACGATCAATTAGAGGGTTTTTCGACATTAAAACAATCCGTAGTTCTACATTTTAAAGTTGCAACCTTATATAAACTTTTTCCTTATATAAATCACAAATCATTATAAATATTATTAGTAGTCCTTTAGAATAAATAAAGGGTGTGGTTTCTATAAAGTTGTAACCTTAAACAATTCAATTAAGGTGTACCTCCAAATTTTATCATTACATGTAATTTTATTGTAAATTTTTTTTAAGATTTCTTAAAATCTATTTTCATATCTAATTAGAAAATTTTAAATTTCAAAAATAGTTAAAATCAAAGAGATCTATAGATATATGAAATTATTTAAAATGATCAGTCTAGATAATGTGTTATAAGATACACTATTTTTGAGACTCAAAAATTTTATTTTTTTATATATTCATACATCTCGATGTCAAGATGATTAAAAAGAGGGTTTTATAGGATAAGCAAAAACGTATCTCCCAATCATGTACCTTTGGCATTTAAGGATCACTGAATACGACTCAACAAGTAGCATCTTCATGAATCAAAATTTGGGGCTGAAAATATTGTCTAATATGGTCCTTTAGGAATATATTGTGTTTTTAATCCAAGATGAAATTAAAAATTTTAATAGTATTTAGTAAATCTAAAATTTAGGGATATGTGATTATATGAATAGTTAAAAAAAAAAATTGATTTAAAAATTCAAAATAGAGCTTTTAATTGATAGATCATACACATGAGGGTACACAATCAAATAATATTTTATATATTTTAACCCGTGAGATAGAGATAAATCGTGTGATATTCACACCTAATCACAACTCCATTTTAGTATATTTATTGATGGACACGTGGCAAACCTTGATGCTCTATATTTTCCATCCCAACCAAACTCCAAACTTAAAATGAATTTCTTGCTTGACACCTAGTCACTAACCTGCTCATGTTTTATATATAGAAAATAAGCAACATTATTTTAAAGGATGTGGTTAGCACTTGGCAATAATATATTTTTTAAATATAATTTGGTCTTAATTTTTTAGAGAATATATAATTTTTAACATGAAGATCATGAATATGTAAAAATAAATAAATATTAAAATTAAAAATAATAATTATATTAAGAAAACATTTGGATCATTAGTTATAATTATTGTTAGATGGACCACCTATTTGCATCCATATTTAAAATGGATGCTTTATAACTCCGGATCACATATTGTACAAATGCGGTCCAACCTGTATAAAACAATAGTTCATTTTTAATACTTAGAAATTCTTTTTACTTCTTATCCATACATCTCTAGGTCTGGATGAAAGGTTTTCCATCTTGAGGATTTTGGAGTCGCACCTAACTTCAAGGGAAATTATCAGAAATACACATTAATTTGTTGTTTAATTGGAAAAAAAAACCTTCAACTTTCATAAACCTCCTCAACATGCTTTTATAGTAGTCGTATTATCGTAATAACTACCGCATTAACGTACTTTAAGTACTGTAATGATCACGCTAATTATTATGTTACTTTAAGTACCGTAATGACTAGGCTAAGCATTATGGTAGTTTAAAGATCGTAATGCTCAAATGTGGCAAATGAGGAAGAAAGAGACATTATGAGCATTACAGTCTTTTAAGTACCGTAGTGCTTAGCCTGGTCATTACAGTTTTTAAAGTACCATAATGCAGTAGTCATTACGATAATACGAGGTGAAAGCTATTTTAATAAAAACAGGCCAAAATTGAGGAAAAATAGTGTGGACGATAAAAATTGAGTTTTTTTTTTCAATTAGACGAAAATTAAGGTATATTTATGATAATTTCCCTACTTCTTTAAAGTATAATGGTAACACCTTATAAAAAAAAAATTATCGTATGTATTATACTAGGGATTTTTTTGTTCATGTCCATTTTTCGAGTTTTTTTTTAAAAATGCTCTTTTTATTGTGAAATTCATGCTTATGTTTTTATTCTTTCTATTTGTTCCTGAAATTAGGACATAGAGTTTCTTTTGGTCATAAAAACTTGTACTTTTCTTTTTGAATGACTCAGGTCGAATCCCAACTTCTGACCCTTGCATTATTTTTATTAAAAAAAAAGAACCAAAGTTGTGATTATTCTTAATATTATTTGGCCATTTATTGCGCAATTGCTCACAAATTTACCAAATATTACGCCTAGATCCCCACCCCAGCGAACTTTTTTTTTCTTTTATCCTAGTTTTCTACCTATGTGAAACATTTCCAATATTGGACCGGTGAGAACATCCTTTATTTATTTACCTTTTTTTTATTTTGCTTCTTAGCAGTGTGATGTCTTCAATACATGTATTCCCTACCGATTTACTTAAAAAAGAAATGTCTTTTAACATCAGACCACTACTTGGAGTAAGGTCCGATGTCCACCTTTAGTCTTAGTTCAGGTTGAGGTCCGATGTTAAAGACATCAGACCCCCATAAAGCATACCATAGGCAAAAACAAAGGGGTCCGATACATTAGGCATCGGACTTTTGTATTATGCTTCACAACACTTAAAATTTATTTGAGCCCACTAAAGGGGTCCATGTGGTACGATATTTATAACATTGGACTGCTTATTACACATCCAAAAATGGTTGGCCAAGTGGTCTGATGTCTTGAACATCATACCGGATACCGCAACCTGGGTTCCAACTAAAGCGGTCTGATGTCTTTGAACTCGGATTGATATCTCAAGTTAAATAAACAAAAAGGAAAAAAAGAAAGAAAGATTTTGTCATTAGTCTGATGTTGGAAATGTTGGATTGTGGAAAAAAAAAAAAAAGGGCTAGGAGGACTTGACTGTAACATTGGGCAAATTTAATAGCGTTACGTAATAAACACGGCAAAATAGTGGTCCATCCGTAAATCTCCCTATTGTTTTTAAGGGTGCAGTTGGCATACGGATGCATCAGTAGCTGTAGAGGTAAGGTGCACCTTCAAAATTTATCATGATATATAAATTTGATGTAAAATGTTCCTAGGATTATCTCAAAATCTATTTTTATGTCTAATTATAAAATTTTAAATTTAAAAAATGGTTAAAATCAAGTAGATCTATAAACATATGAAAATCTTGAAAATGGACGTTGTAGATAATATGTTGTAAAATGCACTATTTCTAAGACTTAAAATCTTTTTATTTTTCATGGTCATACATCTAGATGTCGAGATGATCAATCAAAGGGTTTTTCAACATTAAAACTATCTTTTCCGATGAATTTTTGAGGTGCATCCGTAGTTCTACATTATAAGGTTGCATCCTTATATAAACTTTTTCTTTTTTTAATGACCAAACTTTCGACCAGTTTTTTATACAAGTTTTTTGAAAAAAAAACAAGTCAAAACATAAATTTCCATTAAATTTGGGGTTTTTTTTTGTGTGTGTGTGAATGACGGGGTTTGAACTTTCATGTTTTGATCAGATTATATGATAAAAATATAGGTTACATGGAGTTCCAACCTAAAACCTGAGGTAAAAAATTTCTGCCAAAACTCGAGAATTCTGACCCATGGGTAGTTTGAGAAAATCAGAAGTAGATATGAGTATGGAATTCAAAATATTAGGAACAATTTGAGTACCACAACGAAAAGGATATTTATAAAGCCCTCCGGCATGCAATATATACAAGGCACAATGCACACCTTCCAACCCCCAAAAGATGCAGTTTCTCTGAAACCCTTGGATGGCCCAGAAATCTATTGTTATCCTTAATTATGAAATTTAAAACTCAACCTCTAAGGAAAAAGTTTATATGAGGATGCAACCTTATAATGTAGAACAACGAATGCACCTAAAAAATCCTTCGAAAAAGATAGTTTTAATGTTGAAAAACCCTTGGATTGATCATATCGACATCGAGATGTATGACCACGAAAATAAAAAGATTTGAAGTCTCAGAAATAGTGCATTTGACAACATATTATCTACACCGTCAATTTTCAAGATTTTCATATGTTTATAGATCTACTTGATTTTGACCATTTTTGAAATTTAAAATTTTATAATTAGTTTTAAAATAGATTTTGAGATAATCATAAGAACATTTTACATCAAAATTATATACCATGATAAATTTGAAGGTGCACCTTACCTCTACAGCTACGGATGCATCCATATGCCAACTGCACCCGGCCCAAAAATGTATTGTTATCCTTAATTATGAAATTTAAAACTCAAAAATTGGTACAGAGAATATTAAATTCTACAAAAGGATCTAGCATTTGGACTATTACATACACCAACGGATGCCCATTACGCCAAATACATGGTGATTTTATTCACCAAACCATTGATCCTTTGCATTCTACGGTCACGTCTGAGTCATTCTCTCAATGGGATATATATATAGCCGGCCCATTTGAACCAGAATATGAATAAGCTAGGGTTCAGTTTTTTATTTTTCTGTTGGGGTGATTCAAAGGGAATTTTCTAAATCGTTAGTAGTTTTTTAAGCTGTTAGGTGAGAATAGAAATCTAGACCATGGGAGACAAGTACGGTCAATTTTTCCATTTAAGTGCAAGTAATTACACATACAATCTAAATGGACTTGTAAAAGCCTCAACAAGAGTTTGTATGAAGCATTGAGAGTTATTTTATTGGAAAGGCGAAAGAATTGGAATAAAAAGCTACCAGAAGTACTCCGGACATATCATACTATTGTCCATACTTCAATGAATGCCACCACATGCTCCCTGGTGTAGGTACCTTGACCTTGGTCCTAGCATTTAAGCGACCCATTATGGGTCCATGGGAAAATCATATTGAAGACCTTGAAATTTTGATACCTCAAATAAACCGTCCCAATCACTTTCATTTCAAGTGGTATTGTATTTTGTCCTAAAATTTATTAGAGTCCTTCTAGTTCAAACCTATGATTTTATTCCGTCCTCCTTCCAAAATTTGCTCATTTATACATGCTAACTCCATGCAAGTCTAAATATCTCATTATTATGGATTTTTTCTCTCCAAAATCCCTTCCTTTTCATCCTGACTCCCTCCCAATCTCCCCATCTCTCTATAGACCTCGCTGGCAAATCTCCTTACCTTCCAAGGGTTATTAATCCATGGTTTTGCTTCTAAACAAGCATTCCTTTTCTACCTCCTTTTCTTTTTTGCAGGACTACTTTGCTTTAAGTGGTACCTAGGGACCACAAAATGCTTACCCTTCGTTTTGGAGTTTCTTTTTCCTTTTCTTTTATGCCGGCGACAAGGGGCGTCATCTTGGTCTCTCCTTAATTAATTCACTTGATCTTTGACTCATGCTTGTGATGTGTGGATGCCACATCCCTCATCATGGCCATTTTCCTCATAAATAAGGGTTTTGAAGAAGTTTTTCGAACCAAGCAAAAACCAACGGCCTTTTTACTCTCTCTCGATCTAAGTTCATCGTGCCTTTGCATTGGACATGCAATGCGCTGCTAATATCACTTTCCCATTTTAAATTTTGTTCATGGGTGCAGTTTGCGTAAAGTTGCAACTTTAAACAATCCAATTACGTCGTACCTCTAAATTTATTATAAATGTAATCTTGATATTAAAAAATTTTAGGTTGGTTCGAGAATCTATTTCCATCTTTAATCACAAAATGCTGAACTCTAAAAATGGTTCAAATCAAGCAGATTTATAAACACATGAAAATCTTGAAAATGGACGGTCCAGATAATGTGTTGTAAGATATACTATTTTGCAGACTCGAAATCTTTTTTTCTTTTCATATTCATACATCTCGATGTTGAGATGATCAAGTAGAGGGTTTTCCAACATCCAAACAAGCGATGGATTTTTCCCGTATATAAACTTTTTCCTTTGTTTATATTAGCTGCTAATTATTCTTAAACTTGTTCCCCACGAGAATGGCCTTCAGAATTTTGGCCAACATCCTTTCTTATTATTTTCACATGGTGGCGTCATGGGACCAAGTTGGACATTTGAACCAGCATGCAAAACTTCTATATATATTCTTTTAGGTGGGGGAGGGAAAATTTATCAAAATAAAAATTTTGAATGTCTAATTCACCTTGTGATCAATTTAGGCTTTAAATGTAAAATGCAAAATATATGATCATTCTTTAAATTTGAAAATAAAAAAATGATTCTTCTTTAATTCTCGTTTTGTATATTTTATCATTTCCAAACCAATAAAAGTTTGTAATTGTATGCTATGTGATAGTTTATCTGTATTGCGAGGTACTTCTAGCCATTATATGTCAATTTGGTTCATTTAGGGTGTGACATAAAGTTCAAGAAATTTTTTTTTCAAACTCTGAATCTAGTCAAAGACATACAATTTGGTGAACAAGAATGATTGTGATTGTACTAAGACTTTTTTAATCTTTATCTAAAGGAAAAAGTTTATATAATGTTAGAACCTTAAAATGTAGAATTATAAATGCACCTAAAAATCCATCGGAAAAGGTTGTTTTAATGTTGGAAAACCCTCTTATTGATCATCTCGACATCGAGATGTATGAATATAGAAAAAAAAACAAAAAGGATTTTGAATCCTATAAATAATGCATCTTGCAACACATTATCCATACCGTCAATTTTTAAGATTTTTATATGTTTATAGATTTATTTGATTTTAATCATTTTTGGAGTTTAAAAATTCATAATTAGATAGAAAAACAGAATTTCAGATAATCCTAAGAATTTTTTACACCGAAATTACATGTTATGAAAAAATTTGGAGGTGTGCCTTAATTGGATTGTTTTAAAGTTGCAGCCTTATAAAACCTCACCCTTATCTAAAATCTATGTAATAGATGTAAGAGAAGAAATGGAACAATAAATCTCAAATTTATGAAAATAAAAGTTTTGAATATCTAATTCACCTTGCGATCAATTTAGGGCTTAAGTGTAAAATCCATAATATATGATTATTCTTTAAATTTGAAAATAAGAAAATGAAACTTTTTTAATTTCCCTTTTATCATTTTCATACCGATAAAATTTTATAATTGTATGCTGTGAAATCGTTTGTTTTTATTACAACGTACTTCTAGCCATTAGATGTCAAATTGAATGGTTTAGAGAGTCACACAAAGTTCAAGAAATTTTTTTTTTAACGGACAAGAGTAATTGTGATTGTAGTAAGAGATTTTTTAATCTTTATCTAAAATCCATGTAATAAATGTAAAAGAAAAAATGGAATAATAAATCCCAAAATTGGTGGATAAATTCTTTTGGACCATACAAAGAGGCCTATTAAAAAAATTTGGAAAAACCCCATAAAATTCTTTTTCTTGAACTCATTGAGCAAAGGCCTTCTCTTTCACAAGTTGCTGGATCAAGGTCTTCAAGAACTCATAATTCATTTTTATTATCCTTAAATTTTTTTTTTTGTTGAAAATGAAGAAATCTCAAATTGTGTAGGTCAAAAGGAGTCCACATAATTCCCCAAGCAAAAAATATTCTTTTCTCTTTCCTAGAGCGCGAGTTCCACATAATTCCCCATGCTAAAAATATTCTTTTTCTCTTTCCTAGAGGGGCGAGCTCCTATTTAAAATGTTTTCTCTACTCTTAAATATATAAATGTTTATCTCTATTATTTTTCTTAGAGGGGCACAATAAACTTGTTCTTTCACACAAAATATTTTTTCTCATTCTTTTGAAATATTGGGATCCGCTTTAAAATGTCCTATTCTTATTTTAAATAAAATTTACTATTTAATATGGGATCGTCTACAGAGAGACCATGTATATTTTGTGCATAGAAGTCACAATATAATAATATTCCCAAAACATTGGATGGTTTATATTCAATCTTGAGACATTATTTTTTGATGTGCTTAGAAGGGTGCAATTTTTTTTATTAATGTTAATCTATATGTTACAGACGTTATCTCCTCGAAATTTGAGGTCCTAAAATTAATACTAGGTGGGGTTTTACTCAGAGGAGTAAATAGACAGTGTACTCCCAAGACATTAGAATATTTTTGGCTTGTGTTGTGGATTAATTTTCTTGATGTTATTGATATTTTTAAAAGATAATGTGATACTTCCTTAATTTTTAGATTTTTAAATTATATATTTTTAACCTATATCCTCATACGAAAGAGCTATTTTTAGTAAATTCTTAAATTTCTCATAATTACCTTATTTTTCCTTTTTTGTAAAAAAATTAATGAATTTGATGCTACATTTTCAATTTTGTAATTATAAAATTTTTTTTATAGGAAAAATAATTTTCATGAGTTTAAAAAGCGAAAAGCTGAAACATTGTATATAATATGATTGGTTGTGCCTTTGCCATGGATATGTTGTGCACCAGTAACTCTTAATATTTCCACGCAGTGGCCTCACAAGACCAAATTGGACATTTGGTCTGCCATGCAAACCTCAAATCTTTTTCTTTTTTTTGAAGGGTGGGGGGTGTAGGAAAATTTTTATTTAAATAGAATTTTTGACTTATCTCTAATTCACCTTGTGATCAATTTGGAGAAAAAGAAAAAAAAAACAAAAAACTAATTTTTGAGCTCATAAACCCCATAATTGATTATACGTTAGATGGAGGGTCCAAAGTCAATATCACCCATGTAACTCGTTTAAACAATTTCTAAAATCCATATCATTTTAAAACAAAAAAATCAAATGGATAAAAATGATTTCATCTTTGAGGTCAAACAAACCATCTATGGTGGTTTTGCAGTGGGCGCAATGTGTAAATTAGTCCCCTCGGGACCACTAAATCTTTTCCCCCATTTGATTAAACAACTTCATCAAGTTCTTGCATTTGATATTACTACGGTTCTTCCGGATAATATTTTTCCAAGACGAATGTGATCCTCAAAATGTTCTGTGATAACTAAGAACAATAATTTGATCCGAGCTATGGACAAGGAGAAAAAACTTTTTTCTTCCCATTTTTGTTTGTAAATGAAGGAAAAAGTTTATATAAGGTTGCAACTTTAAAATGTAGACCTCAAAAATTCATCGGAAAATGTTATTTTAATGTTGAAAAGCCCTGTGATTGATCATCTCGACATCAAGATGTTTGACTATGAAAAATAAAAAGATTTTGAGTCTCAAAAATAGTGCATCTTACAACATATTATCTACGCCGTCCATTTTCAAGATTTTCATGTATTTATAGATCTACCTGATTTTAACTATTTTTGAAATTTAAAATTTTATAACTAGATATAATAATAGATTTTGAAATAATCCAAAAAACATTTTACATCAAAATCATATATTATGATAAAATTTGAAGGTGCACCTTAGTTGGATTGTTTAAAGTTGCAACTTCACGAAAACCACACCCGTAAATGAAATTGGTCCCCACACACGCTATTCTTATTGACAAAAAGATGAAAATAATCTATGTATTTTAACCCAAATCATGAAAGAAGCACCTAGACAAAATCGAAGAAGAAAAACTGTGGCAAAATCAGGTGGACTCAATTTTATATAATCACAAATTGAATATACATCTACACAGTTGGGATGCTGTTTTTTGTAGTGACGTGAAGTCTTCATCTCTTACAACAATAAATAACGATGAGAAGAATAGAATTTATGATATCTTCGTGTTGTTTAGTTTGAGCGCAAACTATGTCGGCACATTGGACATGACTGATTGTGTTCGTAGCTTATGCAATTTTCATGATATTGATGTAGTAGACAAGGCATTTCTCTCTCATTGTCGGCAGCATTGCTCAGCTCGGACATGCACACAACACATACATCTTCTTTTGTCTATGTCGCTCCCACTAGCTTTAAGGACTCCACCAAAGAAGCCCTTGGTCGAAGACACTCCTCTAACATGTTTCAAACTTGAGACACATGCCTCTCCAAAAATCCAGTTCCAAGTCACCGGCTTCGAAATTTACAGTCAACAGTGAAGCTCAATTCTTCTTGGGGTCCATTGGAATTAGCATGAAGCGCCTCGGCTGCACCAAACATGTAGGATGCTTAATATTACCTATGTTGGGCAGTGCAGGGTCTACTTCGTTGAGTTTTTGGCACATCAAGGAGATGGCATCTTCCATGGTTCGCATGTTGTGGGCAGTGGAAAGGATGGAACATCTTGTACGCTTTATTGTTAATGATATTTGAGATGGAATCGAGGCTTTAGGGCCATCTGTCCCTGAATTCGTCTCTGTCGTGATTCTTTCTCTGATGACGAGGTCCATACATTGAATGTTTTCATAGGGTGGGTTGCAGGTCAGAGTGAGTGATAGGCTTGGAAGCGGCCACGACAGATGAGTGGCAGTTCAGAAGTGTCTTGAAAGAAGAAGACATGGCTGCTGCAATGGACAAGAGAGAGAAACAAGGAGAGATGGGATTGATAAGATAGAAGAAATAGGGAAAGACAAGGATTATCTTAAACTTGAAAAGGCAGAATGTAATAAGAGGAGGGGGAGCACCTGCTTTGTATGTTTCCTTTCTTTCTTTCTTTCTGATTTCGTTTTCTTCATACATTTTTTTTTTTTTTGACAAAATTCAAAATTTATTCATACTAGCTACAAATTACATCAATAAATCTACATTATCAATGATCTCCATCGAATCCAAAACTACTCCCCTCTTGGCCAAAGAATTAGCCAAGAAATTGCCTCCCTATACACAAGTTCTAGGGATAAAGCCAACAAAGACATCAAATCGAAAATTTGCAAGCCGATCAATTTAAGTTGCCAGGGGAAACGTTGTTCTTTCTTGCACCATTTTATAACATTCAACGAATCCCCTTCAATAATTAACCCACTTCCAAAGTTCCTGGTGGTCACCAGGAGTTTCAAACCATTCAAGACTCCAAATAATTCAGCCTGGTTATCTATAGTAATACCACACAGTCAAGCATATGTAAGTAATACATTCCCTTGCCAGTCACGGACCACTCCACCAAAACTAGCTGGGCTTGGATTCCCCAGAGAGGTACTGTCAAAATTCAACTCTAGGATACCTTGATCTGGTGGCTTCCATCTCGTACATGGTATATTTCTAGGCTCATCCAATTGAAATAGATTCGATAGATTAATCATAACATCAGTTTTAGAAATACCCCTTCCTTCTTTAGAAACTTACAACCAAGACCAAATAGTTAATTTGATGTTGCTTATCACCCTTTCAAAGCTACATACCACCCTTTCAAAGGTACGCCGATTCCTCTCCAACCACACTTCCCACAAGATAACTCCCCGTAGGACTTTCTATATATATCCTCCAATTTTTGGTAGAGGCACTTCCAGTTGAACAATCAGATCCAAGACATATTGTGGTAACATTAAATTTATCTTCATCAGCCGAAATCACTACCATCAAATTTTGGATATGAACGAACAATGTATAAATAAGTGTGCCCCCGTCTCGTCATCCTCCTTGCACATTAAGCATGCATTCGTGATAATCTTCCCTTTCTTAATGAGGTTATCAACATTAAGAATTTTATCCTGAGCTCCTAGCCATAGGAAAACTTGCACTTTATGAGGAATAAACCACCTCCAAATCTTCGATATCTTAGGAGGATTCCATCGCACTCCATCGTAAAAAAGAAGTTTGTAAACAAATTTGACAGAAAACTGCCCATCATTATCTATTTCCCATACTAGTTCATCCTCATGATGCTGCCTGATAACTACTTGATAAAGGTCCTGTAACATGTTGATAAACGGCTGATAAAGATAGCTATGAATTCTGTCATAAAGGAATGTGATATTCCAACTAACTTTATCACCTATCACTTCCACTAAATCTGCAACCGTAGCTTGGGGAATACTGACTCTTTCATATAAAAGAGGATAGGCATATTTTAAGGGCATATCTCCCAACCACTTATGATGTCAGAAAGGTGTCGATGCTCCCGACCCAGGCAACCACCTAACATTGCGATCAACTACTTGTTTGAAGGCATAAATATCTCTCCATAGAGAAAAAGTACTTTCCCTTCCAGTTCCCTTGTTGATCCACATACCAAAACTATCCACGCCATATTTAGACACAAGCACTTTACACCAGAGCTGATATTTAAAGTGAATGCTTCGTCACCACCATTTGCGCAAAAGTGCAGCATTCATAAGTAGCAAACGTCTCAATCCTAGACCCCTTCACCCTTTGGTGTGCACACCTTATCCCACCTAACGAGGTGATACTTCTTATCTTATCTAAAAGAGCCCCATAAAAAGTTGCACATCATGAATTCAATGTACCTTGCCACTGCCCTTGGCAAAAGCAACAGAGACATTTGATATGTTGGAAGATTTGCTAAGCAAGATAGCAACATAGTAACCCATCCCCCCAGGGAGAGATACTTAGGCTTCCATAGATCGAGTTCAAATTGAATTCGTTGTATAACATTATCCCAGGCAGCAACGGGGAAATTCCCTTTTAAAATAGGTAAGCCCAAATATTTAAAAGGAAACACGTCCACCCTACACTCAATAATCACCATTAGATCTTGAACCATTTCATCATCTCAATTCACCCCAATCATTACTATTTTTCCAAAATTAGCCTTCAATCTCATGAGTACCTCACAACAAATTAGGAAAAATTTAATATTATTGACTTGGTATCACAAAACAACAAAGTGCCATCAACATATTGAAGATGGGAGATCCGCATATTATTTTGAGCAATCTTAAAGCCTGTAAAATACCACTTATCCACAATATTGCATATCATCTTACTTAAGCATTCCGTATACAGTAGGGGTACCGATCAGAAGTTTCACTCACCTCACTCTCTCTTGCAAAACATGACCCAACAATGGTAAGAAAGAGAAACCGTATTAAGTGAAAACTCTCTCTTTTGTGAGGGATTTGGTATGTGTTCTTCTTCTTTTTGTGCGTACAATGACGATACGTATATATAGAATTTGCCCCAAACATGGGTGGATGATCTAAAGTAACCCTAATTGCTGAAAATTAAGATTAAAATGATTTAAAAAAAAAAATAGAAAATAGGGTGCAAAATGAAAGGTTTGCCCCTTCTTAACAATTCGTGGAATTTCAGAATAGTCCCTGTGTTGTCCTAGAACGTGCATAATTTTTCATGAATGATCCGGGGTCGTTTCGATGCTTGATTGATCGAAAGATGATTATTTTCTTGTAGGGCTGGCCATGACGATCAATTTGATACTAACTTCGAGCTACGGATCATGTTTTTAGTGCACGATCATGTGACTTTAAATTTTCATGGATCTTGAAACTTCGGATCGATAGTGTGTTAGTTCCTTGATGTTTTTTGGTGATTTCTTCGCTAGATCACACAGAGCATGCCATTATATCACGGGGTACCAACACAGCTCGATTCTGTGCCCGAACAAAGATTTTGCAACTTTGGAATTTTGGCCGGAATCTGAAATTCCAGCTATGGAATTTGCAGTCGCCTCGTCATCTTAGTGTGCAGAATTTGACCTTCATCATGTACGTGGTTTGGGTCAGAGATGGCTCGAGAACTTACGCATGCGATGTAATTGATCTCAAGTTGATCGGGCTCACGAGCGGCGTGATTTGGCCGCTCGAGGCAGGCACGTTGCTGAATTTCTTGCACTTCTCTCAAGCTTTTCTTCGCACGCTGGTATCAGCAACTTCTCTCAAGCTTTTCTTCGCACGCTGGTATCACCATGGGGCGTGCCACATATTGAATCGCTCGTTTTGATATGACGAATATGCTCACCAAATTTGAGCATGGTCCGACTTGAGACGAGTGAGATATGAGTGTTGAAAATCACTACTCGTGACTGTCCCTTCAATGGTGTAGAGTTGCAGGGTGGCCACAGGAGAATAGTGTGCTGCTCCTCCTTTTTCCCTCTTTTGCTTATAACGTTTTCCTGGAGTGTCCATTCGAGCTGAAATTTGATCCCTGGGGGTTTTCGATCGTGTCGGATCCAATGGTGATGGTCCATTCTGTTGGAACTGTTTCTCAGTTTGCACTGCCTTAGACGTGTCAGAATGCGACGAAACTTGGCAGAAGACTTTTGAGTGTCTTCATGAAGATCTTGGCTTGTTCTGGGGCTATTTTGAGATTGTCAAAATTTCCACTGGTTGCTAGGCTTTTATTGAGCGGGGTCCCATGATGAAGAAAAATATCTTCCAACAGCATGCCCCACCGAATGTTGTGCTTCGAGAGAATCGAGAAGTGAAATCATTCTAGAATTTTGAGGGATCTTGTTGAAATCCTCACCCTCAAGGGACTATATATAATTCTGAAGCGTGAGGCGTTTGTAGAGACCTCCTCGTACAAAATCAAGCCTAAGGGATCTCGTCGAAGTCCTCACCCTCAAGGGACTATTTGTGATTCTGAAGCATGAGGCCTTTGTAGGGACCTCCTCGGACAGAATTAGGCTTGCATGGAGGCCAAGTGCTAAGAACCTTTTGGTCGGTATTGTTCGTTGCTACACCAGGTTTGCTCTTAATGCTCAAGGTATCTCTGTAGGTCTCGTCTAGCGGGGTCCAGTCGGGGGCTTCTGACCTATCCCGAAAGTCTGGTCCCATGTAGGCTAGAGGATTTGGCGAGGAATACCTTGAAGCCTGTGACAAGTTAGATCATGGCTTCGTTAGGTTCTTGCCTTCGTGATGGTCCTTAGCATTTCGGAGGGATCTTTTGGTCATCGTCCTCACCCTCGAGGACTCTTGTTGTTGTTGGGAGATCTTATGCGGCTCCCACTCCCTAGAGGGCCATGTTGTTGATGTTTGACATTTGAGGATTTTAGGTAGACCTCATTAGGATTGTAATTGTTTAGAAATTGAGTGTCGGCTGAGGTGTCGATCATGCGTCAACCTGTGTCGTCGGTCCAAGCGCCCTTTTGGGGGTTTTCGCCAACTTTTGTTATTTCTGGGCTCTTTTACACATGACCTTGTGGTCATATCCACCCTTTTCATCCGTTTTTGCCCACGATGCACTCTTGGGATTTTCACTGTGCCTGGGTTTTGTTTTCTACATAACTCTTTTACTCATGGATTCGTGACCTTGCCCGTCGATCATTTTTACTCATGGAGTTCCCTTGTACAGGTGTACACCGTGCGCATTTTTTTCATGTGAAGGCATGTTTAGGGTCGTGCCTTCGAGACCTATGCGAAGCCTTTTAACGTCATGTGGCCAGGACGTGCACTATAGTTTAGGGTCATGCAGTTGGACCATAGTAATGATGAGTGAGTATGATCATGGTTTTGACTCACTTTGAGGAGATGACATGAGGTTGCTTGTGAAGAGTTGATGATGAATGGATGGTGGGTGAGTAATGGTGACCCACTAGTTGACGATGAGTATGGGTGGCGAGATAGCTCACCGTTTTGTGAGCATGGGTAAGACTCATTGGGGAATGGTGAAAGATGGTAATGATGAATGGACTCACTAGAGAGGTTATGCAGTTTAAGGTCATGTAGCATGAACCATGGTTATGTAGTTTAAAGTCATGCAACTAGGACCGAAACTGTGTAGTTTTAAAGTCATGCAGTTAGGACTAGAGTCGTGCAGTTTAAGGTCATGTGACACAGACCATGGCTGTGCAGTTTAAGGTCATGCAATGGGACCATTATGTGGGATGCAATGGGACCATTATGTGGGTCGCCATGCGAATGAAGCTCCATGGGGGATAGGTCTGTGAATAATAATCTGACTCCCTAGGGATAAAATAGTTAAGACTATTCATAAGCGGAGAGCTTTAGATGAAGATGGTGGCCCTACGAAAAGTAGCAAGTGGAAGCGAATCTTCACCGGGGATTAAGGGGGTCAGTGTGACTCCAGGGCATAACGATGGGGCTTCATGTAACTCCACTGGAGACGACAGTCCAGAGTACAAGCATAACCCTGCTGGGGGTTGGGAAGACAAGCATGTACCTAACTCCCTGAGGATAGAGGGTTGCAAGAAGATGTGACTCTCATTGGGATGTTGGCACGAAACAGACTCATTAGGGACTAATGGGGTGAGTATGACCTTTTGCAGACATCTAACTCCACCGGAGATATTGATGGGATACTCCCTAGGAAGAGGTGGTCCATCTCTCGGTTAAAGTTATGCGTGTGGGCCATTTGTCACGCCATGCATTACAGTTTTAGGATCTCGTAGCTCGGACCATTGTTATGCAATTTTAAAGTCATGCGACGAGGACTTAGCAGTTTAAGGTCGTGCAACTAGACCTCCGCTACAGTTTAAGGTCATATAGTTTGGACCATGGCGGTGCAGTTTAAGGTCATGCAGCACGGACCGCCGCTACAGTTTAGGGTCATGTAGTTTGGACCGTGTAGTTTTAGGTTCGTGCTAGTTTTAGGTTCGTGCATCTGGACCATCGCTATAGTTTAGGGTCATATAGTTTGGACCATGGCGCTTAGCTTTTTAACGTCATACGTCCAGGACATGCACTATGGTTTAGGGTCACACAACTAGACCATGGTCGTGTAGTTTAGAGTTATGTGACAAGGACTGAGCAGTTTAAGGGGCTGCAACTAGATCCTCGCTACAGTTTAAGGTCATGTAGTTTGGACCCCGGTCGTACAGTTTTGAGTCGTGTGACGAGGACTAAGCAGTTTAAGGTCATGCGACTAGACCTTCGCTATAGTTTAAAGTCATATAGTTTGGACCACGTTCGTACAGTTTTGAGTCGTGTGACGAGAACTAAGCAGTTTAAGGTCGTGCGACTAGACCTTAGCTACAGTTTAAGGTCATATAGTTTGGACCATGGTGCTGAAGTTTAAGGTCATGAAGCATGAACCATTGTTATAGTTTAACATCATATAGTTTGGACGATGCAGTTTTCGGGTCGTGCATCTGGACCATCGCTACAGTTTAGGGTCATATAGTTTGGACCATGGTGCTAGGCCTTTTAATATCATGCAGCCAGGACGTGCACAACTGGACCATAGTCGTGCAGTTTAGAGTCATGTGATGAGGACTGAGTAGTTTATGGTCGTGCAACTAGACCCTTGCTATAGTTTAAGGTCATGTAGTTTGGATGCTGGTTGTACAATTTTGAGTCGTGTGACGAGGACTAAGTAGTTTAAGGTCGTGCGACTAGACCTTCGCTATAGTTTAAGGTCATATAGTTTGGACCACAATTGTACAGTTTTGAGTCGTGCGACGATAACTAAGCAGTTTAAGGTCATGCAACTAGACCTTCGCTACAGTTTAAGGTCATATAGGTTGGACCATGGCGGTGCAGTTTAAGGTCAACCAGCACGGACCGTCGTGTGGTGAAGGAATGCGACTCCATGGGGAACAGAGCCATCACCGAAGACTGGACTCCTTGAGGAGTGAGACTGTGGCGTAGGCAATGAACCTCTTGAGGCGGTAGGACAATGGTCTAGATGGGAGTGTTGTAGTATGATCATGACACTAAGTGTTGGGTGGTGCACACGGCAATAGGCCTAGATGATTCGCACACGGTGATAGCCACCTGTTGAGGCGGACCATTGTTATATCTTGGACAAAGGGCTTGCCGATAACATCTAGGGGAAGGCACGGGGTGATGGCTCTTGACGAAGGCACGCAGCGATGGCCCTTGATGAAGGCGCATGACGATGGCCCTTTTCAAGTCTCGGGCTTGACCCACCCTGGCTTGGTCTTTTTCCATCTGAAGAGGAGGACTGTAATGTCTTTTCGAATTTGTCAAGGGCAGTTTGTGGTACTGTTGAGTATAAAAGGGGGAAAAACCCCTCTTTACTGTTTTACCGAAGGGTAAAACAGTTGAAGAGTTTTCTTAGAGGGAGACAGAGAGCCTGAGCTTCCGGGGAGAGATTTCCCAGCTAGAACTTCCCGACCGAGATATGCAGCAGAGAGGGAGCTTTTGACGAGCTTTAGTAGGTTATGGGCCTTCGTGAGGTGCTTGCGAACATCTTTGGATAGTGTTGAGGCTCTCCGAGCAAGGAACATGGTTTCTCGGGGCCTTAGCCAGTTTGCAGAGGTGCCCTGCCGGAGTTTGAGTTCTCCTTTGGACGTTCCTTGGTTGAAGGGAGGTTGCAGAGAGTTCAGAGGACTCTGTCGGTCCTCTAGTTATTAGAGGAGAAGAAGGAGGAACAACAGTGGGCTCGTCGGGAACTTAGTCGAATTTTGGTGAGCTTGTGGGGAATTGTTGAAGTACAGAAGCAAAGAGAAGGGAAACCCGTGGGGTCACATGGAAGCTTTATGGGGATTCCAACAGTTTTTCGCCAACTCTGGTAGCGAGTAGAAGGTGGGAAAGGGCTTTCAGGAGTGAATTCATGACGAAGAGGGTAAACGCCGGTGGGAACCCGAAGGGTTGTGGGACCGTAATGGTCGAAGATACGAAGGGTCGAGGGACGGCTGACAGTTACCATGGGGAGATAGCTGGGGAAACCAAAGAAACACGAGGGTTAATGCCCCTTGAGAATTGGGGACGGTGGGAACCAAGGTACAAGGAGGGCATGTGCATCATTAAGTCGCATGCAGAGCCACCTTCACGTGTCCCTAGGCCACGGTCAGCGATAGCCAGTTTTAGGAGTGTGCTGCTCACGACAAAGGGCTCACGCGGCGTTAGCTTGCCCGTGGTGATGGTAGAACACGGCATTGTGTTGCACATGGTGATGGTTGTGCAAGATGTTGAGTCGTGCGTAGTGATGATCATGGACAACGATGTCTCGTAGGGGTCAAGAGTGATGACAAACAAGAAGGCTGTGCCGCTGCGATTTGTTGGAAGCCAATTCCTTCACCGTAACCATGGAGTCCATGTTGTTTCGTCGTGGTTTGGTTCCTTGGAAGCTAGCCATGCCTCGTCAGATGAATGGAAGCTGACTTGGAAATGGTTGACTTCTTCTTTTAGCCTGTAACCATCCTCTGTGGTGGCACTGAAGCTAACTTCTCCAAGTGGTTTTGCTTCTTCTTCCTTGAGGAGTCCATTTCTTTGGTGGGGTTGCTTCTTTTTCATGAGGAGAGCGTTTCTTTGTAGCCTGTAACCGTCCTCTTATCCTTAAATGCAAGAGCCTGGTAACTTCCCTAGTAATGGGTCTTTTGATTGTAACTTGTAACCCTTTTTAGTGCAATGAAAGAAATGAACTTCTTTTGAACTGGCTTAATGTTCTTCTTTTTCATTTCCTTCTTTTCTTACTGCGCACACTGCATTTTGGGGATACATCAAGGATAGTACTTCTTCAGGTATCGTCCGTTGATAAGGGGCATTGCCTCCCCTCCATCTGAGTTTGCCAGTACATAGGCTCTGTTTGGTGTGACCTTTTTTACTATGAATGGACCTTCCCACTTGGGCTCGAATTTTCCTTTGCGGTGCCCATGCATGTCAATCGGCTTCTTGACTGCTAAGACTAGATCCCCACGAGCAAATGAGTGAATCTTGACAGACTTGTCCAAGGCTCTCTTCATTCTTCCTCGGTTGAGCTCGAGGTTCTGCTGGGCCTCTAGTCTCTTTCATCAAGGGCATCCAACTCTTGATAACGAAGTTGATCCTCTCATTTTCAGTCAGTCCCTGATGTATAGCGACATGGAGTGAGGGTATTTGAACCTCGAGGGGTAAGACCTCTTCACCTCCACAATCGTGGGCTAAAACTTGCACTTAGAATGTTCTACTTCAGCCATCAACATAAATAAAATTGGAAGGTACTTGGTGCAATCCAGACCAGCCCTTCCCCAACAACTAGATTGGGATAAGACGCCCACCAAGGGCACCCACTAGTTGGCCCCAAAGCCAAAATGAAATTCTTACAACACTGGGATCAGGTCCACCAAAGACCCTTGGCTGTTACAAATAAAAGTAATTAGATTGGGACAAGATACCCACCAAGGGAACCCACTAGTTGGTCCATTAAGAGATGTTGTTGAGATGGAATGGTAAGCCCTTCTACAAGGCACCATATCAGCACACTCTCCTAGAAAACGAATTCTAGTAGCATTCGAAAGGAAGCCCTTAAGAAAGGCCCCCAGTCGCTAAAGGTCCACTTCGGTCATCCCTCAGGGAAGAAGCTTAGCATCATCTCCCCCTCAAGGATCGTGTTGACTCTGATGATCAAGAAGAAAAAGACTATTGAGAGGCAATAAAAATGTCCTAGTAAAGATTCGAAAGATGAACTTTGACATCAATTTTGTTCCGAATGCTACACTTCTCACTTCTCTTGAAGAGCATCATTCGGTGGGGCAAGTTGTTATATGTCATTTTTTACATACTTGTATTTCTGAGTCGCATAAGGAGAGAGTCAGTGACAACATGCTCCTGCTGGTACTCAAGACACCGCTAGACCATAGGAACATTGCAAAATATGCCTAAAAGTGGGCAACCTTGAAAAGAATACTGGAATGGCCTAAAAAAGAATGAAAAGAGTAGTTTGAAATGCTTGAAGGGCGCTCACAAAGTTTCGTTACATTCCGATAAGATTTGATATGATCAAGACAAAACTCAATTATCAAATCCAGCTCTTGTTGTGCTGAAAAGAGACCTTATAACTACAACTCTATTTTTTGGGCTTAAAAAAAAATACCAGACCACCTCCATCAGATCTAGAGAGTCAAAAAACCCTCAAGGACCAAATTTTGGCTCAATCAGATCTTCCATAACCATTCTAGGACCAAATTACCACAAACGGGTAGGTTTCATACTGTTGCGGTATGGCCTCAGTGAACCAATTGTCATATCTGGAACTGTGTTTTCACTCCTTGGGATGATTTTTAAGTGCTCATAGCTCATTTGGAATTGGAACAAGCTCAAAATTGGTCATGAGCTAGACCTCGATGACCTAGTCATTTTGACATGTGGCACGCATCAAAGCGTGGTCCAAGACAAGAGAACTTCTAGAAAGAACGTGGGCCCAAAAGCATGAAAATCAGAATTTTTGAAAGAGGACGTCTCGTACTTTGAGTGGATCTAACCTGAGATCTGAGTATCTGATCGATGCAAATATAGGTCCGTTACGACCAGATCAAGAAGATGTACAGTTTGGTATGAAATTTGCATTCAACTGAAGGTCAGATAACACGAATTTCAAGGTTGAAGATAACAAGAATTTCTTGATCGCTCAAATCCCATTTTTGGGCGACTTCCCAGATTTGAAATGTACTCAAATGAAGATCAAATAAGAAAAAAATTAGTGCAAAATGTTCATGACAATGTCATCTTCAAATCAAGATAAAAAAAAGGATTTGGAACACCATGGATCGCACTACATTGGTGATCAAAAGCTATGGACTTGGTTAGATTTTCACCCTTCGGGAAAAGTTCATTTCAAGGCGATCAAAGGATATCAAAATGTTCAGAATCGATCAAGCATCAATTCTACGTCAAAAGATCATCTCAACTATTGCCATAAGAGTTCGAAAAAGCTCCTGAAGTCTTAGCAATAGTGAGCAGGGATGATTTCGTCATTGGCCCCATATATTTAAGGGGTATTTTGGTCATTTTTTAAAAAAAATGGGATTTTATTTTAATTTATTTAATGTGTATAATTTAGCTTAGTTTCGAGCTTTCCACATATGTTTGAGGGTTTCTCTACATAAAGAAGCTTAGGTCAATTGTAAAAGGGCTAGATTATTGGTTAATGAAATTGAGGCATTAGATTGCGTGTACTCGACTTTGCTTCTAATTCTTGGATCCAGTGGAGAGGAGAGAAAAAACTTTTAGAGAGAGAAATTACCTTGGTCCAAGCAACCTAGCCTACCCCGTGGTCCATGCGCACCAACCGTGACTTGCAGCAAACCTGCAGTCCCGTCTTTCTCTCTGTGCTCTTTCCTTCTCTTATCGCATGATAAGTTTTGGAGCTGCAGCACCTGCGACCCCATCTCTCTTTCTGTGCCTCTCTCTCTTCCACCTCGCGTAGTAACTCGAAACTGCAGCAGACTTGTTGTAACAATCCAAAAAAAAAAAAA
>NW_006498220.1:781172-834394 GCF_000471905.2 Amborella trichopoda
GGGATTAAGTGGACCTATCTGGGACGCCGATAGGGATTAAGTGGACCCATCAGGACGCTGATGGGGTATATAGGTGACCTACTTGGGACGCCAGTAGGGTATTTTGTGAAATCCTTTGAATTATGTACTGCCGTTAAAAGTGTTATAAGCATTGCAATTACTCGGATTAGACTTAATTATGCAATTATTGAAAGTGAAATTGTTGATGCATTTCTATTAATAGATCTCATTTTGGAAAATATTGATATATTTCAATCATGATTATTTTTAGGATTATGATGATCACTTACTGAGTAGTCAAACTCATCAAACTATGGTAAACATTTTTTCAGGATAACTACGGATTCATTTTGAGTGCTAGTCAAGATCAACCTTGGAAGATACTGTTGTTGTGCTAGCTTTCTTTATTTACTTTGTAAGACCTCGCCACTGTAAATTTGTCCTATCAATAGATGTATATATGTTTTGTCCGTCACATCTCAGGAATAATAGTATTGTAAATTCTTGGGGTGTGACACCTGTGGTCTCATCTTTCTCTCTATGCCTTTATCGCTTTCATCGTGTGATAAGTTTTAGAGCCGCAACACCTGCGACCCCGTCTCTCTCTTTGGTCCTCTCTCTCTTTTGCTTCGGGTAGTAACTCGGAACCATAGCAGACCTGCGGTCCCATCTTTCTCTCTATACCTTTTTCGCTTTCATTGCGTGATAAGTTTCATAGCCATAGCACCGGCAACCCCGTCTCTTTCTCTTTTGCCTCGTGTAGTAATTCGGAACCGCAACAAACATGTGGTCTCGTTTTTCTCTTTACACCTTTCTCTCTTTTATCGTGTGATAATTTTGGAGCCGTAGTACCTGCGACCCCGTCTCTCTGTCAACGCCTTTCGCCCTCCATCATGCTATTTATCATACGCTCAATTTGATACCTCTTATAGTAGTCTCAAGAGTCTCAACACTCATATCACCACTCTAACTTCCTCTCCGTACAGTGGAGTTGAGTCATGAGAGATATACACATTCTTGCCCTCGCTCACTCAGGTGGAGTCATCCTGAGTAGGTAGTCAAGAGAGTTTGGACTCTATAATCGCTCTGATCGTCAAGTTTTGTAGCGTTTGTGCGATTAGAGGGACCTCTGTCATCCCTCCCCCTTATCCTTCATTTGTCAGCCAATCCTTGTTCGAGTAAACCGTTACAAAGGGGTACTTAAGCGTCCACATTGCAAGCCCTAGAGTAAAAGAATGAATCGACACATCAAAGTTTGAGGAGAGTTTGTATCCAAACCGTGCTAGCAGACAGCCGGAGGGGTTCATGATTGTTCAAAGAGGGCGACTTCTCGGGTGTATCCACGAACCTGCAAACGACGAGGTAAGCATCTAAAACACATACTCGTCGAAAAATCTCTCTTGTTGTTGGTGCCTATCAGCATAAAGAAAAGTGCACATGTACACTTAAAATACGTTCTGAGCACGCACCCCTTGCGGTTGTTTGAAAGAGGATTTTCTCTCACCAAAAAAACCAAGCCCCGACCAGGCATCTCTTGAATAACTTTAATTTTTACAGGTTCGATCTCCAAGAATTTCCTTAACCACATGCTGAAGGGACACTTTAAGAGGTTCATCTTGAGTTGATGAAGACGGAGTTTTCAAAGACTCTGTCAAGATTCTGGATGTGGTTATTTCTCTCACTAGATTTTACTACAAGAACATCTACGTAGCATTCCACTTCTTCATGAGCATATCTTCCAAAACAGTGGTCATAGCTCTTTGATAGGTGGCCCTTGCATTCTTGACACCGAATGGCATCACTGCATAGCAAAAAACCCCGTTGAGAGTCAAGAAAGCTATAAACTCTTCATCTTCAAGCGCCATCCGTATCTACTTATACCTTGAATTACTGTCTAAGAAGGAGAAGGCTTGGCAAATATTTGTCGAGTCGATGAGCATTAAATGTGTTTGATTTGAACCATTTTTTAAATTTAAAATTTTATACTTAAAGATAAAGATAAATTCCTGCATCATCCTAAAACTTTTTGAAACCAAAATTACATCTCAAGAGAGAGGTGCACCTACTTTGATCTTTTAAGGTTTACCCTTGTGCAAATTACCCTATATCCCAAATAGTAAAGTGTTTATCATTTTTATATGGGTGTGGTTTCCATAAGCTTGCAACCTTAAATAATCTAATTGAGGTGCACCTCCAAAATTTATCTTAGCATGCAATTTTTATGTAAAAAATTCTTAGGATTATCTGAAAATCTATTTTAATCTTAAATTATAAAATCTTATATTCTAAAATGGTTAAAATCAAATAGATCTATAAATATATAAAAATCTTGAAACAGACAGTCTAGATAATGCATATGGGATTCAAAATATTTTTTTATATACATATCAATTAGAGGGTATTTCAATATTAATACACCCTTTTCTAATCGATTTTTGAGATGCATCTTTAATTGGGATTACAAACTTTTTCCGTGTAGGCTCATAGCAAATGAATTTCATCTCTCTTTTCTACTACATCGGCGGGCGTACTTGCCTGTCTGTGCCTGTTGCTGGCCGCCTCTCTCTCTCTCTCTCTCTCTCTCTCTCTCTCTCTCCTCTCTCTCTCTCCTCCTCTCTCTCTCCTCTCTCTCTCTCTCTCTGTAACAGACTCCATAGTCTCTCTCTCGCATCATCTGTCTGTCTGCAAGAAAGAAAAGAAACCCCAAACGCCTTGCTCGAACGATGAATCCGTTCTTTCTCCATTTCTCCTGAACCTGTCCTTCTTCTGTCTCGAGAGAGATCTTCTTGGGCATGGAGGCTGAGTCGTCGTGCTGTGCCCCCAAGAAGAGCGAGAAGTACCAGTTGCTGGAGGTGAACCTCATATCAGCCCAGGACCTCAAGCCTATCATCCACTCAAACAAGACCATCCACACCTACGCTGTAGCATGGGTCGATCCACGCAAGAAGCTTCGCACCAGGGTCGACACGCTTGGCCGAGAAAATCCAACCTGGAACGACAAATTTATATTTACAGTCGACCAATCCTTCCTCTCCGGTGAGAGCTCTGCCATTAGCATAGAGATCTTCTACGTCCGCTACCTCCGAGACGTGCTGGCAGGCACTGTGCGCGCCCTGGTGGCCGATCTTATGAAGGGAGGAGGACTGAGCTTCGCGGCCTTGCAGGTGAGGAGGCCATCAGGCCGGTTTCATGGGGTCTTGAATCTTGGGTTGATTGTTCTTGATGCTAACAATGCCATTGGAGCTTTGCCGACCTCCCCCTCTTCCTCTTTCCATGGTTTTGCCCTGAACTATCGAGAGTTGATGGGTATCAAGACGCGTTCCATATCTGGTGGTGGAGATGGAAGGGGCAAGTCTCATCACAGGAGGAGGGATGAAGGTGATAAGGCATACAATGAGAGAGAGTCGAAAGAGAACGATGATGGGGGCGGCAGTAGAGGAAGGATGGTTTGTGACGCTAGAAAGAAGGAAATGAGGGTTCTGAAAAGCATTGACATTAATGGGGTTGGATGGGGGGGAAATTATGGGGTGAAGTCGAAGTTTGGAGAGAAGAAGTTGGGTCGATTTATTGGCTCAGGGAACTTGCCGGGTAAGAAGTGTAGTAAAGGAAATGGCGTTGAGAAGGAGCAATTGAAGAATGATGGTTTTGAAGAGGAAAGTGTTCTGAATTTGGGGGGTGCTGCTGAGACTCAGAATTTTCAGAGTAAATTCCACATAGAAGATGAGGAGAGTTATGGGTTCGAAACCGATGATGGTCCACTGGGCTCGAAAGGAGGGAAGATTGAAACAGGGGAATTAGTGAGGGTGGTGAGGAAGAAAGGGAATGGAGAAAAAATTTCAGATGAAGAGGAGGAAAGCTTTGAATACTGTATGAATGTGAATGCAGCAGCAACTGCTTTGTGGGGCTTCATGATGCATCATCAGAGGAAGGGTATGGGAGCTGCAAAGATCCATTTGAGTCCCTCTGATGAGAATTTCCAGGCTTCTCGACTTGGTAATGCTTCGTGAATGGATGTCCTTTTTGCTCTTTGTTGCCTTTTTGCTTTCTGCTTGTATCTGTGTTTTGTTTGTCTGCCGTGTTTTACTTTAGTTTCCTTCCTCTGTCCATTTCAGAGAGAGAGAGAGAGAGGGTCGGACCAGTGTATATTTATGTAAATCTGAAAGCCATATTCTTCTTGCTATTTTTGTGCTTTGATGTAATTTCCAGTAGTAGGATGAAAAGCTGAGGAAAACAAGGTTAATGTTATCAAACTCGCTTGGTTGTCCTCCGGTGAGAAAAAATGAAGCATTTGGGTGTTTCGGTTTATTCACGGGAGATTTCGTTTCTTTTTTTAATTTAATATAAAAAAGTATAAAAATAATTAAAAAAAATAACAGTAATTTTTTAAAAAAATACTTTTATCTATGTATAGGAAAAGATTTATGAGAACCAATGGGTTCACAAGAAAAAATGAACCCAATGGTTCAGATTGAATCTGGACCGATCCAACGATCACGGATGCTCGATAGTATTTGAATTTTGATTTTTTTTTTACAAATCCAAATCACTTTTTTTAGACTTCATAAAAAATAG
This sequence comes from Amborella trichopoda, assembly GCF_000471905.2. Next base: position 785,745 of record NW_006498220.1, read on the forward strand.
ATGAATATTCGAAAAATATTAAAAAAATATTTTACATAAAAAAAATTGATCAAAATACTCCCATAAATTTTTGGGGGTATTTTGGTATTTTTAATTTTATGGATTATTTTTTTTATATTTTTATTAGGTGTGTCTTGATGAGAAGAACATTCACCTAAAATTTCAAGTGATTTGGATTTATAGAAAAAAATTATTTTAACCGCCGGATTGACTCAGATTAAATCTGAACCATTGGGCTTATACAATTTTGTGAGCTAGTGGACTCACGCTAGCATCTTCCATATATATATTTCTTTGTTTAGGCTGAAGAAGCTTCGGCTGAATGGGCCATAAGCAATTAGGCCGAAACAGATCCGAATCTGACTGAAAGGGCAGCATACCAAGAGTCGCTAAGCAAAGTGCTGTTTTGACAACACCGATCAAGAACATACTACAAACTCTACAGGTTCGGTTGTGGTTGCCTTGCCCCACCCAAATAGCCTGGGATGATGAGGCTGAGCTTTGGGGCGTTATACATTTGTACTGTTTCTATAATACTGCAGCCCTATTTATTGTTTTAGGGCTTTAATCCGCCGCTGCCGCTGCCGCAGCCTTAAAATCCTATTCCTTGTATACATGGTACTCCATCATTAGACCATCCAATTCCTCCATTTTAGAAAGTTCATGGTTTTTAACAATGACCCATTTCACAGAAAAACCTCACTCTAAATCTCTCACAAGCAACAAATCTCTTAACAAGAATGCTCCCTTTTGAGTTTGGATGGATGGATTATAGCAAAAGTGCTTTGGGATAATTTTTTCAGGGTTAATTAACAAAGAAGAGTCATCTAAATGTAACAAAATTTGTTCATTTAACATATCTTCACAGCCTGGAGACAACATGGATCCATATCATAAATTTCTCAACTTGGTATGAGGTGTTGTATATGAGGTAGGATTATTTTATCAAAATGCTCAAAGTGGTTGTATTTGGATTATCATAATTTTCACAAATTGGTGGAAGTTGTTCTTCTAGAGATTGACGAGTGTGTTTAATGGAAATAACTATTTTGGTATGAAAAACCTTGCTGAAAAACCTTATCTGTCATGGCTGCAAAACAACATAGTTCCGGCATGATATCCCAGTCCCGAAGAGTTGCCCATCTTGGCTTTCATAGACAGGACCAGTAGTGTTTGACTACTTGGTTTGAGTTCGAGTACTCGGCCATCATGGCTGCAAAACTAAGTTCTGGCAAGATATCCCAGTCGCAAAGAGTTGCCTATCTTGGCTTCCATAGATACGATCAGTGTTTGACTACTTGGTCCAAGTTCTGAGTACTCAGGCTTGCAAGGTTGAGTTTCCCCAAGTTGGGTATCCCACTCAGAGATATTAAAACAAAATTTAAAAGATTAAAAAATTCCCCAAAAAATAAGAAATATATTAGTGGTATGTTGTTTTATATTTCCTATACTTTTGACGATGATTGGAAGTATTTTTGGCCATAAATACTTATTTTTATATTTTTCAACTTTTTAAGATTATTTTGAAAATGCCCTGTCTAACAAATTGACTTTTTTTTATTGCTTTTTAACCTCATTTTGATTTGTTTTGCTTAATCTTATTTTACATATATATTTTCTTCTTTTTTGGATCTGTTTTTGTATTTTGAAATTTTTTTCAAGACAAGTTACTTGGACTCAGGCCCAGTACTCGGTCCGGTCCGAATAGTAGTTTCTAACACTTTATAGGATACCTCTTCTATGACTCATCTGCATTACCCACATATCTCAAGTTCCAATCCTACGTAATCTTGTCAAAACATAGAGTTTCCCCTTACATAGTGCTCAAATTGAGAGCACAGCGAAAAGAGTTGTAGGCCGTGAAGTGGATTTAAACGTCCTTTCCCACTAATGAGGTTTGGAGCAGCCAAATGGTGTGGAGTTGAGAAGTTGGTGTTGGGGTATGTAGCATTTAAAGGCTTTGGGAGCATATAACAATAATGATTGTAGTAATATTATATCTAATGGGAGTGTGGTCCATGTGGGACTAGAGAAGCTCGCTTCGTGGTGCATTCTAGGTCCAAGAATGGTGCCCAAAATCCTTTAGCCCTAGGCATTAAGCACAACTGTAGAGATTTGTAGGGTTAGCCCTTATTGAAGTTGGAGGGATACTCAAGTTAGATTATTCCAAAAGACTATCAAATCATGAACAACATGCCACCATAATGGCTAGGCATTAAGCACAACTGTAGAGATTTGTAGGGTTAGCCCTTATTGAAGTTGGAGGGATACTCAAGTTAGATTATTCCAAAAGAATATCAAATCATGAACAACATGCCACCATAATGGCGGATCAAGCCGCCCAGGAGAATATCAAATCTCTTGTGTATGGTTGGTAACTTGTGAGGTCAAGGACAAAATTCTCAATATTACCAATGCACGACATGTACATATGACAGCCGCGTATTCAGGAAGTGACCCTATTAGGGTAAGATATGTATGTGTGCTGAAAACTAGGCTCCTGCACCATTGTAATAGAGTGCATATATTTATACAGGATATGACTTGCCTTTAGGGGGAACTTGAAATTCACACACTAAGTCTATGTTCCTTCAATTTATTAGTCATCTTTGATGGGCCAATTATGAGTCCTTGAGTTGGGTTCCATTGGGTTCCTTGAGATGGACTCTAGGTCATGGGTTCCATTGGGTTGTTTTAAAAAGATGAACTGCTGACCACATGAACTAGCTGAAAGAAAGACCAAAGTGATCTTGTCAGTGTATATATATTTTTGTTTTCTTATTTTTTCACCCCTTTTATTTTGGCAAAGATCACTTACAAGTAGTCTTATTACAATAACCCATGCTTCAAAAAAAAATAAAACCAAGATTTTAAAACCTTGATGCCACTAAACCAATGTTATTTAAACGAGAAAAATAACTACTACTTCATATGCTTGGTAATATAAAGACAATATAATTAAATATACAAGAAACAAAATATATGTCAAAGATTATCTTAATTGGACTTATTATACCCCATGCCTAGTCACCACCATCCGATGGTGCGGGACCAACTATCAACCTTCAATCCTAACCGAGAAAGCAAGTTTAGGCCAAGCTCTCTAATAGAACTATGAACTCCTTTGATCATAAGACTTTAAACTTATGGGGAGCCCACATGGGCCCAATAGCCAAGGGCCCACATATGGTGTGAGGCATGGGGCACGCAAGGGTGTCCATGCCTCCGCACGCCCCAGTTCTTCTAATATTGTGTAATATTTAGTTGTAAGATATGAGGGAAGGGAGAAAGATGGCTTGTGAAATTTTGGAAAGTCGTTCCACGAGTTTGGAATTTTTTGATTGAGAAATATGTTGCTGAGAATTTCTAAATTAAAGAAAATGAGCCAAGATAACTAAGGATAAAAGTTCCAGTACCATCCTTTCATCATGGTGGAAATTAAGAGTTGAGATTGAAAGCCTTAATTCACCCTATAGATCATTGAAGATCGATAGTCTAGATTGAATTTTAATATAATGACAGACCCTAATTCTCACGACACTGTTGTAAATACACCTTCAAAGGAAAAGTCTACTTGCAGCGAAGGTCTGAACAGCATATCATGGAGTGGCTATTTGACGACACTTCACAATTTAGGTCAATTTCACATCATCAAATCAAAGGAAAGCAATTGGCATCTTATGATCTACACTTTGTGTGAGACTTTTAATGAAGAGGCTTAATAAAGCATGGATCAGAAAGTGGGAAAATCGTGAGAGAGAATTAGGCTAAAAAACCACTTCAATTTGGTAAGAGGCATCGAATGGGAGATTTTAGGCATAGTTTCCCTTATAAATTCACCAAATTAAACCACAAAAGGGGATGATCTCATTAACTGATTTGGATTAAAAACATTAGAAAAAAAAATTCAGTCAATTGAATCTCTAAAATTCTCAATCAAAACTCCTCCAAAATTGAACTCCATCAACTATGAATTATAGGCTCAAACTTATAGATCAATCTCAACTCAATTACTCATGAATCAAGGAAGTAGAAAGGCAATTATAGCTTGCTGTCAATAGAGGATTACAGCCAGAAGAAGCTTCAAGGATGTATGGCTTTGATGAAATAAATCCCCAAATTGAAATTCCAAGAAGTTAAGTATGACCTCTGAGCATGAGATGAAGCTCTAATAGAGCTTCACATTCAAATTCTCTCAATAAATCCTCTCTCTACACCATACATATAGAAAATAACACATAAGAGAGGAGAGAAAAAACCCGATACTTTGGGGTCACTCTAAAGATAGATTGGAGTCATCAAATGAGCTAGCAAAAGGAAAGAGTAAAGATGCTTTTAGATGAGTTGATTCTTGCTATTGAAATCAATCATCTATGATAGGAAAGAGGCTTGATCCTGGTCACTAATCCACTCATCACGCCATCTTGAAGAGTGGTTGTTGGATGTATTTTTAGTCTCATGTAGGGCTAGACACATCTTAACAAATGAGTTGTGATTTAAATGCACGCTCGATGAGAAAATCCCTTGAAGATATGAAAGGGTGGAGATGTCTTTTAATCACATATGAGACCGAGTATGTTCTAAAGATTGAACATATTAATACTCAGCAAAGCTCATAATGCACGTTGGATAGTTATCTTAATGCACTATCGATAAGATATGAGTATAATTTTTAATACCTACTCAGATATGCCCCACATAAGACGAAATATGTGATATGATCAGGATTCGCCATGTGAAAGTCTTAATGAGCATAAAGAATCTTGATTCGTTAGTTAGTCCCTAAATGTTTTAACTTACGACCAATAAATATAAAACTCCCATGGTTCATAAGCCAAGCATATTCAAGGCTAGCATGAGAATCAAATGTATCTTGTTTGATACAAGTTCCAGGGCCTAATATGTCCGTGATATATGATGAAACTAGATATGGTTTGATTTTTTGGCAACTGCCATTAGTTACACATAAATATGGTAACTTACAAGCACTAATCCGTCAGTTAAAATAGGGGTTCTAACGGACGGAATGATAGGGGTGACCTCACGATGTGGATATATTGAGGAAGATTCCCTGGAGATATACATGTTAAGGTGTGATTTTCCTTAAAGTCTAGGAATGATATAACTTGGGCAAATATTTGGGCTTGGCTTAACCCACACCCTTATCCACCGTCAGTTAAGATATGCATTAACTGATACCCCAAAACTTGATATTTTTTGGGATTAAGCTGAGACTCTTAAGGACCTATGTTTGAAGTAATGTAACCATTTCCCTAAAATTTCATATCAATCGAGGTTGGCTTAACCTATCATCCGAATCGCCCGGTGGTTGGAGCCTTAAAAACCCTACTTCCCGTGTGTTGCAGTTAGAATGACACCTGGTCACCAAATTGAGGATATCCACGTCGACATTAGGTTCCTCAGGGGATTAGGGCCGTTAGATTATTGACTTGATTCTCCATCACCCTTAAAAGGTGCGAGAATATTTGAGGCATCTAGAGGAAACGATTTTGACCGTAGTCCTCTGATAGCACTGATGTATGTTCCAATAGAGATGCATTGATTTTCAAAGATCATTACTTCCTCATCAAGAGTCCATTTTCGACAAGATTAGATCCATTGAATTCATCTCTTAGCTCCCTTTAACCTCCTCAAATTTCATTGTTAGAGAGTGCATGTGGAGAAAGCGATCAAAGATATGTGACGATGTGTCCAGCAAAGCGTGAACGAATGGGCGATGAAGAAATAGTGGCATCCTAGGTGGACCTCATATCGACAAAATTCAAAATTCAAAATAAGCAATGTGAAGAGATAAGAAAAAATTCAAATAATATCTACGCATAATGTAAAAGAACCAGCTCATGAATTTAAAGTAGTGGAAACGCATAAGACCAATGAGTAGGTTCGAATGGCATGAGACTCGAAGACTAGTTGAGCAAATTCGAAAATCATAGGGAACAACTCGTGAGTTCAAATTTAAAAAGGATGAAGATAAGTGCAAAACATGATTTATGAATTCAAATATGAAATGGCATGAGAAATCAGCATAGAGATAAGAGAAAGGGTAGGCAGTGGCGGAAAATCAACGGTGTAGATTGAGGGACCCTATCCTTATGGTTATCAGCTGAAGATTGAAGCTTATCACCTCACGAAATAATATATAAACCTTGTCCTTAATCAAGAAAAGGGTTCACATTATCTACTTCGCAATTTCTTGTTTGTAAGCTCTAAGGGCTAAGCATTGATAAGTGAGAGGAAAGTGATTGTAATAGAGAGAAGAGACAAATTCATTTTATATACCCACTTGAGACCTGTTCTTGAAGAGAGAAGAAGAAACATAAGTGACATCCTTACCGTAAATCAGGTATATAGGCTGATGTCTAGTCGATGCTATTTCCTTTATTTTGATATGTCTATATAGTTTCCTTCTTAGAAACGAATGCATAGGTCTCAATCCTAGAATCAAGGGTATTAAACCCCTGGAATTACTCTGTTCCTAGTAATACATATCAAGACAGTTTAAAGCTGCCCAAAGATGGCTTAATCCATCAGGTCGGACCTGATATTCCTTCACACAGACGGCGGGAAAAACACTCTCTCAAACAACCGTGGAGGGTCCGCGCTCGTTGCTCGCATGCTCTCCTATGTGGGGATAGGCACCAACAAAGAGAGATATTTTACAACAAGGGTAGGTTTAGGCGCTTACCTCGTCGTTTTGGGGTTCGGGACACACCCTGGCAGTTTGTCCTCTTAGAACAATTATGAAGCCCTCCGGTTGTTTGTCAGGGCGGTTTGGACATGGACTCTCCTCAGGATTTTCAACTCGTTGCTTCATTCTCTTGTACTGGAAACTGAAATATGGACTTGGTTGTACTCCTCTACAGTGGCTTGCTCGAACGAGGGTTGGTTGATGAAAGGAAGGGATAAGGGAGAAAGGTGATAAGGATTCCCCTCTTCACACAAACGCTATATGCTCGAGTGATCAGAGCAATCGAAGGATTAGAACTCTCTTGACTTATTGGCTCAGGAAGACTCCTCCCAAGTGACTGACGGTGAGAGAGAATGTGTCTCTCACAACTCAACTCGACTGTACGAAGAGGAAGTTAGAGCGATAATCAGAGGGTTGTAATCCTTGAGTTGACTTTATAAGGTATTAGGTCGAGCGTATGTCGATTAGCAGGGCGCTATACGGTACCGCAGGCTTGCTGGGTCTATGCTAAAGATGTCAGGTGGAGAGACGAGGTCGTGCATTCTTCGCTGACACGGGTTACTGCAAGGGGCAAGTAACAAGCGAAGAGAGATAAGAAAGAAAGAAGAGTGAGAGAGGGAATAGAGCCACCCGGCTAGTAAGAACTAGGAGTAGTTTCTCTCTCTTAAAAGTTTTATCTCTCTTTGGCCCTAGATCCCCAGGGGTTGGGAGCAAAAGACAAGTAGAAATGAGCTTAATGCCTCTATTTCATTAATGAATGATCCGACCCTTTTACTATTGACCTAGGCTTTATATTTATAGAGGATCCACAAAACATGGGTGGATGCTCAAAACTAAGCCTAATTACAATTAAAAGAAATTACAATAGAATTTCGAATTTAGGAATAAAGACTAAAATGCCCCTTAAACATTTCATGCAAATGACAAAACCATCCCTCTTCGAGGGGCCTTTCGCCGTTGCCAGATCTTGAATGCTCTTTCAAGTGGTGATGACGATGTTTGAGATGATCGATCATCGTAATCTTGATGCTTGTTTGATTTTGAAGATGCTGATGTCTTTTGATTGTCTTGAGGTGGAAATTTTCCTGAGCGGTGAAAACCAGGCTAGATCGTGAACTTTTGGTTGCCATTGCAATGTGAGAGCAACGCCGTGCGTGAACTGAGGGCAGCACTGGGAGTGTCTTGGTCAAACGTACAGTCGTTGTACATGTCAGCGCTACTCCGTACGTATCAGATCCACATGTGATTGCGTTAGCCACAGTATTTTCCCAACCACCCTTCCCTTTTAAGCCTTCCCCTCTTCATCTGTTTCCCCGTCATTCTTCCACCTTACTTTCTTCTCTCTAGAAAACCTATTGCCGCCCCTTGAAGACAGCCAACGAGTGAAGGTGGAGGAAGCCAGAGAAGGCTGTGAAAGGAGGTTAAAGATATCGTGAGGGACTAGGTATGTGGGTCTAGTGGCATGCATCACTCAACCGTATAGTGATTAAATTTAAGTAGATATGAAAAACAAGATGATAGAATGAGCCGTATGAATATAGTTGAATACAAAGGGGATTAGATGAGTGATTGAGCTTTGAGTGATGAACTTGCTAAATTTATAGGGTTTCCTTGTAAAACTTACTAAAACTGCCTGACATGAATAAAGCTTGTGCTGGATTTTATTTTTGGTGTGTGAAATGGCATGTATCATTGGATAGCATGGATAAAGGGATTTTCCAGCTACTGTGAGGGTCTTTGCCTTGGGCTTTTCAGTGACCAAACGGCGCCCAAATGGGCCAAAATTGGTCTTAAATGAAAGATATGTGTGTCTATTTTAAGTTTAATTTTTATACTATGTTAAAATTTTGTAAAGATCAAAAGATACACCTCAAAATGTTGGGGCATGTCAATGCCCATAGTTGCGGCAAATTCCAGCAACTGTGACTCTTTTTGTGCCGCACTTTTGACCAATCAAATGATGCACGAACATCTTCAAACCCATGCCGTTTTTAAGATTTATGTGTAAGCTTACGGTTGCATGTTTAAACCATTTCAAAATTCTCCCTAGATTGGGAGTTATGCCTCCAAAAAGAGAGGTACATTACTGTCATTCGTCACCTAGAATTTCAGTTTTGTGATAGTTTTCATATAATGAGTGCTACATGTTGAGTGCCATGGTGTTATGTGAACAATGCTATGGGACCATACGATTAGTGATAATCGATAAGTGCAATTGCCATATGATAGCTCTACGATAAACGTTACTTGACAAATGTCGTAGTGCTAATGTGATAAAGCATTACGAATACTAATTGATAAGTGTATGTGCCTTGTGATGGCCCTCTTATAATGGATGTTTCACGATAAGTGGCATAATGTATATGATAGCTGTATATTTTAGAACAAGGCTCAGACTTTGCATGATGAAAACTTAAATTACCTGTCATAAAGTATTGATTTAGCATGAATGAGTTCTTTTCTCTCCTCTCTCTCCCTCTCTAAGACGTGACCAAAATATCAAACAAAAAGTAGAATTTTTATTGATGAAACTTGCGTCCTTTTACATGAGGTGCGTACTTGTTTATATAGAAGTGGGGCCCAAAGTTGGGTGTACACTCAAAAGTTGGCCTAATTGTTAAAAATTAACAATTAAGTGAATTAAAGAAATTCTAAGAAAATGGGGCAAAGTGATGATTTTGCCCTTGCACCAACAATCCAAAAAATTCCAATTGAGTCCTTGCTATGCCTAAGAACTCTTGCGATCTTCCCGGGTTGATTTGGGGTCTTTCCGGTCTCCTTTTGGTCAAAATATTATTATTTTCTTGATCTGCTCGTGAGGACGGTTGTTTTGATACCACTTTCGAGCCACGGATTTGTTCTTTGAGCCACAATCACGAAGTGCGAAAATCACAAGGAACATGCGATCTTTGTTTAAAGACTATGCGTATTTCTTGATGTTCTTCAATGATTTCTTCGTTGAATATCCACGAGCAAGTCGTCGTGAGAATTTGGAGACGAACGTGGCTTGATTTGATGCCCAAACGACTATTTTCCATTTTTGATCTTTTGGCCCAAATTTGGTTTTCGGTGATCGAAAAGTTCAGAAACTTCATACTCATCATGCATCAAATCTGACAGTTCCTCACTTGCTGGGTTCGGACCAGTCATAGCCCTAGACTTACGCATGCAATGCAACTGGTTTCACGTCGATCCGGTACGCGACCACAATGATGCGGTTGCTCGAGTGAGTCGTGCTACTGCTGATTTTCTTGTAACCTTGACCACGAATCACTATCTTCTCTCAAGCTTTTCTCCCTGCTCGGACACCGTCATAGAACGAGCCACATATCAAAATGCTTGTCTTGACGAGACGAACACGCGTGCAAAATTTGAGCGTGACTCGACTGGTAACAAGGGAGATATGGGTCTTCAAAGTTGCTGGTCATGACTGTGAAAACCAATCTTGTTTAATGGAGATTGGTGCTAGGAGGGCACACGGGAATAGCATGTGCCCTACCCCTTTTCAATGTTTCTCCCATAACTTTGTTGTGGAACGTCTGTTTAATCCAAAATTTGACCCCTAAGGGTTTTTGACCATGCCGGATCCAATAACAGTGGTCTCACATCCAGTTGACATTATCAAAATAGGATTCTAGTTACAGGATCTGTTTCAGGGTGCTAGAGGTTGATTTTCCCAAAACTGTTATGTATCTGTACTGCCTTAAACTCGTCAGATTGCGACAACTTGACAAGTGTTCTTAAGAGACCTTTATCAACATTCTTGAACCCTCTTGGGCCATTCTAAGGCCGTTGGAAATTTTGCTTATGGATCAGGGCTTATTATCCTACTACTTTCTTAGTCCATGGGCACTTTTGGTACCTATGGACCTAGGTCGCAAATTGTTTTTCTCTTTATTCGGATAGGGGATACAAGTGTTAAAAAATACCATTAAACAAATTTCCCTGCTGAATGTTGTCCTTAAAGAGAAGCGAGAAGGGTAACATTTAGAATAAAAAATTGTCCTTCGGCGTTAAAAAAAATTCTTGGTCACCCGATCGACACGTTTGTTGAACGGGTAGTTGTGCGAAGCTGCTTCTCGGAAGGGTGACCAAGGTGCTCCGACATAGAGGCTTTTTTGGGGGGAGAGGAGACATTGAGGGATGATTTTAAAGTCTACACCCTGTTGGTCATCTTGGCAGCATTGTTGGCAGCCACACCAGGTTTTGCAGGATGCCTGATATGATAGTTTCTTACCTTTGAGGGATAATTTTAAAGTAAACCCTATTGGACATCTTGGCGGCATTGTTGGCAACCATATCAGGTTATACAGAACGCCTGGTATGACATTTTTTTGCCTTTGAGGGATGATTTTAAAGTCTACACCCTGTTGGACATCTTAGTGGCGTTGTTTGCTGTTATGCCAAGTTTTCTTTAACAAGCATAGTACCACTAAGGTCCCATCCTGCCGATTCCAGTCGGGGGCTTTTTGTTGACCTGTCCCGAATGTCTGGTCCGATCAGGGAGGGGTTTTGTTGAGGCAGCCATGATTGGCTTCACTCTGGTTGTTGTAGGTAGGTTTTCACTTAGTTTGATAGTTTCTTACCTATTGTAGATATTGAGGGATGATTTTAACGTCTACACCCTGTTGGACGTCTTGGCGACGTTGTTGGCAACCAAACTAGGTTTGTAGGGCACCTGGTATGACAGTTTCTTGCCTGTGAGGGATGAGCCTACACCCTACTGGACATCTTGGTGGCATTGTTGGCTGCCACACCAGGTTTTCAAGGTGTTTGACATGACAATTTCTTACCTGTGAGGGATGATTTTAAAGTCGACACCCTATTAGACATCTTGGCAGCGTTGTTGGCAGCCACACCAGGTTTGTAGGGAGCTTGGCATGGAAATTTCTTGCCTCGTGAGCGATCATGTTTTTGGATCTCGATAACAGGGTACTCTGCTACCGAGGATTTTTGCTAAAATACTGGCTGAAGCTGCTTTTGAAGACGAATGTTGCATCAACTTGCTTTTATTGGTCCAAATGCCCTTTTGTGGGTTTTCACTTGGACTGGGGGAAGTGGTCTTGTAAAGACCGTTTTCAGTAACCTCCATTTTATTAGGCTCTTTTGCCCATGACTCGAAGGTCATGTTTGCCTTCTTTCCATTTTTACTCACGCTACCCTTTTGGGTTTTCACCGTGCTCAATTTTTATTTATGGAACTCTCTTACTTATGGTTTCATGACCATGCTCGTCTGTCAATTTTACTCATGGCGTTTCCCTTTTCAGGTTTTCACTGTGCCCGTTTTTTCTGTGGGGGCGTGTTTTAAGGTCATGCCTCCGGGACCTAGGCAAAGTAGTTTAACGTCATGAAGCTAAGACGTGCACTGTAGTTTAGGGTCATACAACTAGACCATTGTGGTAGTGAATGACGGTCTGTGGAGGCCATGGAATGAGCCTGGAGGTGGATTAACTCATTTGATGGAGATGGCAAGAGACTGTTTATGAATGATTGATGGTGTTTGAATGGAAGGTGGATAATGGGTGACCCACTAACTGGTGGCGAGTATGAATGATGGAATTGCTCACCATTTCTTGAGCATGGGAAAGACTCACTAGGGATGAAGTGAAGATGGTGTGTAAATGCATGCGCGGACATGCCGACATGAAAAGTAAGGCGTGTGTGCAATGGAGGGCTCACATGTACAGAGGCGTATTTAAGGTGATACCACCGAGACTTGGGTAAAGCAGTTTAGCGTCATGCGGCCATAACGTGTGCTACAGTATAAAGTCATACAACTGGACCATTGTGAAAAGTAGTTTATCATCATGCGGTCAGGACGTCCATTATAGTTTAAGGTCGTACAACTGGACCTCTGTGCAGAGCAATTTATCGTCATGCTGCCAGAACGTGTACTATAGTTTAAGGTCATACAGCTGGACCATTGTACAAAGAAGTTTAACGTCACGCGGTCAGGATGTGCACTATAGTTTAAGGTCACATAGTTGGACTGTTGTGCAAAGCAGCTTAGCTTAAGGTCATACAGCTAGGTCGCTGTGCAAAGCAGTTTAGCGTCATGTAGTCAGGACGAGCACTATAGTTTAAGGTCATACAGCTGGACCGTTGCACAAAGCAGTTTAATGTCATGCGGCTAGAGTGTGCACTATAATTTAAGGTCATACAGCAGGACCGCTGTGCAAAGCAATTTAACGTCATGTGGCCAGGGTGTGCACTATAGTTTAAGGTCATCCAACTAGACCATTGCGCAAAGTAGTTTAGCGTCATGCGATCAGAACATGCACTATAGTTTAAGGACATATAGCTGGACCATTGTGCAAAGGAGTTTAGCATCATGTGGCCAGGACGTGCACTATAGTTTAAGGTCATACAGCTGGACCGTCTATAAGTCACCAGATATGTGGGTTGCTAATGAGGGGTGGACACACTGGGAGTTGTGAAGCGAATGAGGCTCCAAGGGGAATGGGCCTGCGGATGGTGGTTAGGGATGAAATGGCCGAGACCATTTATGGGAGGTGGGTTTAGGTGGTGATAGTGGCTCAGTGAGGGATGGTAGTTGGAAATGGACTCACTGGGGAATTAGGAGCCAAGGGTGGTTCCCTGCTGGTGATAGAAAGGTAATGGTGACTGAACCTGCTGGTGCACACACACACGGATCGGTTTGGGAAGGCATGCATGAAAGTGCATGCAAAAGGCATGGGTGTAGTGGAAGAAGGTTACGCACGACAGGACATGGATGGCCTTCTTGGTGGTAGCGTTAGTAGAGATACTGCAACGAAGTATGCACGGCAACGATCGTGCTTGGTTGCAAGAGGCGCACTCAGAAAAAAGAGGCGTGTGATGGTGAAAAGTGCGTGGCATCAAAACGTGCACGTTAGTGAGAAGCACATAGTAGTGGAGAGTGCACGGCATAAGAATGCGCACGGCAGTGAGAAGTGCGCAGGTGAGTGAGGGTGTTTGCCAAGAAGAGGAAGAAGGTGGGGTATGGCCTTTTTCATGCGAGGGTCTGTCAGCCACAGTTGTAGGGAGAGAACCAGGGGGACTTTGGTGTTTTCTAGATGGGTAGCAAGGTTTTCTGATGGCTACTGGCTTTAACGGTTTTTCGACCAAGTGGCTCACAGGGGAGCCAAAGGGCCACATATGCAGGCATAACGCACGAAAAGCAAAGGATTGCTCACTAAGGAAGCATCGTGTGCAAAATTCAAGATGTGATAAGTGCATGCTCAGTGGTGTACACATGACAGGAAGCACCTGAATGGCAGTGAACATGCACGAGCACGACAGTGAGCGCGCACGAGAAGCATGCGCACAGCAATGAATGCTCACAGTGGTGAGAATGTGCATGGCAATGTCTACGCACGGCGATGGGTACACACGGTGGACGACGGCGTGTGTTTTAAGAGGCATGAAGGTCCTGTAGAATGTAGAGGTCTCAGGGAGAAACTGCCAAGGGCTGGGATTCCTGTGGGCGCTCGATTGGTCAGTGGAATCCCAATCTGGCTTGCAAGGTCTGCTGGAAGCAAAGTCCTTAAGCACAATTGTGAGCTCCAGGTTGATCTGTGGAAGGATACCTATTATGATCCAGGCATGCTCTCCATCGTAGGCTAGTTCCTTGCCAGAGGGATCTGTTTTGGTCATCTGATATACTCGATCTAAAGCCCTTCTCTTCTTCTTCTGACGTGAGAGTGGCGTGGGTGATCGACTGTCTCTTTTCCTTAGATGCAAGAGCAATGTTGACAATGAACTGTTCTCTTTTCCTCTGATGCAAGAGCAATGTTGATGACCTCTTTTTCATTTTAAGCTTATTGTAACTTGTAAATTCTCTTGGTTGAATGGAAACTGTGCTTGTTTACGCTGATTGCCTCTTTCCCCTTTTTTTGTATTCTTGATGTTGCTGACTTTTTATACCAATGACCCCCTTTCGGGTTTTCACCATGTCCGTGTTTTGACCTTTTTTTTTTTTTACTCAGGATAGCGGATGGCGCTACCATGCCCCGTTGTTTCTTTTAGACATTTTTGCCCGTGGCACCCTTTCGGGATTTCGCCACTCCCATCTTTTTCAAGGAGGCTTTTTTTTAAGGTCACGCCTCCTGAACCATAGAGATGGTGTGTTTTTATGGTCACACGCCAAGACCTGAGGGCGTGTTTTAGGGTCCTGCCTCCGAGACCATAAATCACGGGTAGTACTTCTTCAGGTAGCGCCCTTTGAAAGGAGGCATTGCTTCCTCCTTGTCAGGATTAGCCAGTATGTAACTTCCATTTGGTGAAACTTTCTTGATCACGAAAGGGCCCTCCAACTTTGGCTCAAACTTCCCCTTGCATCGCCCATGCATAACGATTGGTCGTTTTACTGCTAGGACTAAATCACCATGGGTGAATGAGCGAACTTTGACTGATTTCTCAAAAGCCCTCTTCATCCTCCCCTGATGGAGTTCGAGGTTCTGCTAGGCCTCAAATCTCTTCTCATCAAGGGTGTCTAGCTACTGATAGCGAAGCTTAACCTATTCATCTTAAGTCATATTTTGATATACGGCGATTCGCAGCGAAGGGAGTTGAATTTCGAGGGGTAGTATCGCTTCACTCCCGTAAACCAATGAGAAGGGAGTAGGGTCAGTAGCACTCCGGGTGGTTGTGCGATAAGCCCTTCAGGCCTCTGGAAGCTTTTCATGCCAATTTTTTAACACTGCAAAGAATCTTGTTGAAAGCTTCGGCCAAACCATTTGCTCGAGGGTGGTACATAGTGGAGTACTTCCGCTCGAAACAAAACTGGTTAACCAAGCGATCAATATGCTGGCTTTTGAACTATGGACCATTGTCTGACGTGATACGGTCGGGCACACCAAATCGGTAAATGATGTGATGTCGAAAAACGTTAGCCACTATTGTCCCGGGGACACTCCTGAAGGGAATTGCTTTGGTCCATTTGGAGAAGTAATCTGTGGCAGCCAAGATGAAGGTGTGGCCCAATGCTGACGGAGGGGTCGATGCGTCCTACAATGTCCATGCCCCAATGTGAGAAAGGCCATGACATCACCATAGGATGCAGAGGTTCCGGTGGCTGGTGGATGAGATTCAAGTGCATTTGGCACACTTGACATCTCTTGGCATTTGGCCAATAGTACCCCAACCTACGTATCCGCTCATAAAGTTTTGGTCCTGACTGGTGAAGTCCGTAGATCCCGGCATGCACTTCTTTTAGCACGCGTTCAACCCTTTTTGAGCCAATACATCTGCGAAGGATTCCATCAAAGGAACGTCAGAAGAGAGCGTAGCCATCAAGAAGAGTGTTATTAATGGACATTCTTTGTATGTTGTTGCGCTCAGTGCCATCGTCCAGTAAGTGGCCATGTTTAATAAAGTTGATTATGGATTCCCTCTAATCCTCAGCCTGCTCAATCTTAGCACATATCAGATCAAAGGTCCTTCCTCCTTTTTGTCAGTCTTATTTGCTGCTTTTTCTGCTTCGAGAGCATCCTTAGCAGCAAGGAGTGCCCTGAACAGATAAGGAGGACATTTCGGGAAGAGAATCCTTTAATCATCCCCATCTAATTCTTTGACCAGCCAGACGTGTCTCCACTCAGCTACCCACATGGGCATGGGATCCTTTGGGGAGACTTGGATGGTGGCTCAAAGCTTGGCTAGGGCATCAGCTTGGGAATTCAACCTTCTGGGAATGTGCTGTAAGGAAAAGTCATCAAGGTTTGCCTTCAAAGTTTTAGCGGTGTCATGATAAGGCTTGAGGCTATCCTTTCTTACATCGTATAGTCCTTTAAGTTATCATATCACCAGCTCATAATCACCAAAAATAACCAGTCGCTCCAAGTTCATGTCTACGGCAATCTTGAGCCCAATTATGAGCGCTTGATATTCGGCCTCATTGTGCGAGTCCGTCTCTGTAAGAGAGAAGGATAAGGGAATAATGCCATCTTGAGGAGTCAAAAACACCACAGCACCACCTTGTTCAGACTGAAAGGCCCCATCGAAATACGTCTTCCATTCATAAGGTTGCTTGACAGAAAACACTTCTTCATTAGGGAGATCACTTGACAGGGGAGATTTTGCAGATAAAGGATGTGTTGCTAGGAAATCAGCTAAAGCTTAGCCTTTGATAGCTTTCTGAGGTACGTACGTAATGTTGAATTCCATCAGTAATAGTGACCATTTTGCCAGATGTCCTGACAGGCAGGGGCACGTCATAAGGAATTTGATGGGATCAGCTCTTGAAATGAGCAGAACTTCATGGCCGAGCAAGTAGTGGTGAAGCTTCTAAACCGCGAAGATCAAAGCCAAGCACATCTTCTCAATTGGTGGATAGTTCTTCTCAGCTCCTTGCATGCTGCAGCTGAGGTAGTACAAAGTGGTTTCTTTCCCCACCTCATTGTTTTGTGCTAAGAGTGCACCAAGTGACTCGTCGAGGGTGGTCACATACAAAATGAGAGGCTTTCCCAACACTGGTGTAGAGAGTATTTTCTTTGATGTCCTCCAAAGCCACTTGGCATCTCTCGTCCCATATAAAAGGCGTATCTTTCTTCAATAGGTGTGTAAAAGACTTACAACGACCTGAGAGATTGAAAATGAATCTTCAAATATAGGCAAGCTGGCCTTGTAAAGACCGGAGCTCTCAAAGAGTTGTCAGTAGTGGCATATCTCTGATTTCCTTGATCTTGACAGGTTCGATTTCCAACCTTCCCCTCGATACCTAACAATGAACCCCAAGAATTTTCTTGAAAGTCAAAGGTGCACTTTAAGGGGTTCATTTTGAGCTGGTGTTGGTGAAGCTGCTCAAACACTCGCTCAAGGTCACGCATGTGAACTTCTTTGTTCTTAGATTTTACCACCATGTCATCGACGTAACAATACACCTCTTTGTGCAGCATATCTTTAAAATTGGTGGTCATTTCCCACTGATATGTGGCTCCAACATTCTTCAATCCGAATGACATCATAATGTAACAGAAGACCCCTTTAGAAGTCAAGAAGGCGGTGGCCTCCATGTCTTTTGGTGCCATCCTTATCTGATTATACCTTGAGTATCCATCCATGAAAGAGAAGATTTAGCAATGGGCCGTAGAGTCGATAAGCATTTCCATGAATGGCAACGGAAAGTCATCTTTTGGACAAGCAGCATTTAAGTCACGGAAGTCAATGCAGACCCTGATTTGCCCATTCTTCTTTTTAATCAAAACAATGTTTGCAAGCCATTTCGGGTATTTGACTTCCTAGATAAACCTGCTTCCCTGAGTTTATTTACTTTAGCATCGATATGCATTTTGAGGTCGGGCAGAAATCTTCTTGACTTCTGTTTTATGGGCTTGAAAGATGGGTCGGTGCCAAGTCGATGGACCACAATTTGGGGGTCCTGACCAGGCATCTCATGATAATGCCTGGCGAAGACATCTCGATTTTTACACATGAAAGTGCGGGAGTAGGTGAGCTAGGGAGTGAGTGGGTAATGATTGAATAGTGATTGTGAATGCCAGTGATTGAATCGATTGAATGATAATTCCTATATGGATAGAATGCTTATAATTGATGCATTGACTTGATCTCTGATTCTCATGACTGCAGTGCTGAAATTATGTATAGTTTAATTAATTGTTTATGATTCATGTGTAGGCTCTTCATTGATGCATAGAGCCTAGACCTACTTACTGAGCTGTATAGCTCATCCCATTTCTCCCTCCCCTATTTGTAGACTGATAACAATAAGTTAAGAGTTGGAACGACAGGGATTCTTGATGGAGGTTGACGCCAGACTTTTTGGAGGCGGGATCTTGATCTTGTATGTGGTTGGGAAGTCCCTAGATTTTGTTTATTGCATGAATCCATAAATTTTGGGCTCTAATGCCTTAGACTCAACTGTAATATTTTGGGAGAATGTTATGTAAAGCCCTTTTGTTAATGTATGGAGCTTTAGATTTATAATTTTCCCCTGTATTTAAAATTTATTGATGTATTTATCTTTCCATGGCTTGCTTTGATTACTAAATAGTGGAGTTGAGTTCACCCCGACCTAATTGACAAACACTACTCAGGATCACGAACCCGCACTCGGTCACCCTCTGTCACTTACGGTAAGGGGGTCAGGGGCGGGGTTATGACAGATATGGTATCAGAGCAATCAGGATAGGGTTCTTGGCTTAGGGAGTTAGGAGAGTCTTTAGAATAGTTTTGGGGTAGATAAGTGACTAGGTGCTATTATGATTAGGTTAGAGATACCGAGAGCTCATAACCTCAATGCGAATTCCAGCAATGAGAACACTGAGGCGCTCAGTGAGTTTTATAGGACTCTGGGGGTCATGACCCAGCTGATGAAAGAATCAATACCAGCTCAGTCTACCCCTACCCCGGAGCAGAATGACAGTAGCTTAATAGAAAGGTTTAGAAGGCTGGCGCCTCTAACCTTTTTGGGGCAAGGAGGAGTAGCGAAGGCCGAGAGGTGGAAGAGACAGATAGAAAAGATCCTAGAAGTGTTACACTGCTCAGATGAGCAGAAAGTTAAACTAGGGACTGCATGTTAGAAGGGGAACAAAATATTGGTGGGATGCGGTAAAGCAATCCTGGAGGTAGTCAAGAACCAGGACCACCTGGGAAAATTTCCTGATAGCATTTGACGAGAAGTACTAGCCAGATTCAGTTAGTGAAAGGAAAGAAGTAGAGTTTATCAAACTCCAGTAAGGAGGCATGACTATGGAACAGTACGATACCAGGTTTGCAGAGCTCTCTAGGTACGTGGCCTACATTATAAACACCGAGGCACGAAAGGCAGCTAAATTTGAGAGGGGCTTATGGCCGGGTATTAGGCGTAGAGTAATGTCAGCCAACCTAAAGTCATGTGCCCCATTGGTAGAGGTTGCTCTGAAGATTGAGAGAGACTGTGAGGACCACTGATCGAAGAAGGAAGGAAGGATGAAGGCAGTGTCGTCTGGAAGGTTTGGGAAGAAGCCCCGGTAATTCTCGAAGAGAGATGTTACAGGGAAGCCATATCAGCTTAACCAGAAGACCCAAAAGAATCTCCCAAGAAATATGGACAGTGATCGCCGCCCGGCCTGTACTCATTGTGAGAAGGACAACCACACTGCCACTAAATGCTACAGGAAGAGGAACGTGTGCCTAAAATGCAGCAAGCCTTGTCACTGGCTTAGGAACTGCCCTATGACAAAGATCGAGGACCGCCTGAAGACCCAAGGTCGAGTGTTCGCCCTCACTGATCAAGAGTCCAAGGCGTCCACCACGGTGATCAGAGGTACGCTCTCAATTTGCGGCATTAAAGCTAGAGCCTTAATTGACCCTGATTCTTCTCACTCATTTGTTGCACCCCATTTTGCTTGCCATTTGTATGCTATGTCTGCATGTCTCAGTTATGCTTTAGTAGTATGCACATCTGTGGGAGACTCTATGGAAACTGATAGAGTATATAGATAGTGTAAGATTACAATTGATGGGTGTGACCTACCAGTAGACCTGATCCACCTAGATATTCAAGACTTTGATGTCATTCTGGGCATGGATTGGTTGTATACACACCATGCCACAGTCAACTGCCATGAAAAGACGGTAGCCTTTAAACGTCCTGATCAAGCAAAATTACACTTCGATGGCATTAAAGATACTTCCCCTCTGCACTTTATCTCTGCCCTTTACCCCTTTCGCCTCTTGGCTAAGAGATGTGCCAGGAATATGGCTTATGTATTAGAGAATCGGGGTATCCAGTCCCAGTTAGAAGGAATACTAGTGGTCAAGGAGTACCCTGAGGTATTCCTAGAAGAGTTGTCATCCCTGCCTCCAACGAGGGAAATTGAATTTGAGATGGATGTAGTCCCTGACATTGTTCCCATCTCTAAAGCCAAGTATAGAATGGCCCTAGCTGAGTTGAAGGAGTTAAAAGAGCAGTTGCAGGAATTGTTGAATAAGGGGTTCATCCAACCCAACGTGCCACCCTGGGGTGTACCTGTTCTATTTGTGAAGAAGGATAATGGGTCCTTGAGGTTATGCATTGATTATAGGTAGTTGAACCAAGTAACAATGAGGAATAAGTATCCCCTGCTTAGAATTGACGACCTTTTTGACCAGCTCTAAGGGGCCCAAGTATTTTCCAAGATCGACCTCCGATCGGGGTATTACCAACTGCGAGTCAAGGAGGGAGATATCCAAAAGACTGCTTTTAGGACTCGATACGGTCACTACGAGTTCCTTGTAATGCCATTTGGGTTAACCAATGCCCCTGCTGTGTTCATGGATTTGATGAATAGAGTATTTCAACCCTTCCTGGATGATTTTGTGGTGGTCATTATCGATATTTTTTTTGTATAATTGAAGAGTTGGGAACTGCATGATCAACATATGAGAACTGTCTTGCAAACTTTGTATGCCAAACTATGCAAGAGCAAATTTTGGCTTCCTAATGTGGCCTTTCTTGGTCATGTCATTTCTAAGGATGGGGTCACGGTCGACCCCTTGAAGATTGAAGCAATTCTTAAGTGGGAGAGACTAACAAATATAACCGAAGTTTGTAGCTTTATGGGGTTGGCAGGATACTACCGGTGTTTTGTAGAAGGATTCTCGAAAATAGCGCATCCCCTTACTCAATTGACCCAAAAGAATACGAGATTTTTGTGGTTGGATGACTGTGAGAGAAGCTTTCAGGAACTTAAGAAGAGATTAACCATAGCCCCAATATTATCCTTGCCCAAAGGAAATGAAGACTTTGTGGTGTATATCGATGCATCCCATAAAGGACTCGAGGGTGTACTCATGCAGAGAGGCAAGGTCATTACATATGCCTCCAGACAATTGAAACTGTATGATTAGAACTATCTAACGCTTGACTTGGAGCTTGTGGCCATAGTGTTTGCGTTAAAGATCTGTAAGCACTATCTCTATGGGGCCCGATTTAAGGTATTCAAGGATCACAAGATCCTCAAGTAGTTGTTTTCCCATAAGGAGTTGACTATGAGGCAAAGAAGATGGATGGACTTATTGAATGATTGCAACTATACAATTAATTACCAATCCAGCAAGACTAATGTAGTAGCGGACGCCTTAAGTCGGAATGCCGTAGTCTCTGTGGCATATTTGATGGTTTGAGAAATGAAGCTAATAGAGGATGTGGTGGAGTGGCACCCATCTCATCCTCGTAGTGAGGAGGAAGGAATGTTGTCGTGTCTGAGGATGGAACCCCAACTCTTTCAACGAATCTGAGGGGCTCAAAACGGAGATCCCCAGCTAATAAAAATCCTTGAAGAACTGAAAATGAAAGGAAAAGAATATTTCTCTACGAGTAGTGATGACTTGTTAAGGTTTAAACGCCGCATATGTGTTCCTAATGATGAAAGTATAAAAAGAGCTATTCTGGAAGAAGCACACCACTCTCGCTACACGATACACCTTGGGAGTACAACGATGTACCAAGATTTGAAAAATACCTTGTGGTGGAACAACATGAAGCGAGATGTGGCACATTTTGTTGCTAAATGTTTGACGTGCCAGTAAGTGAATGCGGAACATCAGAAACCTGTTGAACTATTGCAGCCCCTGCCCATACCAGAGTGGAAATGGGAACACATCACAATGGATTTTGTTTATGGAATACCAAAATCAAGTGTAGGGAATGACAGTATCTGGGTCATGGCGGATCGATTGACCAAAGCTGCTCAGTTCTTACTGGTTCGCACGACCTATACTACAGATAAGCTGGCCCAGTTGTTTATCAGAGAAATTGTAAGATTACACGGTGTACTCATCAGCATTGTGTCCGACAGAGACACTAGGTTTACCTCTAGATTCTAGGCTGGCCTACAATTGGCTTTGGGGACTGAACTTACCTTCAACACTGCCTTTCATCCCCAGATAGATGCGCAATTAGAAAGGACCATTCAAACACTAGAAGATATGCTAAGAGCATGCGTCACTGATTTCAAAGGAAATTGTTTGTTTGTGTTTACTGCCTTAAACATGTCTGATTGCGATGAAACTTGGCAGATGGCCTTTTGGAGTGCTTATGAAGATCTTCACCAGTTATGGGGCCATTCTGAGTTTATCGAAATTCCCACCATTTTATCAAGCTTTATTGACCTACTTCCTCTTTATTCCACATCAGGGACCAAGGTGTTGAAAAATGTGTTCAAACATCAACCACTTCGTCCTCCCTCCCAGCACACACAACTTATCTTGTGAGAGATAAGCTTTCGCTTGGTCCCGGACAGACACAAGCTTGCAAGTCTCGACCTCTTAAGGTCGAACCAGCTGGCCGAGCCCGGGCTGACCCACAAGTCACCCGGACATCTAACCCTAAAGGTGCACACGAACCAACTTTGCAGGTTCCTCCTCGCTCCCAACTCAGGTGGAGTCATGAATTAGCTCCTTCTTCTGTCTCTCTTCCTTCACCAAGTAAGCACCTCGAGACTTGGTATTCAAAATCTTCCCTAAGAGTACCATCTTGAGCCAGCCTCAGGTCAGCCGTGCACTTGGGTTGGCCCCATAAGGAATTCAAGGCAATGACGTGATATTCGACTGAAACCTCCAGCCTCGAAGGAAGAAACCTAAGTTGCCTTCTATCCTTGGGCCCCACTCTCTACTTCAGATGATAGACACAACCCTCGCATGCTCAAGAAAAGCGAGCAGTCTAAATCTCAGGCTTAATTCTGGAGTGAAGTCCACACCAGCCTCAAGATTAAGCAGAAGAGAGGCCAGCAGATCTTGACAAGAGAGGTCTTCAAGGCAGTTGAGGTTACCACCCTTGGTGACCTCCAGCCTCATAACCCATTTTCCCTCTCCAAACTCCAAAGCCTGAGCAAATCCAAGAATATTGCTCGGTGATCAATGCCCATAAGCCACAGTCCTAAGACCTTCTGGTTAGGTGCCTCGATCTTGCCCTCCAGATCTAGGTGATCCAGCAGCATGCATCTCGAGTTTCAGGGGTACCTGAGACATTGAGATCACTCTCTCTGAACCTCGTTCGAGAACAAGGGTAGGTATTACCAACCGGTGAGAGAGGAATTTAAGGTGGGTTCGGGACTTATTTGAGTTAGCTCGCGTGGGCACCCTCTTAGTTCACGAAGAAAGTCCCCCAGTAATAAAATTGGTTCGAAATCATCTCCCTTGGCCTTTATTCTCCTGCTTTCTGCAATCACACACATATGGCAATTGTTATAAGATAGGTGGGTCAACAAACCTCACCTTGATTTTGAGTGAACGTACACAAGTGTGCACATTAAAAAAAAGAAGAGAATAATGAGAGAAGAAAGATGGGGGAGAGAAAAATTTGACCAGGTGGGGAGATCAACACAATGACTAAGCTGGTAGGTAATTAGCTTGATGTGGCAGTAAAATAGGCCCGATAACTTAGACCGGCTCAACAGAATTACTACTAGACGTCAATACCGATACTGATTAGCTAGACAAGATGGTTAGTCTATCGTGGCAACAAAGCAAGCACAATGATTCTGACACAACAACATTACATCTAGACAACAAGACTACCATGGAAGGCTAATCTCTACCCCTCTTAATCAAACAAAAGAATAACAGAGAGAATGAAGATCATAAAGAAAGAATAAGAAGTAAGATAAGAGAAGAAGAAGAGAATGGAAAGAAGGAGAGGAAGAGAAAGAAAGGTGGGGAAGAGTGTGGGAGAAGAGAGACGGAAGGAGCAAAGATAGATGACAACAAGAGAAGGGAGAGAAACTTAGTCGGTGACATGTCCCTGCCGGCTATAATGAGTAGGGGGAAAAAGGTGAAGGCACAAGCAGCAATGTGCTTTCGCTACTGTGATAGAAGTCGAGAGAAAGAATGAGACACAGGCGGTGCTAGGCCTTCGCCGGTTGTGGTGGCAGAAGAGGCACGAGAAGGCATAGGTGGTGCTAAGCCTTCGTCGACTGTGTTAGAAAAAGAAGAGAGAGAGGACACAAAGGACGCTAAGCATCACCGGTTGTGTTAGATAATGGAGAGATAAGGACACAGGCGGTGCTGACATCGCTGATTGTGTTAGGATAAGAGAAGAGAAAAAGACACAGGCGGCACTGACATCACTGATTGTGTTTAGAAGGAGAGAGAGAAGTACACAGGTAGCGTTGACATCACCGATTGTGTTAGGCAAAGAGGAGAGAGAAGGACACAACTGACATTGACATCACCGATTGTGTTAGGCAGAGAGGAGAGAAAAGGACACAGGCGATGCTGACATCGCTGGTTATGTTAGGCAGAGAGAAGAGAGAAATAAATAAAGACGAGAAGAAGAGAGAGAGATAAAGATGAGAAGAAGATAGAAAAAGAGAGATAGAGGTGAGAATAAGAGAGAGAAAGGGAGACAAAGATGAGAAGAAGAGAAAAAGAGAGATAAAGATGAGAAGAAGAGAGAGAAAGAGAGATTGAGATGAGAAGAAAAGAGAGAAAGGGAGATAGAGATGAGAAGAAGAGAGAGAAAGAGAGATAAAGATGAGAGGAGAGAAAGAGGGAGAGGAGAGAGAAAGGAAAGGGGAGAGAGAAAGAGAAAGAGAAAGAGGAGAGAGAAAGAGGGAGGAGAGAGAAAGAGAAAGAGGAGAGAAAGAGGGAAAGAGAGAGAAAGAGAAAGAGGAGAGAAAGAGGGGAGGAGAGAGAAAGTTACCATATCGAAGGGTACCAGCCCTTTTCTTCTCTCTTCTCTCTCTCTCCAAGATGCACCCATGAACTCAACCAAAAAATTGAACTCTTTATTGAATATTGAAGAATGAATCGAAGGGTGCATTACAACGAAGCTTTGCATGTTTATATAGAATTGGACTCAAACATGGGTGGACGCCCAAAAACTACCTAAAATTGAAGATAATTACAATTTAATTGAATTAAAAGAAATTCTATAAATGGATTCAAAGGGACTATTTTGCCCCTACCTAACAATATGTGGAATTTCAGAGTAGTCCATGCTGCTGCTCGAGAACTTGCGTGATCTTCTGATGCCCGTTTGATCGAAAGGTTATTATTATTTTTGTAGGGGCTCGGCATGGCGATCGATTTGATGCCAACTTTGAGCCATGAATCAGGTTTTTAAACCATGATCATGAGACTTGAATTTTGAATGAATCTTGAAAACTTTGGATCAAACGTGTGCTTGTTCCTTAATGTTTTTCTTCAGTTTCTTCGCTAAATCGTATTGATCATGCCATCACGATCACGTTGCAACAAACGTAGCTCGATTTTTTGTCCGGATGAAGATGTTGTTGTCTTGAGTTTTTGGTCGAAATCTTGAAATCTGATGGTCAGAATTTACAGTAGTTTCGACACCTCCTTGTGTGAAATCCAGCCGTTCATTGTACGCGAGGTTTGGGCCAGAGATATCCACTGACGTTAAGCACATAATGCAATTAGTTTCACGTCAATCAAGGTACGCGAGCGCCATGATTTGACCATTCGAGTGAGGCGTGCTGCTATTAAATTTTCTGCAACTTTCTTCACGGATTAGCAACTTCTCTTTAGTTTTACTCCCTACTCAGGTGTCATCACGGGTGTACAACATATGAAAACCCTCGTCTTGATGAGACGAACACGCTCACCAAATTTGAGCACAATCCGACTCAGATTGAGTGAGATATGGGCCTTAAAAGTCACTATAGGTGACTGTGAAAATGGCCACCTTTAATGGTGTTTTTGTGTAGGGTGGTCACACGGGAATAGTGTGTGGCCTACCCTTTTTTAGTATTTTACCCATAACTTTGTCTTGGAGTGTCCGATTAAGCTGAAATTTGACCCATATGGGTTTTTTACCGTGCTG
The DNA here is from genome assembly GCF_000471905.2 of Amborella trichopoda. Next base: position 812,198 of record NW_006498220.1, read on the forward strand.
GATCTAATGGTAGTAGTCACACAACTGTTTAATGCACCAAAATTATTTCTTTGTGTTTATTGTATTTCAGGGTGCTAGAGGAAAATTTCAGGGTGCTAGAGGCCAATTTTTCCAAAAACATTTCTTTGTGTTTATTGCATTAAACATGTCTGATTGTGGTGGCAAGTGGCCTTCTGGAGTGCTGATGAAGATCTTGACCAATTCTGGGGCCATTCTGAGATTGTTGAAATTCCACTATTTTTGTTAGGCTTTCTTGACCTGGTTCCTCTTTATTCCGCATCAGGGACCAAAGTGCTAAAAAATGCGTTCAAGCAACTTGCCCCGCCGAATATTGTGCTTCGAGAGAAGCGAGAAGGACGACATTCGGAAAATTTCCTTCTACTTTATTACTTTTTTCTCCCTGGCCGCAGGACCACGTGAATGTGGAGGAGATTCACACAATGTTGTAACTGGGATGCTCAGATGTAGGGATGCATTGTTCGCAGGTCCGTCCATGGAGACTTTAGGGGGAGAAGAGACCTTTTTTGGGAGATCTTATCGAACTCCTCACCCTCGTGTGGCCTGTTTGTGATTCTGAAGTTGAGGATTTTGTACGGACCTCGTTAATCCAGATCATGCCCGTCTGGCAATTGAGTGCCGTGTCGAAGCGAATTGTTCCCATTTGGTCTGAGTTTCTTTGTCCTGGGTAAAAAACAAAAGTGCCTGTGGTCGGTGCTCATCTGCATCGTGCACCAGTTGTTCTTTGGCGCGTAGGGTACCTCTGCTTATCGAGGTGACCAGCTTTAGGTATAACCCCTACCCACTGCTAGCAGGTCGTTACATAGCAAGTCCAAAGTCATGGCTGACTTAGCCTTCTTGGGGTGTCTTTTGATTTGTCGGAATGATTTCTTTGTTTGTTTGTTCTGGATGTTTTCTTTTGACAGTCAAGATACCATTGTGGGCCCCATCTGCCGGGTCCAGTCTGAGGAATTTGGTAGCCGGCCCTGAAAGTTTGGGTCTGTCGGCTAGAGGGAATTGTGGCGAGGCAGATTGAAGCCTCTGGTAGGTTCGCCCTGGCTTTGTCAGTTTCTTACCTTCGTAGTGATCTTTAGCATTTTTGGAGTGTGTTTGTGACCTCATGTGAATAATGCTTTTCTTCATGAGACTGATCTTGCTTTCTTCACGAATCTTCTGTCCCTCGAGTCTTTTTTGCAACTGGGCTCAGGCTGTCAGAATCTTTTCCTTGAAGCTTGTATTTTTGGGGTCCTGGTATTGTGACACTAGGGAATTTTCTCTTTGAGTGTGGGCTGAAGCCACATGTTGAGGCGAGTGCCACAACAACCTATTTATCGGTCCAAGCATCCTTTGCGGATTTTCACTTGAACTTAGGAAGCGGTGCCGTAGAGATGATTTTCATCAACTTCCTTTTATTTGGGGCTCCTTTACCCATGACCTTGCAGCCATGTCCACCCTTATTCTTCCATTTTTGTTTTTACTCACGGTGCCATTTTTGGGATTTCATCAAGCATGATTTTTATCCACAGAACTCTTTTACTCATGGTTTCATGACCATATCCGTCCGTCATTTTTACTCATGGCGTTCCCTTGTTAAGGTATACACCATGCCCATTATTTTTGTGAAGGCGTGTTTAAAGTCATGCCTTCGGGACCTGTGTGAAATAGTTTATCGTCATGCAGCCAAGATGTGCACTATGGTTTAAGGTCATACAGCTGGACCATGATGGTAATGGATGGCAGTCTATAGAGGCCATGGAGTGAGTATGGTAGCAAATTTAGCTCACTTTTTGGGGAGATGGCACAAGGCTACCTATGAAAGATGGATGATGTATGAAAGGTGGGTGAAAAATGGTGACCCACTAGCTTACAACGAGTATAGATGGTGGGATGGCTCGCAGTTTTTTTAGTACAGGTGAGACTCATTGGGGAATGGTGGAGAATGATGAAGTGAATGGACTCACTGGGGAGGTAGTGAAGGTGGCGTATGTGCGCGAATGGGTCAGTTAGGGAAGACATGCATGAAGATGCACGTAAAAGGTGTGTGCACATGTGTGGGGGTGAGTTTATGGTCATACCTCCGGGACCTGTGAAAAGCAGTTTATTGTCATGCGACTAAGACGTGCACTATGTTTTACGGTCATATGGCTTGGATCGTAGTTATGCAGTTTAAAGTCACACAACTAGGACCATGCAGTTTAAGGTCATGCAACTAGACCTCCGCTACAGTTTATGGTCGTATAGTTTGGACCGTGGTACTGAGCCTTTTGATGTCATGCGGCTAGGATGTGCACTATGATTTAGGGTCATATAGCTTGGACCGTGCAGTTTAGGGTCGTGCAGCTAGACCAGGGTTGTGCAGTTTTAAGGTCATGCAGCATGAACTGTAGCTTTTCGATTTAAGGTCATGCAGCACGGACCATAGTTGTGCAGTTAAGTTCATGCAACTAGAACCATTGTGTGGGTCGCCATGTAGGTGAAGATCCATGGGGAATAGGTTTGTGGATAGCAATCTGACCCCCTGAGGATAAAATAGTTAAGGCTATATTCAAGCAGAGAGCCTTTTAGATGGAGATGGTGGACCTACGAGGAGTGGCAAACTTTGCTGGGGATTAGAAGGGTAAGTGTGACTCCCTTGGGGATAAAATGATTAAAGCCAAGAAGACTAGATGGGAAGGCTGACTTCATTGGGGAAAAGAGGACAAATGTAGGTCCTTTATATCCTTGAGGACAAAATAATTAGGTGTGAAGCAGACCCACTGGGGGTTGCGACAGTAAAAATGACCCTAACTCTACTGAAGATAATAAGCTGTAGCGCAAGTATGACTCTCCTACTGGGGATGAGAAGTCACGACCCGAGTTTGAAAGACCTGGGTTCGACTTTGCTGGGGATAATTGGCCACGGTCAAGGTGCACTTCACTAGGGATAACAGTGACCGGACACACACGGCTTTGGCATGGGGTGTGCAAGTGCAATGACCATTATTTCTTGAACAATCAGCTAGCATTGAGTTTGTTAAAAACACAGCTGGCATTGAGAACAACCAGTAGTATTTCTTGAACACACAATCATCACTGGGTTTGTTGAAAGCGTAGGCAACACTGAGTCATTAAGAACGCAGGCAGCGCTGAGTCTCTGAGCACATAGCTGGCGCTCGGTTTACTGAGGATGCAGCCGGTACTGGGGTTATTGAGGATGCAGCCGGCACTGGGGTTACTGAGGACGCAGCCGGTGCTGAGTAGTTTCAACAACATGGCCGGCACCGGGCGTAGATAAGTGTTCGGGCCCTGACCTGAGCCCGACTCGGTCCTAGCCTTTGTTGCACGGGTTTTCATAAGCAGCAATAAGATTTGCTCGGGCCTTGGGTCTGAGCCCGACCTGGTGCGACCCATTGATGTTTGATGTTCTTGGATGTGGCTGGGATTCCCAATTTGTGAGTGGCATTTAGGGAAGGCGTTGGCTATATAAAGGGGGTAAAGCTCCAGTTTCACTTTTTCACCGAAGGTAAAAAAGGAATTAAGCAACAAAAAATTTTAACGGTGAGAAGAGGGTTCCCGGTGGAAGCTCCGATAAACAGTGGGTGTTCTGGCAAGAGTTAGCATGAGGTTTCCCAGCTAGAAGGGGAGGTTCCGATCGACCAAGGAGACACCTGTAGAGAAGGAGGCAAGATTTTATTAGGGTAGCAGGAGTTTCCCGGTCAGCACAGGTGGTTTTCGGGAAGCAGGAGAACTCTGTCCTTGATTTAACAAGTTTTGGCGAAGGGAGGAAGAGACTAGGTTTGCAACAGTGGACTACCAAAGCATTTTGACTAGTTTTTTACAGCTTTTTCAGTAGGTGCGCGTCGTTTCTTGGTAGCTTGGGGGAAGTTGCAAAGGTTTTTCGGCAGCGAAAGGGGAGTTCCGGTAAGAAACCAAAGGGTCAGGGGGAGAGAAATCGTCGCTGGAGGTGGACAGTTGCGCTTTGAAGGTGTGCAACTGTTGGGGAGGTGAACAGTTGCCATCCACATGTGTGAGGATGTGTGTCAAGTGGCGTAGCAGGACGTGGCGACAGTCCTCAAGCGGCGTAGCAGGGCTCGAGGAGCCACTCACAGAATCCACAACACGTGTGAGAGATTTGAACACAGCCGGCATTAGATGTTGGCAAAAATAGTTGGCAGGTGTTAGTAAACACAACCGGTGCTAAGCATTAGTAGACACAGCCGGCGCTAAGCGTTAGCAGATACAGCCGGCGCCAATCATAAGTAAGCACATCCGGTGCTAAGCGTTAGCAGACACAGCAGGCACTAAGCTTCGAGTGCACAACTGACGCTAGGTCTCTAAAAACACAGCTTGTGCTAAGCTTCTAAATCTCAGTCGGCACTAGACCTTCACAAACGCAATCGGCGCTAGGCTTCTGGAAACTCAACTAGCGCTAGACTTTCGTAAACACAATCAGTGCTAGGCTTTTGGAAACTCCACCGGCCCTAGGCCTTTGTAAACACAATTGGAGCTAGGCTACTGGAAACTCAGCCGGCGCTAGGCCTTTGTAAAATGCAATTGGCTCTAGGTTTCTGGAGACTTAGCCAGCACTAGGACTCTAACAATACAGCCGGTTCTCAGCCACTACAGACCCAGACAGCGCTTATCCAGTACCTTAAAATTTTTTAATTTGGGAGTGAATCATTGAGCCCTTTATAATGGCTGAGTCTTCTTACCGAATTCTTGACGTAAAGAACCTTCCAAGGGGAGGAGAGTTAGATACCCATGAATTTACTGGTGAGCCTTTATCAAGGGGCGAGCCCATTTGGCTGACCAAGTTAGTATGCAAACCAGAGTGGCCTCTCAGTGTCACTTTCATCACTGACCCCGTTCGTTTTGAAGTCCGTGAGGGGAATGACGGCAACGTCAGTATGGAAGAAGGAGTGGCACTCCTTCATTGTATGCACAGAAACGTAGTTTCTGGGGAGAACTTGCATATCCTAGGAAAATGAATGGTACAGACAAAGCGGTTACTAATGTGGTCAGGAAAAGGCCTTTGAATACAGGTGGAGCATGCTCTTCCTGGATCGCCAAGGTGTTGGTGTCGCATAGGAGCATTCTTGAATGTGCTTCTCCTCTAGTAGCGGTCTAATGTTCGGGCAGCTACTATGATCGGTGCTCCAATATTGTCAAAGTACTTCTTGAGACATGGAGTCATGTTAGCAATACCTGACTTCTTGGGCATGGGGAAGCAGGAATCTCTCTGCTAGATCTTCATTTTATTGGGGGCCTTCCAATGATCGGGGCCATGTATGACGAGTTCGTACCTCAGAACTCGGTCATCTTTGGTGGTGCTAGACGGCTCATCTCGTCGTGACCTTATCTTGGATTCTCAATACTTCTGTCGCTCCATCCCTACAGGGACAGAGAACCTGTCGCTGTGTCATCCATGCTACCAGAGGCTTTGGAGAAGTAGGAATAGGAGAGCACTCATCTTGGGGTGGGCTTACTACTTAGATGCTTTCAGCAGTTATCCGCTCAGTACTTGGCTACCCAACGTTTACCGTGGGCGCGATAACTAGTACAGCTTGGGGGAAGAAGAGCCGCCTGCTAGTCTTCAAAATATTTTCGAGGCTTACCAATTGGTCCTTGCCAAGTCTAGCAATGGTCAGGTAACTTTCACCGAATGGGTGAAATTCTTTTGTGGGGACTATCCCGAAGGCGGTCGGGTACTCTGATAGAGAAAGGAAAGGCAGTTGTGAAGGGGACGCCTCCCTTGTATCAATCTGAGATCAGTGATGACTGTGCCTTCTTGGCCGCATATTTGGCCTTATTTTTATGCAAGTTCGTGCTCCCTGGAGGGGCAGATGACATTCGTTCAGGCACCCTATATGTAGCTTATGACATGGCATGAGGGCGTGAGTATGCCCTTGCTCAATCGTTCTTGTGCAAAATTTACCATGGCTTAGGGGCCATATCCCGTGGGTGGCTAGGGGCCTATTTCCATGACACTTATGTCAGGAACCAAGGCACGGGGGGTAAACTATGGCCCTTCTTGATGAGGATTGTTGACCAAAAGGCTATCTTCCATACCTTAGGGGAATCACAGAGTTTATTTGGGAATGACTCCTTAAACATGTGCCGGGTCCCATTTTCGGTTGGGAGCTACATTGATCGCGCTTTCAGTGATGAATTGGGGAAGGAGCTAGATGACGCTCCAACAACCATTAGGGAACTCAAGTTCATCTTGTGCATTAGAGGAGGAGTTCTACCTTATCAAACTCCGCACAGTGCCAGATTAGAAGGGTAACCGCTTCACCCATCATTATGGGCTTGATAAGAGTTGCCCCTTCTCAGTGTTTTTCGAAAAGCGCTGGGGCAAGGTGAAGATAGGGAAAACGAAAGAGCTTGAGACTCTCCCCGAGTGCTGGTTGCCAGAACACATATGGACCGCTTGGTCCACATGTTTAGAAATGACAGAAATCAGCAAGTATGTGTTACCTCACTTCGGTAGGAGGGTTCGAATGACTAAGGCTTATACAAACTGGTGGAGAATCACCAGCAAAGGTTATTGCGACGCTGATCATCCCTGAAGAGGGGAGAACGATAACTGACGTCATGATACCAGGCAGAGGAGACTGGTTGATACTCTTGCTCTTGACAAGGTTTTTGCCTTGGAATATTCCTCTAACTGGCAAGCTTTGGGGGTTCCACGTGGGATTGCAGCCAATGAGATATCGTCGGAATTTATTGTGATGAAGATGAGAACAAGGAGCATTTTTTATAATCTTAGTTCCGTCTTCGAGTGGAATGAGGGCCAAAAGGTCGCAGGTCATGAGGGGCATCCCATTCAGGACTTGAACGCGTAGATCGGGAGTGGTCTCCACGGTAGACTCGCTGAGGGTCCCTCTCAAAGAGGAAATTCTGAAGTGGCTACTCCTCCTTCTGCAGGGGGAAAGAAAAGGAAATGCTCCTCCCTTACCGGCACTCTTGCACTGCCTCAAGTTAGTGGGTGTACTCGGAGGCGTAGGGGTGTCAAACTTCCTGTAATCTCAGAACTAAGAGGTAGCTCTTCCTCCTCTGATCATTTAGCAACTCCACCAGTGTCACCCTCTACACTTTCTCCACCATCTTTTGTCTCTCTTGAATTGTCTTCTTATTCTTAAGAGACTGAAGCAAACGACTCCGACCCTTCTGAGCCCATTGTTATTGCTTCTTATCGAGAAATGACTCTGGATCTTAGAGAGACGCCTTTAAGTCCAAGAGTAGTTCCTGAGTCAGAGCCAGCTCTGATGGAGACTGATGAGGCTGAGGGCCCTGAAACAACTGCTCCAGGAAGAGAATATGATGCTGGTGTGGCCTCTGTGCTTCAGGGGTTTAGTGCCTCGACTGAGGCAGGGGATATGATTCAAGAAGAAGGGCCTGTAGTTAATGATGCCCCTGAGTACCAAGAGGCTGCTGCCCCTAAGGGCATAGATCGTGAAGACGAAGGGGTTGAACTTTTTGTGGCCGAGTTTCTGGTTGCTGAGGGTGTAAGCCAGATGAAAGAAATGCATGATTGACGAAGGCCAAAGGGAAGAGGCAGTTCCTTAACTTGCCAATGCTGACATGGCAGTTCAGGAGGGTAAGAAGCAAGGGGAACATGTTTCTTCAAAACCTACTGAGACAGAAGTGGAGGCCCCAAAGGCGATGGTCAAGACAGCGAGGCTGATATTGAAGAATCCGGGCAGGTCGAAGCTGGGTTTGTCTCTGGATCGGAGGTGCACGAGGGTTCGGACTTTGCCATCGTTTTAGAGGAGCCAGTGCCTCAGAGGGCTATCAGTTCGGCAAGCCCTGTCCTTGAAGTCGAAGTCTCTTCAGTAGTAGTAATCTCAGGAGCATCATCTAGGCCCATCTTTAGCGAGGTTTCTAGCACGATTGCAAGCATGCTTCGAGCAGGCCTTCAAGGTTTAAGGGAGCTGCCTTTTAATGAACTAGGCGAGGCTTTGGCCAAATTGAGGGAATTTTCTATGACCGCTGTGGTTGGGAGTGCGCTAGAAGTCCTTTCCCATTTTGATGTAACCCTAAATGAGCTGCAGAGCTGACGGTCGAGAATACTACATCATGAGGCAGAAATCAGCAGTCTAGCCTCCTTGAAGGAGTCTATCTTGCGTCGCCACGAGAAGATAGATTCCTACAATAAGAAGAATGCCACCATGACTGGATCTCAAGAGGGAGGCGCAGGCAGCTATAAGAGGATGATCGCGATAAGAGAGGAGATGCGAATATTAAGGAAGGAATTTGTTGGTCTTGAGACAGAGATGATTCAGAGAAGGGCCATGGAGGCTTCTTTGGTTGCCGATTTATCTAAACTCACTTACATCATTGAGTCCGAAACTGTGGCGATGGAGGAGGAGACTCAAATGGTGGTCGAACTGAAGGAGCATGTCCAGGGCACCGAGACTTCTCTTGCGACATGCAGAGAAGAGATCAATAAGATAATTGATCGTATTTGAAGATGTCTTTTCTTTGACCAGCACTTGTAAAAAGTATGCACTCATGAATAAGATGCTTCTTTTTCTTTTATGGTTGACTTTTGCTTCATGATTTCTTTCTCCTCTCACTTTGCTGCACCTCATATGATTTTTTTTTTTAGCGCCTCTCGCCATATTAATACCCTAGCTTCTTAGTGGTGCATTAGTGGTGCTTTGACCTCCGTTAGTGGTGCATTCACTTCAAACCCATCATAGCTTTTGGTTTCAGGCACGAACTCCTTGAAATGTTTTGAAGAAATACGCATAACTTCTAAGTGGCTCTGAAGACCGCGAACTTCACTCCTTAACTCTGCTAAGGGTTCCTGCTCTTGAGGGGAAGAAGACTGTCCTTTCTCAAACTAGCCTTCTCCGGCCAAACCAAGAAAGTGTAGAACTTGTGGCTGATCATTGTTCCAAGGAGTCCTCTATACTTATAGCAAATGGATTTTGAAAAATCTTTCGCAGCGGTTGACGCGCCACTTCTGCTTTCAAGAGTGCAATGGGGATATGTAGGACTTTTTGATGGTCCGGTGTATAGGTGATCTTTGGAGCCGGGAATTCTAGCCCCATGACTTGCTCAATCTCAGGAATGACCTCTGGTTCACCTTCCGGCTAAGGTGGCCCAAAACTGGGGGCAGAGGGAAGGAGTTTCTTCAGGGATGATTGTTGGGATGCTAGAATGAATAGGGGTTAAAAGGAGGATTCTGCCTTGCCTTTCTTCCTCTTTGAACATGTTCACCAATGTTCTCCCCACATCCTCAACATCTTCATGAGGCGCAGATCATATCTTCCTTACAGACTTGTGATCCCCCTCACTTAGCTTCTGAGGCGACACCAGATCTGTGAAGTAATACTTAGCATTGACATAATGAGTTTCAGCTACAGGAAATGGTCTTTTGTCAGCATAGACCATATGATGTCTCCCATCTCGGCTATACTTGAAGCATTGGTGCAACGTCGATGGAACCACCCCCTGATCATGGAGCCATGGCCGACCGAAGAGAATGTTGTAGGAAGTGTCAGTGTCAATTACATGAAACTGGGCGTAATCATTCAGCTCACTGATCTTAAAATGACGGCAAACTGTGCCAAATTGCTTCTCTCATGACTGGTTGAACTCTTGAATTGTGACGTGGGTCGGAGTAAGATCTTTGGACCCTAACCCCAATCGAGTAAGGGTCCTCCTTAGGATAAGGTTGACTGTCGACCCTCTGTCTAAGATAGTTCGGTTGATGGGACATGATGTAATTTGCCAGTAACAAAGAGAAGGAGATTATGAAACTTTTCTCTCAGCTGTAGATCGTCCTCTGAAAAGGTGATTGGCATACATCCTTCTAAAATTGTCAGGTCCACCTCAATAGGTTCTACTTCAATCCCGTACACCTCTAGGTTTGAGAGAGCTTGATCCAAAGCCATCTGGTAATCTTTTGAGAGAATGAGGGTGTCATAGATACTAAGAAGGGCTGGCAGCTTCCTCAGATGCCTTATCACATCATATTTCACCTTTTCATGGTCAAGTCTTTGTGCTCCTAGTCCAGCCACTGATTTGGATGGTATATTGGGAAGAGGAACAGGTTTGGATGGAAAAGGTTTATTTTGGCCTGCTGGCTAACTTGACTGCACAACGGGTTTGGTTTGGGTGATGGAGGTTTGAGGATTTGGAAGCGATTGAGTATATGGGATCAGAGGTATCCCCTAGAATTGAAGAATAGGTGGATTTTTTGAGGTATTTGGATTGGGAAGGAGCCTAGGGAGCTGTAAGATAGGAAAATTGGTCTTTGAATTAGGGCGCAATGGTGAACTAGGAAACTTCAAGGTGCCCAACTTCTGCGATGGAGGTTGTAGTGTCTTCCCCGATCTGAGATTTATCTTCCTCGTGGTGGGTGATGCTCTTGAGATTTGCACCATGTGGCAACCTTCTTGAGAGTAGAAGCTTTGCCCTCTTGATTCTCTCAGTCTCTACTCAAAGTTAGGCTCACGGGGCCACTGGGGTTTATTTGGCTTCGATTTTTTGTGCCTCTTGAAGCAGATGGCTCTGCTTTGGCTCGAGCTGCAGAGCATTAGCAACTGTTAATAATCCTGCTGCCTGGGCAAGTGTCTTTTACAACCGCTTTCGTTGCATTTTTCTTATATTGGATCCTTCAAGTTCTCGGTCAAGAGCCTCGAAGTCTAGACATTTCAAGGTTGTACCTGTAGCAGACAGAGAAGAGGAAAGATGAGAAGTAGAAGAAGAAGGAGGAGAAGGGATAGAAAGTGGGGGACTTTTAAGGTTGTTCCCTTCATCCGACCTATCTGGGAAGCGTTTTACGTCATCACCAGGATTAGACGTGTGCAGGGGGTCTTTTAGGTCTTTCCCTTCCTTAAACCATTGGGAAATGCTTTTAACGTCGTCACCCTCATTAGACGTGCTCTGAGTAGAAGATGGCTCAGGGACATCCTCTTGGTGGGAAGGAAGGAGGATCGTGCCAGGGATAAAGTCCAGTAAAGTTTGCAGTGGGGGCAGGGGCTTGAGAAAATCCTGCTCAACTAGAGGTTTAGACGTCTTGTTTCTCCGGTGAGCAGCCCTTAGTGCCCGTCTTCTTCTGGTTTTCTGAGGTGGTGTTTGATTCATCTCTCTAGGCTTGCGAACAACCCTAGCTTGGCGAACTGCTTCTCGTCTTAAGGACTTGAGTCTACTTCGCCCATGGTGGACTATTCATGGTTGGAAAGTCGAGGGTTCAACAGAGTTTGAATCATTATTAGGAAGGTCTTGTGTCGAGAGATCCTCTTGAATCGGTGGAGCAATGGCTTGGGGATCACTTACTGGGAGTTGTAAATCTCATGACATTCCCTCATTTCCTTTGCGAACATATCATGAAAACTGGTTCAGTCCCACAGGTAGTGGCCCCATATTTGGTGATACGGGCAACGGTCCTCAGTCCCCTATGCAAGGCGTCGAGGCTGCCTTGCCTTTTTCGATGTGATTAGACCTTCTTGAAGCATTATAATTAAGAAGGCATGAAGGATACTAGGGGCCTCGTCTTCCTCTCAGACAAATACTGTGTGGGAGGCTTCTGATGACCGGAATGCCTTCTTTAAATCTTCAAGCTTGATTTGACCCTTTTGAATTAGGGCCTCGATAATGTCCTTTAGTGTGAAGCAGTCATCTGTGGGGTGATTGATCCTTCTATGATAAGCACAGTAATTCGCCTGAGTATCAAGCCCAACTTGCTCAGGGAACTTGGCTTCTGTAAGCTCGATCATATTCTATTCCAATAATAGCCGGAACAATGCAAGGACCCATTCCTTCTCAAAGGGGTAGACCTTGTTCCTATGCCTGGTGAAATAATCATCTCGATTAAGATTTGCCAGTGGGGGTACTCGGTTGTACGACTATTGTTGCTTACCTGCTGAGGCGTTGTTTTTACTATGCTCACCCCTTTGGAGAGGTCCAAAGTTTGGGAGGGAGCCTTCTTTGGATCAATGACCATGACAGTTGCACTGATTATTCCTTTTTGTTGGCTGCCTCGAGTGTTAGTCCAAGAGTTACCATTGCCCCGGTTATTTGATGAGCTTGCAGATGGTGGTCGTGACCCACTATGATGGCGTGATAGGCTTTCTATGTGGATTGATTTGGAGATCAGCTCTAATATGGAAGTTGGATTGGAGGCTTCGACGTGTAGAGTCAGGGTGGCGAGCGATCGAATTTCTCCATCTTGATATGAACTGATCCACGGGCTCATCGGGATCTTGAGTCAGGGTGAGAAGCTCGATGGTTTGAACCTCTCTCTCGACCTCATAGAAACGTTGGTGGAACAACTTCTCCATTTCCTCCTAAGTATGGACTGAGTTTGGGGAAAGTCGAGTATACCATTGAAAAGCTCGGTCGTCAAGGGTTTCAACAAACTGACGGAGAAGAAGTCTCCCGTCAGCCGCTGTTTCTCGACATGCTGCCTAGAAATGGGTGATATACTGATTCGGGTATGTGGTTCCATTGAATAGAGAAAACCTCCCTTTCTTGTAATCCTAGGAAAATGAGACCTGGTCAATGCATGAAGGATACGGCCTTTGATAAGGCGACGTACCTTGTATCCCCTAAATTTTCTTGTTCTTTAAGCTATGGGTTACTGTAGCATCAATATCTGCCTGCGACATGGGGTACAGGGCATAATTGTCCTATGAGGCAGAGGGAAGGGACTGCCTTGGAGGTGCACCATCTGAGTGGTGGGAATTGACCTCATGGTTAGCTGATTGTCATACAACATCTATACAATCAATCTTCTCCATCATTGCGCGCACCATGTCTTCAAACTTGTTCATGCGGTTTTCCTACGAGTTAGGTTCGTCTATAACCATCACGCTGACTGTTTCTTTTAAGAGGTCAGCCTTAATTGTAGTTGAGGGCTTACGAACTTGACGGGACACCCACTGCAGATCGGTCAGCATGCCCTAACTGGACTCATCTCTTGTACGCCGATCGCTTGAGGACTGGTTCTCGACGGTCTTGGGACAGTGAGTGATAAGGAGCTGGGTCGCCTTCTACGACATTAACCATAGTGCAAGGCTCATGGAGCTTTTCTTCAGGCTTCGTCATCTAAAGAGGGTAGCAGGGGTTCAGGCGGAGAGGGTCATCAAAGCTGGTTGACCGCCTTGGCCACTTGCTTGGTCAGAATATGCAAACCCCTATCACGTTTAGTTTGGAGATTTTGATGGGCCCCACACCAAAACTATGATCGGGACTGCGGCTGGTCAGCTCTTCTTGCACAAGAGAGAGCAGTCTCCATCAGGTACGGTCGAGGATGAGGGCCAAGGACCTGAGCCATCTTGGGTCAAGGAGACCTGATCGTCCATCGGGTCTTTGTCTGGAGCTCTCTTATGGGCTCCAAAGACGTGATCGAAGTAACGGGGTTGTTTCAGGATGGTACTCTTAGGGAAGGTCTTAGAGTACCATGGCTGAAGGTGCTCGCTCGAACAAGGAGGATCAGGTAAGAGCAAGGTTGACTCATGAGGACGCCTGAATCGAAGGTGAGGGGCTGTATGAGATGGCGACGCGTGTGCACCCCTTGAAGAAGGATCACGGGTGAGCTGGGGGTCAGCCTGGGCTCGAGCAAGTGGTCTTGCCTTAAGAGGCCAAGAACTGCAAGAACTGCAAGAAGGCAGGTGGAGGCCTGCCCTTTATAGGGTGCACTTATGTGTGCTGAGTAGGAGGATGAGAAGATCATGTCTGTGTACTAGGGTTGATGCACTGACAGTGTTGCCCCGAGCAGTGGGATGCATTTGAGCAGTGTATAAAAGATCTAGCCTTGGGAGGTCTGATCCTAAATGCTGACTCGAGGTAACATAAGGGTAGCCCCGAGGTGTGACTTGAGTGGATGACCCACGAGCCTTATGGTGTGTGCGACGGGTGGAGGCCGCAGGGTCTCCACCTTGATGTGTTGAGCCTCTAGTAATAGAGACTCATGGTGGTGCAGGAATGTGAGGGGTAGCATTAAGTGACCCACAGAAGCAATGAAAACATGTTTGCTTTTTGCAGAGAGGGACTGGGCAGCCTTTCGGCGTACCTTGACAACATGACCGACAAGTCACTTGCCGGTAGTTGGGTGCATGCTGTGTGCGGCAACAGATGTGCTGCCAATGCAGGGTGCCTTGGTGGAGGTTCCACCAGAGCGAGGAGATGGGGAGTTAAGGACTTTTAAGTCCCTCCTTAACCCAATCTAGGTTAAGACTTGGGAGCTAGATCCGGGGTATCTATTCAAAAGAAGGGTCGGGAATGCAATTCGAGGAACTTGTTCCCTAGGGACACTCGCGAATGCGAGGATGAGAAAATCCTCGATCCGGATGAATGGGTTACAGAACCCGTAAGCCATAAGTGATGTGTGAAATATAAAAAAAAATAAAGGAGAAACTAGCCAAACAAGTATGATCCGACTAAGGGGTAGTAAACAAGTAGGATCCCCAGTTGAGTCGCCATGCTGGTTATGTGCCTCAATCTCGTCCTCAGGATCTAGGAGATCTGGTGGCACACATCTTGGGTTTCAAGGGTGCTCAGGACTTTGAGATTGCTCTCTCGGGAACCTTGTTCGAGAACAAGGGCATGTATTACCAACCGGTGAGAGGGGAATTTAATGTGGGTTCGGGACTTACTCAGGCTGTCTCGCGTGGGTGCTTTCTTAAATCACGGAGAAAGCCCCCCAACAATAAAATTGGTTCGAAATCGCCTCCCTTGGCCTGCATTCTCTTTTTTTGCAATCACACACATATGGCAAATGTTATAAGACAAGTGGGTCAACAGACCTCACCTTTATTTTGAGTGAACGTACACAAGTGTTCACATTAAAAAAGAAGAAGAGAATAATGAGAGATGAAAGATGGGGGAGATAAGAATGTGACCAGGAGGGGAGATCAACACAATGACTAAGCTGGTAGGTAATTGGCATGACGTGGCAGTAAAACGGGCTCAGCAACTCAGACCGACTCAACAAAATTACTATTAGACGTCAATATCGATACTGACTAGCTAGACATGATGGTTAGTCTGCCGTGGCAACAAAGTGGGACAATGATTCTGGCACAACAACATTACAGCTAGACTACAAGACTATCATGGAAGGCTAATCTCGACCCCTCTTAATCAAACGAAAGAAGAACAGAGAGAATGAAGATTATAGAGAAAGAATAAGAAGTACGATAAGAGAAGAAGATGAGAATGGAAAGAAGGAGAGGGAGAGAAAGAAAGGAGAGGAAGAGTGTGAGAGAAGAGAGATAGAAGGAGAAAAGATAGATGACAATAAGAGGAGGAGAGAGAAACTTAGTCGGTGACATGTCCCTGCCGGCTATGACGAGTAGGGGGGAAAAGGTGAAGGCACAGGCGGCAATGTGTTTTCGCTAGTGTGATAGAAGAGAGAGAAAGAAGGGGACACAGGCGGTGCTAGGCCTTCACCGGCTGTGGCGGGAGAAGAGGCATGAGAAGGCACAAGCGGCACTAAACCTTTGTCGACTGTGTTAGACAAAGAAGAGAGAGAGAACACAGACAACGCTAAGCATCGTCGACTGTGTTAGACAAAGAAGAGTGGAGAGAGAAGGACACAGGCGGTGCTGAAATCACTGGCTTTGTTAGGAAAAGAGGAGAGAGAAAGACACATGCAACACTGGCATCATCGGTTGTGTTAAAAAAAGAGGAGAGAGAAGGATACAGGTGACACTCACATCATCGGCTGTGTTTAGAAGAAGGAGAGAGAAAGACACATGCAGCACTGACATCACCGGCTATGTTAGGCAGAGAGGAGAGAGAAGGCACAGGTGGCATTGGTATCACCGGTTGTGTTAGGCAGAGAGGAGAGAGGACACAGGCGGCGCTAGCATCGCTAGCTGTGTTAGGAAGAGAGGAGAAAGAAGGACACAAGCAGTGCTAGCATAGTCGGCTGTGTTAAACAGAGAGGAGAGAGGACACAGGCAACACTGACTTTGCTGGTTGTGTTAGGTTGAGAGCAGAGAGAAAGAAATAAAGATGAGAAGAAGAGAGATATAAATATGAGAAGAAGAGAGAGAAAGAGAGATAGAGATGAGAAAAAGAGAGAGAAAGGGAGATAAAGATGAGAAGAAGAGAGAAAGAGAGAGAAACATGAGAAGTAGAGAGAGAAAGAGAGATAGAGATGAGAAAACGAGAGAGAAAGGGAGATAAAGATGAGAAGAAGAGAGAGAAAGAGAGATAAAGATGAGAAGAGAGAAAGAGGGAGATGAGAGATAAAGATGAGAAGAGAGAAAGAGAGAGATGACAGAGAAAGAGAAAGAGGAGAGAGAATGAGGGGAGGAGAGAGAAAGTTACCTTATCGAGAGATACCGACCCTTTTTCTCTCTCCTCTCTCTTTGTCCAAGAAGCATCAACGCACTTAAGCAAAAAATTGAAGTCTTTATTGAATATTATAGAATGAACAGAAGGGTGCTTTACAATGAAAGCTTTGCATGTTTATATAGAATTGGGTCAAAACATGGGCGGGCGCCCAAAAACTACCTAAAATATAAGGTGATTACAATTTAATTGAATTAAAAGAAATTCAAAAAAATACGTGCAAAAGGATTATTTTGTCCTTGCCTAACAATATGTGGAATTCTAAAATAGTCTCTACTGCTGCTTAAGAACTTGCGTGATCTTCCATTACTGATCCAGGGTTGCTCTAATGCCATTTGATTAAAATATTATTGCTTTCTTGTAGGGCTTGGCATGGGGATCGATTTGATACCAACTTTGAGCCATGAATCGTGTTTTTAAACCATGATCATGAGACTTGAATTTTGGATGAATCTTGAAAACTGTGGATCGAATGTGTGCTTAATCCTTGATGTTTTTCTTCAATTTCTTCATTGAATCGCACTGAGCATACCATCATGATCACATTACAACAAAAGCACGTTGATTTTGTGTCCGGATGAAGATTTTGTCATCTTGAGTTTTTGGCCGGAATCTTGAAATCTGATAGCTAAAATTTATTGTAGTTTTGACACATTTGTATGTGAAATCTAACCGTTCATCGTATGTGAAGTTTGGGCAAGAGATAGCCATGGACCTTACGCACATAATGCAATTGGTTTCGTATCGATCGAGTACACGAGTCTCATGATTTGACCACTCGAGTGAGGCATGCTGCTATTGAATTTTCTGCAACTTTCTTCAAGGATCAGCACTTTCTCTCTTGTTTATCTCCCTGCTCGAATATCTTCACAGGGCGCCACATATCAAAATGTTCGTCTTGACGAGACAAACACACTCACCAAACTTGAACATGATCCAACTTGAATTGAGTGAGATATGGGCCCTGAAAGTCACTGCCTGTGACCATGAAAACAACCACCTTTAATGGTGTTTTTGTGCAAGGTGGCCACATGGGAATAGTGTCCTGCCTACCCCTTTTCAGTATTTTACCCATAAATTTATCCTGAAGTGCTCAATTAAGCTGAAATTTGACCCATAAGGGTTTCGACTGTGCTGGATCCAATAGTGGTGGTCTCACAGTTGTTTAATTTACCGAAAATATAGCTCTAGTTACAAGGTCCATTTCAGGGTGCTAGAGGCTAATTTTTTCAAAATTGTTTCTTTGTGTTTACTTCTTTAAACATATTTGATTGTGATAAAACTTGACAAGTGGCCTTTTGGAGTGTTAATGAAGATCTTGACCAATTCTGGGGGCCATTATGAGTCCACTATTTTTATCAGGCTTTATTAACATGCTTCCTCTTTATTCCACATCAAGCATCAAGGTGCTGAGAAATGCATTCAAACACCGTCGAGAACCAGTCCTCACAAGGTCCGTATACAAGGCTCAAGTCTAGTCAGGGCAAGCTAAGCCCCTGCAACTGACTTGCCACGCACGACTCGCCAACCTCGGCAGTCCACCGCTCCACCTAGCTCTAACCTTCTAGAAGAAACGGTTAGTGTCATGGTGATCAATGAGCTGGACGATGCTCAAGAAGGGTGGATGAACAGGTTCAAGGTAATGATTCAATTCATCCTTGAAAAGATGGAATGCTTTGAAGCCTCCAGGTCCCCTTCTTCTCACCATGAGAATGATTCCCCGACCAGCGAGAACACAGTCCCCAGGCAAACTCCCCCACTAGCCTCCCAAGACAGCTCTATCTCCCACAGGGTTTCTCAAATAGACATAGATGCCATGGTGGCTCACAGTCTAAAACAAGGTCTCAGGCATGCAAGAAGTACCGCTCTACCAAAAGGCGTACCCTTCATACATTGACCAAGTGCCGACTCCCTCAAACTATAAAAAAGGTAAGCTCCCCTTGTTCAACGGTACTACGTCCCCTCACCAGCATACTGCATACTTCCAAGTGGTCTATCGAGAGACGGCAACTGACGAGCGATTCCTCCTCCATCAGTTAATCGAGACCCTTTAAGGGCTAGCCTTCCAGTGGTATGCTCGACTGCCTCCAAACTCGGCACACACGTGGCAAGAAATAGATCAGTTGTTTTACCAATTCTTCTATGAAGTCCAAAGGAATGTGGAGGCCATCGAGCTCCTTACTCTGACTCAAGACCATGGTGAGCCGGTTGACAAGTTCATCGCTTGATGGAGAGAGCTGGTAACCATTCATTCCATTCCCATGTTTGAAAAAGAAGCTATCCAGACCTGTATACGAAACATGCTTCTCGGGATCGTCCTACATGTAGAGGCCTCCAATCCGCCCTCCATGTCAGAGCTCATCTCTAAAGCAGTTCGTATTGAGGGTCTGTCCAAGCACCATGGTGGATCTCATCAGCAACCCTCCTGCTTGAGTTCTTGCTCCAACAGTCGGGGGCAACCAACAAAAGGCAATGATCAGTGCGGCCGTCAGTGATTGACACCAAGAATGTCGTCCCTCAAACCCTGGACCTCTCCAAGGCATAAACGTCTCAGGTCGGGGGCAAGCAGCAGTCCTACAACAAGGTCCCACCTCCTAAAAATACTAATCGAAGTGACTTCTAGATTCAACACCAGAATAAGGTTTACCTCTTCGACAATGAGTGGACTCCTGCACTGCTTTGACTGCTGTAAGAACAAAACATGATCCAGCTGCCAAAGGTCAACACTGCAGAGTCGGCTGGGCAGGAAACAAACAAGAGGTACTGCGCCTATCACAAGAAAGTAGGCCACCCCACTCATGACTGTTATAAGCTCAACGACACTATCAAAGCCCTTATTAACAAGGGTCAGATAAAGCTCGAAGAGTTAAAGAAAGCATTCTGGGCAACTGAGCCTTCTTACATAGTGAAGATCCAAGAGGGGGACGAGGCACCCGCTATCCTCTATGCATTTTTCTCCATAATGCTCAAAGAAAGTCTTGTCACCCCCAAGCCAACTAAGCAGCCCAAGTTCCTGCCTTCAGGAATTGAGAACCTCTTGTGCACATATCATCAAATATGAGGCTATGACCTAAGCAAGTGCAGTGGCTTCGATGAGCTCTTGACAGAGAAGATGCAGCAATGCCAAGAAGTTCACGATAACTCAGAAGGACACCCTCAAGTCCCTCTTTCGCCGGTGCAAGAAGAGCTCCCATCACAAGCCTGGGAAAGCGTTGAGCTAGAACCTTTGCAGGCCCTCTTTGAGGCAATGCTCCAATAGGACCTCGTCACTCCCAAGCCCACCAGGTAGCCTAGGCTCCTTGCTTGGGGTACGGAAAACCTCTGGTGCCCATATCATCAAGTATGGGGCCACGAGCTGAAAGAATGCTCTGGGTTCGAAGCTATAGTTGCAAAGAAATTCTATGAAGGCCACATTATTTGTGTGGTCCTCCTAGAACGCTTCCAAGCCGTCGCTCCCGTTCGAGAGGAACCCCCACTACAGGCCCCTCATGAGCGTACATTGGACCCTTTAGAGCCCTCGACCTCTCAGCCCTGAGAAGTCTACCATGGGCGAAGTAGGCTCAAGTCTTTGAAACGTGAGGTAGCCCACCAGGCTAGAACTACACATCAACCCAATGGGGCCGACCAAACACCTCCTCAATGATCCAAGAGGAGACGACGAGTACCTAGGTCAGCTCGCCAAAGGAATCCCATCCCTCAGCCACCAGTTAAGGAAGAATTCCTTAGGCCCCTTCCCCCACTGCTGACCTTGCAAGACTTCATCCCAGGTGTAGCTCGCCTTATCCTATCATCCCATCAGACAGACATCCTTGAGTCATCAACAACTTGGAATTCATCCAACATGGGTGACAACGCTAAAAGCACCCCCCAATGGCCAAAGCCGGTGTAAGACCTAAAATATGCTCTGCACACATCCAATTCCGACGACAACGTAAAAAGCTGCCTGGAACATTCTAACTCTTCTTCTTCTCCCTCCTCTTCTATCTCTTCCACAGGTGCAGCTCAACAATGCCCAGACTTCGATGCTCTAAATAGAGAACTCGGAGGTACCAGCTTCAGCGGGTCACAGCAAAAGTGCCTCAGACAGAAGCTGGCCCAGGCGACTAGATTCTTGACAGTCGCGAACGCTCTATCAACCCGAGCTAAAATCAAGCCATCATCGAGCTCCTCATCCAAAGAAGCCTCCCATATAGTGCAGATCTTGGAAGTACCATCCAGCACAGGGTAAATGAGCCTGAGATCGGGGAAAAAGCTACAGCCCACAACAAGCTGCCATAAGACGAAGCAAGGAGTGGGCTATTCTTTTTCAGGCGCAAGTAATGAAATATATATATAAAAAAAAAGAGAAGAAAGAATAAGAGACATGCATTGCATAAAAAAAGAAAAGAACTATCTCATTCATCAAAGAGAACATTACAAGTGTCTTTTCTTTAAAATGGAAAGAACAAAGAGAAAAATAAAAAGAAAATGCTGTAAAAAACGGTTAATGATATCATTGAATTTCCCATTGCACTCTTCGACCGAGGCTCTTGCTCACTCGATGCCCACTCTCGAGTCGGCCACCAGATCATCCTCATGCTCCACCAGGGCTAGCTACTCGCCCAAAGAATACTCGAAGTCCAACAGCTTCTGGTCTAGTTCCTTATCTTCGACCTCCCAAGTTACCGTCTCCTCCTCCAACCTGGCAAGCTCTGGTGCCCATTTAGCAATGTATGCCTTCAGGGTCTGCACCTTATTATTGCGCATTACGGCCTTCGCGGCAAGAGCATACTTTTGAGAGACGGTAGCATCCACCTCCCCTACCTGGACTTTAGCCAACTCTCAATTCTATGCTAGGGAAGCCTCCAAGGACTCTAGTTGCAAGCCCTCTAGATGTGTTGCAGCCTTTTCTGCCTTCAGAGCGTTCATCCTCCATCCCTTCAGCTCGTTGGCAACACTGTCAAAATAAGGGAGGATGTTGGGCACACTCCTTAAGGCGATCCCCCTCAATTGTGGGATCGTTGATCCAAGCTCTTCAAGAGGCAGCTCCTTCAGCTTCTAGAGGCCCGTTCAAAGCATCTAAAAAATGATGCCTGACAACCCACTGAAGGTAGGCCTGAGAAATACAGTCGGAGCGATCATAGAAGGAGGATCCCCAATTGCAGCCAAGGCCTCAAGCTCCCCAGATTCAGGGGCAACCTGAGGCTACTCTAATACCTCAGCAACGGGTCTCTCACTCAGATCCCTTGTCATGACCACGTCGGGCTCGACCCTTTCAAGCTCGGATGCCATAGCTTCACCCTCTGCAAGCTCCACAACCTTAGCCGAGGCAAGGCTAACCTCCTCGCCTGGAGCTCCTACCTCAGTCTCAAGCTGCACCATGGTATCCTCCTCTCCCAGGGCACTGATCTCTCCCTATGTCCCCTCTTCTCCAACCACCATCTGCATCTCAGCAGGTTCGACACCTTCTCCCTCTCCTTCTTCTCCCCTGTCTTTCATGGTGACCACTTCAGCTATAGGGTCTCCCACAGGGCCTGCCTCCTCTAAAGTCATGGGTGTCGCCTTTGAGCCCTCCAAACATGATCCCTGAGGGTGTCCTGCCTCTACATCCCCCGCAGCTACATCACTCGAGGCAACAACCTCCTGCTACTCAGGTGGCCCCTCTTCAGTCCCTGAGGCTCCAATCTCTTTTATGACCACAAGCTCTACCGAGGTTTCCCTTTCCCTGGCAGGCACAACAGCCTCTAGAACTCCAGAGGCCCTCTCCGCCTTCGTTGCCTCATCAAGGTCAGCATCCTCAGCCTCGTTCACCTCCATCTGGACTGCCCCCCCCCCCCCTTCAACCATTGACATCACTTCCCAATCCAAAGTAATCTCGATCAGGGTAGAAGGATCTAAGGCACCGGTTTGAGCCTCAGATGGGCT
>NW_006498220.1:834414-855662 GCF_000471905.2 Amborella trichopoda
TGCAGGTCCACTTATACCTCACCGATGTACTGGATGAGTCCACTTAATCTCTACCGGCGTACCGGATAGGTCCACTTATACCTTACCGGCAAATCGGATGAGTCCACTTGCATACTTAAAGTATTTCTAAATCTCTTTAAACATTCGAAAGTAGCAATATCATGTACTCAACATATCACCGAAATCATTAATATGAATTTCACGGAAACCATTAATAACAGTCACTTTCAATAACATTTAAAAAATAACCAATCAAATATTTTGGGCTCAAATTTAAAAAGGTAGCAGTTCGTAAAGACATTCTAGCATAATTGCCAATGTATAGAAAAACTCTTATAGAAATTCAAGAATACGAAATTATCACAATTTATAGGATGTCAATTCACAAATAAACATTTCACAGACAATGCTATAATCAATTGCAAAAATATCAGTTTTCAAACAATAAGGCAGTCATTTGCACATGAAATTTATCATGTCTAAATATTCAAAAATAGTAGAAAGAAATCTCACAATTTTACTAAAAGCAGAAGTATCACATTTATTTCTAATAATTTTACAGTATCTAAAATTTTCTAACAATGGACAAGAAAAATAAATAAATTTATTTCTAAGAATTTACAGCATTTAAAATATTTTACAATAGATAAAATGTCACCAGTTTTACTAAAAATATTATTCTTCGAAATAATGAGGTCGCTTGCGCATAAAATTTATCGCGCCTAAAATTCATGGTAATAAGCAGAAGTAATTATTTCATTTTATTTTTAAAAATTATGGATTATTTTTCGAGACAATGAGGCCATTTACATTAACTCCGAAATTAGGGGAGCATCAGTTCCATCCCACACAAAACATCGGTACTTTCTTCAGAGACTCGATGTGAATGAAGAATCTTTTCCAAGGAAAGAAAGCATATAAAATCAACTTAACAGGGATTGTGACCTTATACAAATCGTCTGTTTGTAATAGGCTCTTGTGGCCCAATAGCCTTATAGGCTCAAGAGCAAAAGGTAGATTTTATGGGATGCAAAACAAAATTCACAAAGGGACGAAATTTGGAAGAGAAACTTGAACGAGATGCAAATTTTGTTGTGCTAGAATCAATGAAATGGGTAATGATTTGTGCAAATTTGGAGGACAAACTTACGAAGAGGATTTTTGCTACGCATCATGCAAGCTTTGCTGTGTGGGATGGAGATACAAATTCGGAAGAGAAACTTGGACGAGATCAATGAGAAGGGTATTCGCAAAGGGGATTTTGCAAAGAAGGTTGACAAATATGAAATGAGAAAACAGGATATGTAATGGAAGGGAGAGTTTAGTGTTTCCAAAGAAAGAGAGAGAGAGAGAGAGATTGGTGAATGAAGTAGAAACACCTGAGATGCAAGGTGTCATACAAGGAGTGTTAACATAAAGTTTTAAGATGGTGGACCTAAGCTCCACCCAAATAAAATTGAACCCTTAAGTATATTAACAATAATATCGTTTATTTATTGTTAATATAAAAGTAGTAATATCTTAACGGTATAAAATTATTATTATTATTATTATTATCATTACTAATATATAATTATTATTTTATTTATTTATTTTGTATTTATTTCTATTAACACCATTAATATTATTATTATTATTTGTTCCAAAAGTGTTAGGTTGTGACAGGGTCGCTGTGTGCAGAGGGCAGGACTATTGTTGTCTACCCACTAAGATGGTATCGTTGTGCGCAGAAGGCAGGACAATCATTGTATCATAGCCAAGGGCAAGACTATCACCGTCTGCCCGCTAAAATGGTATCGCCGTGTGCAGAAGGAATGGTTATCACCATCTCCAAACTAAAGCAGGGCTTTCGCCATCCCACGATCAAGGGACTATCACTTTCTGTCAAAGTAGAACACTTGATACCACCTGCGCTTCGACTATTCGCATGTAATGCACATGCGTCATACCACATCCCTTGAAATCTGGGCACACCGCCTGACAATCGCGACGTGGCCCATTGCCACGTGTGCGTAGGGTGACCATTCACCCTCTCACAACCCTTCGTCTCCCGACTGTTGCAAGCCTGTGACGCCTCGGGTTCTCACCGGTGCTTCCTCTTCTCACCGGGAACTCGTTCCTACTCACCGAAAAACCCTTTCTCGCCTTCTATTCATTACCACAGTTATCAAAGAACAATTGAAAATCCACAAAAAAATTCCCCCAACGACCCTGCGGGTTTCCCTTCTCCTTGTTTTTCGCACTTCAGCAGTTCACCACAAACTCACCTAAATTCCACTGAGTTTTCGGTGAGCCAACTGCTGCTCCTCCTACTTCTCTTCCAACAACCAGAAGACAGTCAGATTCCCTTGACTTCTCTACAACCTCCCCTTCAGCCACGGGACTATTGAAGAGGACACCGGAACTCCGGTAGAGCACCACTGCAAATCTCGCTAAGGCTCTGAGAAGCCTTGTTCCTTGCCCAGAAGAACCTTAGCACTATTTGAAATGTTCCCAAGCAACTTGTGAAGGCCCACAACCTATTGAAGCTCATATAAAAAAAATTCCTGAAGGCTTGTATGCTGCAAACTTTGTATGGGAAACTCTCGTCGAAAGTCTCTTGACAGAAGCTCAAGCTCTCTCTCTCTCTCTCCTTCTAAAATCTCTTCAACTGTTTTACCCTTCGCTAAAATAATAAAATGGGGTTTTCCGCGTTTTATAGTCAGTAGTGCCACAAACTGCCCACCACAAATTCACAATGACGCTCCAGCCCTCAGTTTCTGGCGGCAATAAGACTAGGCCAGGGTGGGTCAATTGCGTAGTCATCCAATTCATCACAATTGCGTAGTGGTCAATATAATAGTTTCAACAAACTGACAGAGAAGGAGTCTCCCATCAGCCTCTGTTTCTCGACATGCAGCCTGAAAGTGGGCGATATGCTGGTTGAGAGACGTAGTCCCATTGAATAGGGGAAACTTCCCTTTCTTGTAATCTGAGGGAAACAGGACCTGGTCAATATATGAAGGGTACGACCTTTGATGAGGCGTTGCACCCTGTAGCCCTGGAATTTGCCTATTCTTTAAGCTATGGGTCACCATAGCATCTATGTCTTCCTGTGAGACAGGGTGAGGACAAAATTGTCCTGTGAGGCAGAGGGAAGGGGTTGCTTTGGAGGTGCACCATCCGAGTGGTGGATTGACCTCATGGTTAGCTGATTGTTACGCGGCATCTATACGAATAATCTTTTCCATCATCACGTGCACCATGTCTTCAAAATTGTTCATGCGGTCTTTCTGCGAGTCGCCAGGCTTGCTCATAGCCATCACGCTGAATGTTTCTTCAAGGAGGTCGGCTTTAGTTGCAATTGAGGGCTTACGAACTTGACCGATCACATGCGGCAGATCGGTCAGCATGGGGTTGGCATGCCCCGATTGGACTCGGCTTTTGTATGCCGATCGTGTGAGGACCAGTTCTCGACGGTCATGAGACCGTGGCTGCTGAGGGACTGAGTCATCTTCTACGATACTAACAACAGTGCAAGGCTCATGGAGCTTTTCTTCAGGCCTCATCATCTGAAGAGGGTAGAAGGGGTTCAGGCGAAGAGGATCATCTGAGCTGGTTACGCCGACCGCCTTGGCAGAATTCGCAGACCGCTATCACATTTAGCTTTGAGGTTTTGATGGACCACGCGCCAAAATTGCAATAGGGATTGCGGCTGATCGGCTTTTTTGCACAAGAGAGGGCTCTCTCAATTAGGTGCGGGAAAGGATGAGGGCCAGGGACTGAAGTCATCTTGGGCCAAGGAGGATGAAGGACTTTCTTCAGGTATTTCCCCGTGCTCTCTTGGGGGCTCCAGAAACACGACCGAAATGACAGGGCTGGTTCAGGATGGCACTCTCTAGGAAGGTCTTCGAGTACCATGGCTAATGGTGTTTGCTCAAAGAAGGAGGAGCAGGTAAGAGCAGGGTTGACCCATGAGAATTCCTGAGTCGAGGGCGAGGGGCTGTCTGAAATGGCGACGTGTGTGCGCCCCTTGGAGAAGGATCACGGGTGACCTGGGGGTCAGACGGGGCTTGAGCAAGTGGTCTGTCCTTAGGAGGCCGAGAACTGCGAGCAAGTGTCTGTAAGAGAACAGGTGGAGGCGTGCCCCTTACAGGGTGTGCTTGTGTGTGCTGAGTAGGACGATGAGTAGATCATCTATTGTGTACTCGGGTTGGCGCACTGACGACATTGTCCCGAGCAGTGGGATGCATATGAGCAGCATACGCAGGACTCGGCCTTGGGAGGTTTGATCCTAGATGCTGCCTAGGGGTGACTTGAGGGTGGCCCCGAGGTGTGGCTCGCATGGGTAACCCACGAGCCTTAGGGTGTGTGTGAGGGGTGGAGACGGCGGGGTCTTCGCCTTGATGTGTCGAGCCTCTAGGGATAGAGACTCGTGGTGGTGCAGGAATGTGGGGGGTAGCCTTGAGGCGACCCACAGAAGGAATGACAACTTGGTTGCCTTTTGCAAAGAGGGAATGGGAAGCCTTTTGATGTACCTTGTCAATACGACCGACAAGTGACTTGTCGGTGGCAAGGTGCATGCTGTGTGTGACAACATATATGTTGCCGATGCAACGGGCCTTGGCAGAAGTTCCACCACAACTAGGAGATGGGGAGTTAGGGACTTTTAGGTCCCTCCTCACGCCAATCCAGGTTAAGACCTGGGAGCTAGACCTAGGGTCTTTGCTCAAAAGAAGGGGAACGGAGTTGGAGGAACTTGTTCCCAGGGACACTCGCGAATGCAGGGATGAGAAAATCCTTGATCCGGATGAATGGGTTACGGAACCCAGTAGCCATAAGTGATGTGTGAATGCAGAAAATAAAAGGAGAAACTTGGCCAAACAAGTACGATCCGACTAAGGGTAGTAACTCCCCAGTGGCGTCGCCAAGCTGGTTAGATTGCCTTGATCTCGCCATCTGAATCACGATGATCGGGAGGCACGTGCCTCCGGTTTAAAGGGAGATTTGAGACTTTGAGATCGCTCTCTCGAGAACCTTGTTTGAGAACAAAGGAAGGTATTACCAACCGATGAGAGAGGAATTTAAGGTGGGTTCGAGACTTATTCGAGCTGGCTCGTGTGGGCACCCTCTTAGATCAAGAAGAAAGCCTCCCAATCGTAAAACTGGTTCGGAATCGCCTCCCTTGGCATGTATTCTCATGTTTTTTGCAATCATACACATATGGCAAATGTTATAGGACAGGTGGATCAACAGACCTCACCTTACCTCTTTGGTGAACATACACAAGCGCTCACATTCATAAGAAGAAGAGAAGAATAAGAGAAGGAAGATGGGAGAGAGAAGAATTTGACCAGGCAGGGAGATCAGCACAGTGACTAAGCTGGTGGGTAATTGGCCTGATGTGGTAATAAAACGGTCTCGATAACTTAGACCAACTCAAAAGAATTACTACTAGACGTCAATATCGATACTGACTAGGTAGACACGATGGTTAGTCAGTCGTGGCAATAAAGCAAGCACTGTAATTCTGGCACAACAATAGTGTGGCTAGACGACAAGACTACCATGATAGGCTAATCTCATCCCCTCTTAATCAAATAGAAAGAGTGGAGATCATAAAGAAAGAATAAGAAGTAAGATAAGAGAAGAAGAAGAGAATAGAAAGAATGAGAGGAAGAGAAAGAAAGGAGGAGAAGAGTGTGAGAGAAAAGAGAAGAACGTAGACGGTGCTAGGCATTGCCGGCTGTATTAGGCAAGACGAAGAAGAGGACACAGTCAAGCATCGCCGGCTATGGTAGACAAAGATGAGGAAGAGGACACAGTCGATGCTGAGCATCGCCGGTTGTGGTAGACAAAGATGAGGAAGAGGACACCGTCGGCGTTGAGCGTCACCGGTTGTGGTAGACAAAGATGAGGAAAAGGACACAATCGGCGCTGAGCGTCACCGACTGTGGTAGACAAAGATGAGGGAGAAGATGCAGTCGATATTGAGCTTCACCGATTATGCTAGAGAGAGAAAAGAGAGAAGACGCAATAGACCCTGAGCTTCACTGATTGTACTCGACAGAGGAGAGAGAGAGGACACAATCGGTGATTAGCTTTGTCGGCTGTGTCAAAAGAAGGGGATAGAGGATGGAACACAGACGATGCTGAGCATCGCTGGCCATGTTAGGAAAAGAAGAGAAAGATAAAGAGATAGAGATCAGAAGAAGAGAGAGAAAGAGAGATAGAGATGAGAAGGAGAGAGAGATAGAGATGAGAAGAAGAGATAGAAAGAGAGATAGGGACGAGAAGAGAGGGGAGGAGAGAGAGAGAGAGGAAGAAGAGGATAGAGAAAGAGGGGAGGAGAGAGAAATTAACCTTACTGAAGGGTACCGGCCCTTTCTTCTCTCTCTCTCCAAGATGCACCCAAGAACTCAGGAAGAATTTGAAGCTTTATTAATGCTTCTGTGAAATGAATCGAAGGTCCTTTACAATTTGGCTTTGCATTTTTATGTAGAATTAGGCCCAAACATGGGTGGATGCCCAAAAATTACTTAAAATTAAAGGCAATTACAATTTAATTGAATTAAAATAAATTCTAAAAATGGGTGCAAAATGACTGTTTTGCCCCTTCCTAACAATGTGTGAAATTTCAAAACAGTCCCTACTACTGCACGAGAACTTGCATGATCTTCCATGACTGATTCGGGGTTGCTTTGATGCCCATTCGATCAAAACATGATGGTTTTCTTGTAGAGCTCAGCATGGCAATCGATTTGACACCAATTGCGAGCCATGAATCATGTTTTTGAGCCATGATCATGAGACTTGAATTTTAGATGAATCTTGAAAACTTTGGATCGATTGTATCATCGTTCCTTGATGTTTTTCTTCTGTTTCTTCACTAAACCACACTAAGCATGCCATCATGATCACGTTGTAACAAGCACGGCTCGATTTCGTGTCCAAATGAAAATTTTCTCGTCCCGAGTTTTTGTTCAGAATCTTGAAATCCATCAGCCAAAATTTACAACAGCTTTGACACCTCCGTGTGTGAAATCCAACCGTTCATCATATGCGAGGTTCGAACCAAAAATAGCCACAGACCTTACGTACATAAGGCAATTAGTTTCGTGTCACTCGGGTATGCAAGCGTCATGATTTGGCCGCTCGAGTGAGGCGTTCTGCTGTTGAATTTTCTGCAATTTTCTTCATGGATCAGTAGCTTCTAGTTTTTTTCCCTGCTCGGGCATCGTCATGGGGCGTACCACATATCAAAATGCTTGTCTTGACGAGACGAATACGCTAACCAAATTTGTGCATGATTTGACTCGGAATGAGTGAGATATGGCCTCGAAAGTCCTTACCTATGACTATAAAAACAACCACCTTTAAGGGTGTTTTGGTGCAGCTACACGAGAATAATGTTCGGCCTACCCCTGATCGGTATTTTACCCATAACTTTGTCCTAGAGTGCCCGATTAAGCCAAAACTTGACCCATAAGGGTTTTTACCGTGTTGGATCTAATGGTAGTGGTCTTATAGCTATTTGATGCACCAAAAATATACTTCTAGTTACGAGGTCCATTTCAGGCTAGAGGCTAATTTTTTTGAAATTGTTTCTTTGTGTTTACTGTCTTAGAGATGTCTCTGATCATGATGAAACTTGGTAGGTGACCTTATGGAGTGCTGATGAAGACGTTGACCAATTTTGGGGCCATTTAGAGACTATCAAAATTTCTACTGTTTTGTAGGCTTTATTGACCTACTTCCTCTTTATTTTGTATCAAGGACCAAGGTGCTAAAAAATGTGTTCAAACAGTTACTACTATCAATGTCAATCACATAGTTAGGTTGTACAATATGCTCAAAGTAGGCATTTGTATCCGCATCACACAGTTACGCCCTATCATAAGCTCAAAGTAGGCACCTCAGTACAATCACAATATCAGGTCTTGCAATACGTTCAAAGCATGCCAATCAATTACATATCACAGTATGGTCATAAAATATGCTCAAAGCATGCCATATATCACAGTATGGTCATGCAATACGCTCAAAACATGCCTATCAATCACATATCACAATATGGTCAAGCAATACGCGCAAAGCATGTCAATCAATCACATATCATAGTATGGTCACACAATACACTCAAAGCATGCCAATTAATCACATATCACAGTATGGTCATGCAATACGCTCAAAGCATGCACTATAAAATCACAAAGTCAGGCCTTACAATACGCTCAAAGTAGGAACCCTACAAACATTAGTCGTGGTCACGCAATATGCTCAAAGCATGCACCACAAAATCACAAAGTCAAGCCCTACAATATTCTCAAAGTAAGTACCCCACAAACATCAGTCGTGGTTACGCAATATGCTTAAAGCATGCAACACAAAATCACAAAGTCAGGCCCTACAATACACTTAAAGTAGGCACCCTACAAACCTCAGTTGCGGTCACACAATATGTTCAAAGCATGTAGCACAAAATCACAAAAGCACAAAAGCACTCTAAGGACACTCCTAAATCCCTAAGCCAAGGAACCTATCCAGGCGGCTCTGATACCATACTGTCATGACGCCGCCCCCATCCCCTTTACCAAGCTCACCGGAGGGCAGCCGAGAGCGGGTCCGTGAACCGGAGGTAGAGAATGCTACTCAGGTCGGAGTGGCTCAACGCTTATACAATGCGGTAAACAAAGCAAACCATGAAAAAACTAAAACATTAACTCTAAATGCAGAATCCAGAAACCATACTGCAAAAATCCACTATATATCATTTATCAAAATAATTACATATCGGTTCGAGGCATCAGAGCCTGATAGTACACACAGCCCACAATAAACAATAAGTAGGGCCAAAGTGATAAAACAAAAACCCACAATGAGAGAGAATTATCTTCGACAGCTTCGAGTCCCAAACGCCAACAACTTCCTCTAGGCCAAGCTTCTTCCACCTGTGACTGTTGCTCTACAGAGATAGTAAAATAATAGAATGAGCTATACAACACAGTAAGTTAGTCTAGGTACTAAGCATAATTATTAAATTTATTACAGTATAAATATCAGATAAGTCAGGAATCTCGTCAGTGCATCAATCACAAACATCATTTCAGGTATTAGAATTCTCATTCGATCAATGCAATAACTATCATTCACATTCACAGTGCAGATAATAGGTATCATAAGGATTGACAGTTCAGAAACCTTTCCTAAACGAACACTATCATAATGCATAGTAGTCATGCATTTCACAGTATCATTCATCCATCTAAAACAAAACGCATTTCACAGTGGACGTTCTTGTCTGAACAGAGTATACTCTTGCTTTATCAAAGAGCACCTTTCCATTTCACAATAATTAGATGGTCAGGTCATGCTATACGCCTAAAGCATGTACCCCACAGGCATTAGTCACATAAGTAGGCCCTGCAATACTCTCAAAGCAGGTGCCTCTCAATCTTAATCTGGACCATGCAATACACACAAAGCGTGCCAAAGGTTCTCATAAGACGAATCACATCAGTCCCATAATAGGCCCTGCAAATACTCTCAAAACAGACACCCATTCATATCAATCTTGGTCTTGCAATACACACAAAGCATGCTCAAACCATCCATCATTTCAGTCACACTACCAATGGGTGACCCATTGCGTAGGGCTCAATATCACAGTATCATAACAGAACAACACCCACCACCAATGGGTGGCCCATTGCGTAGTGGTCAATATAACAGTCTCAGAATAGAACATAAATAAAATGAAGATTGGGACGTGTCAATTGCGTAGTCAGGAACATTTTATTTATGTAGAACATTCTAAGTGCAAGTTTTAGCCCACGGTTGTGTAAGAGACTGATCGCCGTCTGTGAAATGGGAGAGCATCGTTGTGAGTGAAAAGCAATGTTGTCAGAGCCATACGTATCAGTGCCGCACTTGTCAGTGCCATGCATGACAGCCACATGGTTCCCACCTAGACACGGGTACTTAAGCCCCACTCTTCTTCATCTTTTTGCTCATTTCCCTTCTTCTTCCCCCAACTTTCTCGCTCTAAAGCTCGGGTGCGAACCCCTTTGTTGCTGCCGTTAGGGAGCCTTACCAAGGAGGTTGAAGTGGGTTGTGTGTGGAGTTCAGGAGCACCGTGAGCATCAGGTAAGTGATTCTAGCTATTATGCATCAATAAAATTGTAGGAATCTATGTTAAGTGTTGAAAATGGGGGAAAAATGCTAGGATGACATGTATGAGTATGAATGTATTATGATGAGCTTGAAATCTCATATGCCATGATCGATTGAGCCCTATATATGATTTCATTTGTGGTGGAAATGTGTGAATTAGTTCACTTATGGGAATATTTTATTATGAACTTGGTTTTACATCAAGATTTGCTTTGGCTTATGCAACATTGAATGTTCTTGAATGTGGGTTAAAACTTGAGAAGGCAAATTTCCAAAACTGTGACGGCTCTTGCATTGGACTTTTCAGTGGCCAAATGGACCCAAACTGTTTTTGAATGAATTATATGGTTGTATAATTCAACTTTTCTCTTTATATCATCTTGAAATTTCCCATGGATTAGAAATTATGCTTCAAAATGTGTGGGTATGTCACTGTTAAAAGATTGCAGAAAATTCTTGGAGTGGTACTCTTTTTGTACCAAACTTTAGACCTACCAAATGGTATCCAAATGTTCTCAAATACCGCCATTTGATAAATACATATGTCAACTATGACGTTTATATGTTAACCCTGCCTAAATTCTTCATAAATGATGAGCTATGCTTTAAATCGTGTATATATGTCACTATTAGCATATTTCACTGTATTTCACAACTGATACCTCTATTGTCACCAGTTTTGACTAACCAAACAGAGTCAAACTGCTTCCAAACCACTGTAACTTGAGAGATCTGTGTGAGTACTAAAAGTTTCATGTTGAAATATTTTTGAAACTAGAGAATTATGTCCCAAAATATGAGGGTCTAGTACTGTCCACAGTTGTAGGAAATTCCAGCAACTGTCACCTACTTTGTGCCGGGCTTTTGACCTATCAAATGTTGTCCAAATATCTTCAAACTATCTCCATTTTAAAGATCTATGTATAAACTGAGAGTTGCATGTTTTAATTGTTTTGAGATTCTCCCTAGATTGGCAGTTGTACCTTCGAGAAAGGGGGTATGCCACTGTTACATAACACCGAGATTTTAAGGTTGGTGCCTATTTTAGAAATAAATGGTTTTGCACTCAAATTCTGTTCAAAGGCATTCAATTCACCTTCATATGAGCTTTAAGCAAGTCTATTTTGAAATCAACTTCTAAACCACACTAAAACTCTCCACTATTTAAAAATAGTGCTCTGTTCCTACGAGGACGTCACAGTTGTGGATGAAATGAAATTATATTCACATGCTGAATGATTAACTGATGCTTTTAAGTAGCAAGTGTAAACAAATGATAATTGTTATCGAACGGCTTCCCTGTAATGAATGATTCATATTCCCTATACGAATAAATGTTATGCACCCGTGCAATAAGCAATCATTTGATAAATGCGTATGCTCTGTGAAAGCCCTGTAATACATATTGCATGAATGTGACTACGAGTTAGGAATGCTAATTGACAAGTGTAACTGCTATGAGATAGCTCTCTTATGATGGATGCCTCATGCTAGTGGCATAGCATACTCGTTAGTTGTGTACGTCTGAATGATACTCAGATCTTGTTAATGAGACCAGAATTGTCTGCCATAGGGCACTGATTGAGTGCGAGTAAAGATTAATGCTTTATTATCTTAGACATAAAACCTTCATTCAACATGCTGCTAGGAAGACCAAGGCTGCACGAAAACCTCGTGGTCACCTCTACGCTCTGTCAATGCCTCAAATTTCCAACAAAAAATGGTGTCGCGAAGGTATGCGCTGAACCCCCTGTTTTTCTCAATCCTAGCATACATAACGGGAAGCTAGCCGTAGGGGTCGAGCTTGGAGAAATTCCACTCACTTCCTTCGAGCAAGCTAATTGTGCCACCTTACGCCTAGAGGCCGGCGACCCTGATCCTCAAATTTTGCAAACTTTCGCATCCATGGAGGACATTATCTAGTGTCAACATCGATATGGTTTCGGGTCCCTCGAAGCCAGTTATGGTTTGGGAAGTCAAGAGCAAGGGCGTAAAGGAAGCGATTTCTACATCACCTGAAGCTAAAACTGGAAAAGGAGATCGAAGAGGTCACGTGTACTCTCACCCTATTTCAAAGCCATATAAAACCTTCAAGCCCTCTGTGCTTCATATCAGGGGGCATTCAAGGCCTCGATCCTCTCGATGCCCATCCTCCAAAACGACCGAAAGTGATCCTCAAATCCCCAACAGTGGATAGTCCCTCTTCCACATCTCAGCACACACAAGGACTAGGAATTGAAGACCTATTTGCTGACCTGGATCTGAAGGAGGTGTGCATAATCGGCTCTAACATAGCCAACGGTGCTCATCCACCAACACCAATCCAGGGACAGAATTGGCCGATCATTCATTGATCTCAAGAATCGCTGGAAGCATATCAGTGACACCTTTAAGTCCCGATACCAAAAAACGAATGGCCGTGGGATGGCCATCTAACTACCCTACGCGTCCAGTCCCCAACATTTCTTTCACAAGTCCCATAAGGGACACCTCTCGCGACATTTTAAAAACCGTGGAAAATTCAAAACATCATAAAGCTGATAATAACGAAAAAGAATTTTCAAAAACGACGCTCACTCAAGATAGCTCAATAACGGTACATAATACCCGATACGATGAATTGGACGACCAAGATGAAGATCAAGACAGTTAAGAGTTTGAAGAAATCTCTCAACCTAAGGAACTTAGTTCCCATATTGAGCAATTGAAGAAGAAGTTTGATTGTGACCTAACGGCTATCATCGAAGAGACAATTGATGTAAACCTAAGAACTGAGAAGGACCCAAGATTAACCAAGATTGGAACCTCCTTATCTTCTGAGTAGCAGGAAAATGTGATTTCCTTATTCAAGGAATATCGCGATGTCTTCACTTGATCATACGATGATATGCCAGGGCTAGATCCCACATTGGTGCAACATCACTTAATATTCAATGAAGGGGCAAAGCCTGTAAGGCCGAAACTCGGACGTCAAAAGACCCACCTTGAGCTCAAAATTAAGGAAGAAAATGACAAGCTTCTCAAGGTGAGGTTCATCACCCCCATCGATTACTCGAAATGGTTGGCTAACATAATGGTCGTACTCAAGAAAGACGTGAGAATAAGAGTGTGTGTCGACTATCGAGATCTCAACAAGGCATACCCAAAGGATAATTTCCCACTACCAAACATAGATGCCTTGGTCGACAATGCTGCGGGACACAAGATGTTGTCATTCATGGATGGCTTCTCAGAACACAACCAGATGTTGTCATTCTTATACATCTGGGGGCGCAACCCTCCCAAATATTCACATTCTGACTCCCGTCTTATCATGGGGAGTTAGGGAATGATCTTAGTTGCCAGCACCATCATTCACACAATAGATGCCCAATCACATATGGCACTTAAGCAACACAATATCATCATTCACACGGTAGGTTCGCATAACACATAAGCAGCATGGTACCATCATTCACACAGTTAAGCCTTACCGCTCAATTTCCTGCCATCAAGGGAAATGACGTGCGCTTACCACTAGGGCTGTAACCTTTGGACCATTTAGAGTTGAAGATGGTTTCAAAACCAATTTTTCATTAAACACATATATCCTTCAAATGGGGGAAGTTTGAAGACAATTGGACCCTGTTTGACCTTTTAAAGGTTAAAAGAGGTGAGGGTTTACTAGCTGCACCTTGCGGTGCATAGGGGATAGCGACATACCCTGCTTTGTATCACTATAGCTCTCAAACCGTAAAGCAACTTGAGATGGTTCAAAATAAAAGTCTAATCCAAGACATATATCTTCTAAAAAGGAAAATTTGAAAGTATTTGGACTCCATTTGGTGGTTCAAATATTTGCACCAAACAAGGTGATAGTTCTGAAATTTATCAATATTGTCCAAAGTGACATATCTCCATAAAATGGTGTATAACTCCCAATCTAAGAAAAATTTCAAAATAATTTCTAAGTGCAAGTTTTAGCCCACTCAAATACCTTTCAAATGGAGGTAGTTTGACTGAAAATAAAATGAAGATTGGGACGTGTAAGAGACTGATCACCGTCAACATAAATAAAATGAAGATTAGGACGTGTCAATCCACCACTACGCTATCTTCGCCATTATCAGAGATTATGCGGTTCAAAACCTCGAATCGGTAGATGATGTGGTGCCGCACAAAGTTTGCCATAGTCATCCCTGAAACTTGCTTGAGAGGGATCGCTTCAGCCCACTTGGAAAGTAGTCTATCGCTGCTAGAATGAAGGCATGACCCAAGGAAGAAGGAGGGTCGATGGGTCCCACAATATCCATACCCCACTGGAAAAAGGGCCATGATGTCACCATAGGATGGAGAGGCTCTAGGGGTTAATGAATGAGGCTTGAGTGAATCTGGCACACCTGACATCTCTTAGCACAGTTTTGAGCGTCAGCCACCATTGAAGGCCAATAATAGCCAAGTCTGCGTATGCACTCGTAGAGCTTCAGGCCGGATTGATGCAGCCCGCATATACTCGAATGCACTTCTTCGAGTACTTTGCTTGCCTCTTGTGTATAGACGCATCTGATGAGAATTCCATAAAATGACCGACGGAAGAGAATGTCCCCATTGCGAAGGGTGCACTTGGTAGACATTCGTCGTATGCCGTTGCGTTCAACCCAAACCTGAGGTAGCCTTCCATGCTTTATGAAGTCCATGATTAGCTCCCTCCAGTCTTTGACTTGTTCAACCTATGCACACATCGGGTTGAAGAATTCAGGCTTCTGCTTCTTAATCTTGGATTCTTTATCTTGGGGCATCTCTTGTTCTGCCTCGATGACATCTTTGGCCTTGAGAACTGCCCCGAATGGGTAAGGTAGGCATTCAGGGAAGACATCACTCTCATCATCTGCGTCAACTTTGATTCTCAAGTCGATGTATCTCCATTTGATTACCCAGACTGGAGTGGGCCCAAATGAAGACAGTTGAATGGTGGAGCCGAGCTTTGAGAGCGCATCAGTCTGCGAGTTTAGCCTTTTATGAATGTGACTCAGGGAGAAATCATCTAACTGAGCCATATAAGATTTGGTTGTATCATGATAAGGCTTGAGGGTATCTTTCCTTACATCATAAATCCCCTTAAGCTGTCGCTCAGAGTTGCCGAAGATGTTCAGGTGCTCCAGATCTAGCTCTTGGGCGATTTCCCATCCGATTATGAGGGTTTGACTGAGCAAGTAATGGCGAAGCTTTTGTACTGCAAAGATTAAGGCTAAGCACATCTTTCGATGGGAGGGTAATTCTTCTCGACTCCTTGCATTCTGCAGTTGAGCTAATAGAGCACTGTCTCTTTCCCTTCAACATTGTTCTGAACCAGGAGTGCCTCGAGTGACTCATCAAGGGCGGTCACATAAAGGATAAGGAGCCTTCCTAACATTGGAGTGGAGAGTACCGGTGGCTTCAACAAGTACTGCTTGATGTCATTGAGCGCAGCTTGTCATGCTTCATCCCATATGAAAGGAGTGTCCTTCTTCAAGAGGTGTGATGAGGGTCTGCATCGCCCTGAAAGGTTTGAGATGAATCTCCGAATGTAGGCAAGCTGTCCTTGGAGAGACTGCAGTTCATGGAGGGTAGGCGGTGGCATGTCCTGAATTACCTTGATTTTGACTGGCTCGATCTCCAGCCCACGGTACCTCACAAGGAACCCTAAGAACTTTCTTGAACGTATGTCGAAGGTGCATTTAAGTTGGTGACGCCGCAGCCATTCAAAGACCTTTTTAAAGTCTTGTATGTGAGTATCCTTTGTTTCAAACTTGACCACCAAGTCATCCACATAGCACTCGACCTCCTTGTAGATCATGTCCTTAAATATGGTTGTCATGACTCGCTGCTACATGGCACCGGCATTCTTTAACCCAAAAGGCATCACAGTGTAGCAAAAGACACCTTTTGGGGTCAGGAACGCAATGGCCTCCTCATCTTCTAGCACCATCCTGATTTGATTGTAACCAAAATATCCATCCATATAGGAGAAGATCTGGCAATGACTCGTGGAGTCGACAAGCATCTCAGTGAATGGCAGGGGGAAGTCATCCTTAGGGCAGACGGTGTTCAAATCGCAAAAGTCAATGTAGACCCTAATTTGACCATTTTTCTTCTTGACTGGGACGTCATTTGCTAGTCATCTTGGGTACTTGACTTCATGTATGAATCCAGCCTGCCAGAGTTTATTCACTTCAACATCGATCTACATCTCAAGGTCGGGTCTAAACCTTCTTGATTTCTGCTTTATGGGTTTGATGGATAGATCAATGCCGAGTCAATGGAGAGAAATTCGAGGGTCTAGACCGAGCATCTCATGATAATGTCAGGCGAAGACATCTCGATTTTCTAGGAGGAGGGAAATATAATTTTATTTCTCCTCTGAGGAATCTTTGCTGAGATGAAAGTTGGCCTCAGGTTGGCCTCAGGTTAGCCTCATCCCCCAAGTTGATCTCTTCGAGGTCGTCAATCGTGGCCTGACCGCCTTCTTCCAACACTTCTGGAGCTTCTTGAAGTTCCTCATTAAGGGACTCACAAAGGTTTTCATTTACCTCGAGTGCAGAAACCCATGATCCTAACATCTCAGCTTTTAGGAAGGGTATAGTGTGCGAGAGGACCGGTCTCTAGCTGGTCCAGGCAACAGATGGGTCAGCTTCGAATGAGGAGTCCATGATCTCGTGGCTGGGATCACTTGATGCTAGCCCCGAGCTGGGTGCTTCATGCACTTGGATCATGTGGAAGGCCTCGTGGGAGTGCGAGCCTGAGAATGAATCAGTTTTGGCTTGGGAGGACAGGGAGTCGGCCACTTTCGAGAATTCAGCTGCCTGGGCCAACATATCTTTGAGGCACTCTTGCTGTGGCCGGGTGAGGCTGGTGCCTCCGAACTCTCGGTTTAGAGTGTCGAAGTCTGGGCATCGTCGAGTTGTACCTATGGAGAGAATAGACGAGGAGAGAGGAATCTCGAGCTACTGGTGGCTCAAGGATGTGCGCTTGATTGGAAGAAAGGATAAGGCCAGCTGCACCTGGGATGAAGTCTTGCAAGGTCGACAATGGAAGAAGGGGCCTGAGGAATTCTTTCTCGACTGATGGCTGAGGGATGGGATTCCTTTAGCGGGCTGACCTACGTGCTCACCGTCTCCTTCTGGATCCTTGACTGGTTGTTTGGTCCACCCTCTCTAGCTAATGAGTAGTGCTAGCTTGATGGACTACCTCACGCTTCAAGGACTCTAGCCTCCTTTTCCCATGGTAGACTTCCCAGGGCTGAGAGGTCGAGGGCTCTGAAGAGTCCAGTGTATGCTCATGAGGGGCTTGTAGTGTGACTTCCTCTTGAACGGGTGCGACAGCCTGAACGCGTTTTGGGAGAACCGCACAAATGATGTGGCCTTGCTGGACTTTCACCGCGACTATAGCTTTGAACCCAAAGCACTCATTGAGTTTGTGGCCCCATACTTGGTGATATGGGAACCAGAGCTTTTCTGTACCCTGGTCAAGATGCCTCGGCTGCCTGGCAGGCTTGGGAGTGACAAGATCCTGTCAGAGCATTGCCTCGAAGAGGGGTTGCAGAGGGTCCTGCTCGGCGTTTCCTCGGTCTTGCACTGGGAGGTCTTCTTGCATAGGTGGAGCTGGGACTTGAGGGTGTCCTTTTCGGTTACCATAAGCTTCTTGGCATTGCTGCATCTTTTGTACCAATATCATGTGGAAGTCATTGCATTCACTGACATCATGGCCTTGTATTTGGTGATATGCACACCAGAGGTTCTTGGTCCCTGAAGGTAAGAACTTAGGTTGTCTTGTTGGCATGGAAGTGACGAGTCCTTCTTCAAGCATTATGGAGAAAAATGCATGGAGGAGAGCGGGTGCCTCATCACCCTCTTGGATCGTGACTATGTGAGAAGCCTCAGTTGCCCCGAACGCTTTCTTACTCTCTTCGAGCTTTATCTAACCCTTGTTGATAAGGGCTTCGATAGTGTCATTAAGCTTATAGCAGTCGTGAGTAGGGTGGCCTATTCTCCTGTGATAGGCATAGTACTTCTCATTCATCTTTTGCCCAGCTGACTCTGTAATATTAGCCTCCGGCAGCTGGAACATGTTTTGTTCTTGAAGCAGTCGAAGCAGTGCAGGAGTCCACTCCTTGTCGAAGGGTAAACCTTATTCTAGTGCTGGGCTTAGAAATCGTTTTGCTTAGCATTTTAAGGGTCGTGAAACTGTTGTAGGACTGCTGCTTGCCTCCAATTTGAGGCGTCTAAGCCTTGGAGAGGTCCGGAGTCTGAGGGGCTGTGCTCTTTATGTCACTCACAGTAACGGTCGCACTGATCACTGCTTTTTTGTTGCCTTAACTATTAGACCAAGAGTTTGGGCCAGAGGATTGCTGACGAAGGCTGCCATGGTGGTTGAACAACCCCTCAATACGAACTACCTTAGAGATGAGCTCCGACATGGAGGGTGGATTGGATACCTCGACATGCAGGGAGATCTCAGGAAGCATGTTCCATATGCAAGTCTGAACCGCTTCCATCTCAGTCATGGGAGTGGCGTGGAAGGTCACCAACTCTCTCCATCGGGTGATGAACTTGTCAGCCAGCTCACCAGGGTCTTGCATTAGGGTGAGGAGTTCGATAGTCTTCACGTTCCTTTAGACTTCGTAGAAGCATTCGTAAAACAACTGCTCCATCTTTTACCACGTGTGTACCGAGTTGGGAGGCAGCCGAGCATACCACTGGAAGGCTAGCCCTTCAAGATTCTCGACGAACTGGCGAAGGATGAGTCATCCATCAGTTGTTGTCTCTCGACAAGCCACCTGGAAGTGGCCAGTATGCTAGTGCGGAGATGTAGTACCATTGAACAGGCGAAGCTTCCCCTTTTGATAGTTCTGAGGGAAGGAAACTTGGTTAATGTACGAAGGGTATGGCTTCTGACGCCTCTTGCATGCCTGGGACCTTGTTCTTAAGGCTATGTGCCACCATAGCATCTATATCGGTTTGGGAGACCTCGTGGGACGCAGAACTATCTTGGAAGTTTGGTGGGGGAGTTTGCCTAAGAGTCGTGTCCTCACCAATCGAGGAATCAGTCTCATGTTGAGAGGAAGTCGGCCTGGAGGCTTCTAGGCATTCCATCGTTTCAAGGATGGATTGCATCATTACCTCGAACCTGGTCATTCTGTCCTCCTAGGCTTTGTCTAAGTCATTGATCACCATGACACTGACTGTCTCTTCTGGGAGGTCAGAGCCAGGAGGAGGAGCGGACTGCCGAGGTCGGCAAGTCATGGGTGGCAAGTTAGTCTGCAGGGACTCAGCTTGCCCCAACTAGACTCAAGCCTTGTATGCCGATCTTGTGAGGACCAGTTCTCGATGGTCTTGGGACTGTGGCTTCTGAGCAGTGATGACCCAGCAATACTCGTGGACTTGTTCAGGTTATGGAGTTTGAAGAGGGAAAAAGGGGTTACGAGGCAAGAGGTCATCAAGGGTGGTGACCTCAACTGCCTTGGAGGCTTCCTTGCTCAGGATCTGAAGACCCCTCTCCTGCTTAACCCTGAGACTGTTGTGGATTTCATTCCAAAACCGAGCCTGAGACCTGGACTGCCCCACGTTCTTTGAACATGCAAGGGTTGTGTCTATGAGTTGGAGCAGGGAGTGAGGTCCAAGGACAAAAGGCATCCTGGGTTTCTGCCTTAGAGGTTGGAGGCCTCTATTTGACATCAAGTCGTTGCCCCGAGTTCCTTTGTGGGGCCCATGTGCATGGTTGACCTGAGGCTGGCTCAA
Organism: Amborella trichopoda; assembly: GCF_000471905.2. The sequence continues at coordinate 854,322 of NW_006498220.1, forward strand.
GATGGTACTCTTAGGGAAGACCTTTGAGTACCAAGGTGCGAGGTGCTTGCCTGGTGTCAAAAGAATAGCAAGGGAAGGAGCTGGTTCATGACCATGTCTGAGTTGGGGTAGGGAAGGGACCTGCAAGGGTGGTGTGTGTGCACCTTTAGGGTTAGCTGTCCGGGTGACTTGGGGGTCAACCCGAGCTCGGTCAATTAGTTCCACCATGGGAGGTCGAGATCCATGAGCTTGTATTTGTGAGGGACGAGGCAGAAGCTCATCTCTCACGGAGTGGAGTCGCGTGTGCAGGGAGGGAGGACGAAGCGACCGACCCTTATGTGCTCGAGGTGGCATAGGGCTAGTGCTGCCCTGAGCTGTGGAAAGCGAATGCATGGTGCAGGCAGGGTTCAGCCCAAGAAGGCCTAGCCCTTGATGCGAGCTCAAGGCAACGTAGGGGTTTCCCCGAGGTGTGGCTCGAGTGGATGGACCACGAGCCCTTGGATATGTGCAAAAGGTGGAGGCTGCAGGGTCTTCGCCTTGGTGTGCCGAGCCTTTAAGTCTAGAGGTTTGGAGAGGTGCAAGAGTATAGGAGGATGCCTTGTGATGAACCTTAGGAGCGACGACAACTTGCTTGCCTCTAGCAGAGTGTGTGCTGTGTGCGTTGGCAGACGTGCCACCGATGCAAGGGGCCTTGGTGAAGGGTCCACCAGGGCAAGGAAGCTGGGAGTCAAGGACTTTTAAGTCCCCTGTCACACTAACCCAGGCAAGAACCTGAGAGCTGGACTGCGAGCCCTGACTCAAAAGGAGATTAGGGAAGGAAGCTTGAGCAGTTCACTTCCCTGGGATATATACAAGTGCGGGGATGAGAAAATCCCCGACTCGGATGAACGGGTTGAATAACCCAGGTGCCATAGAAAGTAATGCAGAAAGTAAAAGAGGATACTGGTCAAATAAGAGCGAACCGACTAAGGGGTAGTAAGTCCCCAGTGGAGTCGCCAAGCTGGTTAGGTGTCACAATCTCGCCTTCCAGATCTAGGTGATCTAGCGGGAAGTATCTTGGGTTTCTAGCAAACCCGGGATTTGAGGTCGCTCTCTCAGAACCTTGCTCAAGAGCAAGGGCAAGTATACCAACCAATGAGAGAGGAATTTAAGGTAGGGTCGGGACTTACTCAGGCTGGCTGGTATTGGCACCCTCTTAGATCTAGTAAAAAAGCCCCTCAGCTACTTTGGCTGGTTCAAAATCGCCTCCCTCCCTTGACTTGTAATGTCCCTATTTTTCTGTACAATACTACTATAGTTAATTTGTAACAATCCTAAAATTTCAAAAAAAAAAAAAAAAGAGGAGAAAAGATGCTTTTAAAT
>NW_006498220.1:856532-913322 GCF_000471905.2 Amborella trichopoda
TGAAATAATTATTTCTGCTTATTATCATGAATTTTAGGCGCGATAAATTTTATGCGCACGTGACCTCATTATCTTGAAAAATAATCTTTTTAATAAAAATTGTGATATTTTATCTATGTTAGAAATTTTGAATGCTGTAAATTAGAAAAATAAATTTATTTATTTTTCTCGTTTATTGTTAGAAATAAATGTGATATTTCTGCTTTTAGTAAAATTGTGATGTTTCTTTCTATTGTTCTGAATATTTAGACATTGTAAAATTCATGTGCAAATGACTGCCTTATTATTTAAAAAAATTGACATTTTTGCAATTGATTATAGTATTGTTGTGAAATGCTTATTTGTGGATTGATATCCCATAAATTGTGATAATTCCGTATTCTTGAATTTCTATAAGAATTTTTCTATACATATTAAATTGGCAATTATGCTAGAATGCCTTTACAAACGGCTACCTTTCTAAATTTGAGCCCAAAATATTTGATTGGTTATTTTTGAAATGTTATAGAGAGTGACTGTTATTAATGGTTTAAGTGAAATTCATATTAATGATTTCAGTAATATGTTGAGTACATGATATTGCTGCTTTCGAATGTTTAAAGAGATTTAGAAATAATTTAAGTATGCAAGTGGACTCATCCGGTTCGCCGGTGAGGTATAAGTGGACCTATCCGAGACGCCGGTAAGTGGACTCATCCGGTACGCCGGTGAGGTATAAGTGGACCTGCAGGGATTAAGTGGACCTATCTGGGACGTCGATAGGGATTAAGTGGACCTATCAAGACGCTGATGGGGTATATAGGTGATCTACTTGGGACGCCAGTAGGGTATTTTGTGAAATCCTTTGAATTATGCATTGACGCGTTAAAGTGTTATGTGCATTTCAATTATTCGGATTATACTTAATTATGCATTTATTGAAAGTGAAACTGTTGATGCATTTCTGTTAATAGATCTCATTTTGGAAAATATTGATATCTTTCAACCATGATTATTTTTAGGATTATGATGATCACTTACTGAGTAGCCAAACTAATCAAACTATGGTAAACATTTTTCAGGATAACTGCGGTTTCATTTGTGTCCTCGTCAAGATCAACTTTGGGAAGATATTTTAGTTTTGCTTAAACTTTCTTTTGTTACTTTGTAAGACCTCGCCACTGTAAATTTGTCCTATCAATAGATGTATATATGTTTTGTCGGTCACATCTCGGGGTGTGACATAATTTGTAAGACAAGTGCGTCGAACAGACCCACCCTTGTCTTAGGACGTTACAAGTGCGTCGAAGAGACCCACCCTTGTCTTAGGACGTTGCACATCCGTGTGGCTAAGAATGTGCGGGGTTAGAGTGATGAAGTGGAAGTTTCAAGCAAAAGTGTGAAAAAGAAGAAACTTGATGAAGGGACCAGACTAGCTTGATAGCCGAACAGTGACCGACTTGGAGTGGAAGTAGGACGGGAATGGTACTTAAGACCAGCACGGCGGTAATACTACTCGAAACAGAGGCCGATAGGGCAGTGCTGAGTTAAGTCCTCCTCAATAGAGTGAGGAGAGAAAAGAGTGAAGAGAAGGAGAGAGAGCGAAAAGAAAGAGAGCGAGACGGCAGAGGGGATAGAGTCCCGACGGTGCTAGGCCTTACCACCCACGACCGTGGAGTAGCAGTGCCACGGCTCTGAAACGGTGCTAGACACTATTGCTCACGGTTAGAGGGTGAGTAGAGGACTACGGTCCGCGCTAGACATCACCGTTGGCAACATAAGAAGGTAACGTGCCTCTGTGCGGGTGGCGATACCCTCTCATGGAGCATGTGGGGATAGCCAATTGCGAAGTGTGCACCAATAGTTCTCATTAGGCACACGGTGATAGGCATGAGATGTATGAAGAATGACGATCAGCACCAAATGCATGGAGGAAGCTCGCAGATAGCGATGGGCACCGAGCACGCGATGGAAGCTCACGGACGGTGATAGGTGTTGCCAAGGCCTCTAGCGAGCGACGATAGGTATCGCTATCTGTGATAGGCGCGCAACAGGGGAAAGCCCATGCGGGCGGCAACGAGTTTCGTCATCTGGGCTCTTCACTAAGACGTTGAAATTACATCTACGGACGGCGATGAGCAGTGCCGTCTGCAGGCCTCATTGGGAGAGAGAGATAGACGAACATAAGTGGAAGAAGACTTGTGCATGGCACTGTCACCGCCATGCACGACCTGTGAGACCACCAGAGAGACATGCACGGCACTTGCATTACTGTGCATGGCCTCTGAGAGGAACTCAGACGGGGAAGAGGAAGAAGAAAGAGAAGAAGAGAAAGAAGAAGAAGAGAGAGAAGAAAAGAAAAGGAAGAGAGAGACGATCTCTCTCAATCCTAAGGGTACCGATCAAAAGTTTCTCTCACCTCACTCTCTCTCCAAACATGACCCAACATTGGTAAGAAAAAAAAACTGTATTAAGTGAAAACTCTCTCTTTTGTGAGGGATTCAGTGTGTGTTCTTCTTTTTTTGTGCGTACAATGATGGTACATATATATAGTATTTGCCCCAAACATGGGTGGATGATCAAAAGTAACCCTAATTGTTGAAAATTAATATTAAAATGATTTAAAAGAAATTAGAAAATAGGGTGAAAAATGATAGATTTACCCCTTCCTAACAATTCATGGAATTCCATAACAGTCCCTGTGTTGCCCTAGAACGCACATGATTTTTCATGGATGATCAAGGGCCGTTCCGATGCCCGATTCATCGAAAAATGATTGTTTTCTTATATAGCTAGGCATAACGATCGATTTGATACCAACTTTGAGCCATGGATCGTGTTTTTAGTGCACGATCATGTGACTTGAAATTTGAATGGATTTTGAAACTTCATATCGATAGTGTGTTCGTTCCTTTATTTTTTTCGATGATTTCTTTGCTAGATCACACTGAGCATGCCGTTACGATCGTGGGGCACCAAACACAACTCGATTCCATGCCCAAACGAAGATTTTGTAACTTTGGAATTTTGGCCAGAATTTGGAATTTCGACGGCGGAATTTACAGTCACCACATGGGTTTCGTGTGCAGATTCATCATGTACAGGGTTCGGGTTAGAGATGGCCTGAGACCTTACGCATGCGATGGAATTGGTCTCGTATTGATCGGGCTCACGAGCGATGTGATTTGGCCGCTCAAGTGAGGTACGTCGATACTGAATTTCCTGCACTTTCTTCATGGATCAACAATTTCTCTCAAGCTTTTCTTCGCTCTCGGTTTCATCACCGAGCGTGCCACATATCGCATCGCTCGTCTTGATACAACAAACATGCTCACTAAATTTGAGCACAATCCGACTTGAGGCGGGTGAGATATGAGTATCGAAAGTCACTGCCTGTGACTGTTCCTTCAATGGTGTAGAGTTGTAGGGTGGCCGCACGGAAATAGCGTGCCGCTCCTCCTGTTTCCCTTTTGCCTATAATGTTTTTTTGGAGTGTCCGTTTAGGCTGAAATTTGACCCTTGGGAGTTTTCAACTGTGCCGGATCCAATGGTGATAATCCCACAACAATTTGAGACGTTGAAAATATAGCTCTAGTTATAGGGGTCGTTTCAGGGTGCAAGAGACCTATTCTACTGGAACTGTTTCTCAGTCTGCACTGCCTTAGACGTGTCAGAATGTGACCATACTTGGTAGGAGACTTTTTGAGAGTCTTCATGAAGATCTTGGCTTGTTTTGGGGCTACTCTGAGACTATCGAAATTTCCACTATTTGCTAGCCTTTTATTGAGCGGGGGCCCATGATGATGAAAAATACCTTCCAACACCCATCTCTTATGAATCATTGTCATCAGCGTGCAAAAGGTCACTCAACAACATCAGCAACATCCCGCTTGACAACATCACTCACAATAGCATTAACAACATCTCACACGACAACATCACATAGCAACATCAGCAATATCAGCAACCTACACATGGTCGTGTGTCTCCAGTACAGTAGCTGGTTAGGTGCCTCGATCTTGCCCTTCGGGTCGAGATGACCTGGTGGCATGGTTCCGTGTTCGAGATGGACTCAGGACTTGAAATCGCTCTCTTGGAACCCGCATAAGGAGGATGCGGGCAGGAATACAAACTGGTGATAAAGGAATTTGGGTTGTGAGAAGGGATTTACCTCACGTGGGTCTATGACACGCTCTGGTTAGCTCGCATGGGTACCCTCTTAGATCACGTGAAATGCCCTCCTTGGCTTGTGGCTTGTTTGGAATCGCCTCCCTTGACCTGTTTCTCCTTTCCTGCAAGCACATACACACACATTAGAATAAAGACAAGTGGGTGTCATAGGGTGAGCGCACACCTGCGTGGGTACTCAAAGGAAAATGGAAGAATTAACATAATGAAGTCCGTGTCAATTTGACAACCTCACGACGTTTCTTGACCAGAGACTCTAGTACATATTTTATAGTAAAGAAAGAAAGAAAATGGGTGAGATAGAGAGAGTGAGAGAGAAAAGAAAAGAGAGATGAAAAGAAGAAAGAAAGAAGAGTTTAAAGGCTAGTTTGATTTTCACCTAGTACTTCAAAGAAAAGAAAGAGAAAGAAATTGAAGGCCGGTCTGCTTTTCACCCAGTGCTCCAAAGAAATAAAGAAAGAAGAAATTGAAGGCTGGTCTGCTTTTCACCTAGTACTTCAGAGAAATTAAGAAAGAAGAAATTGAAGGCTGGTCTGCTTTTCACACAGTACTCCAAAAGTAATGTGTATTTTGGAAAAGAAAGAGAAGAGAAATAAAAGAAAAAGGATGAAGGCTAGTATGTCTTTCAACTAGTCCTCCAGAGAAAATGTAGATTTTAGAGAGAAAAGAGAAACGAAGACTGGTTTGGCTTTCACCCAACTCTTCAATGATAAAAGAGAGAAAAGAGAGACAAATGCTAGTTTGTTTTTCACCCAGATCCTTCAGAGATAAACTGTATTTTTTGAAAGAGAATCAGGGCTAGTTTGCTTTTCACCTAGTCCCTCATAATACAAATGAATAAAGAGAAATAAAGAGAGAAGACTAGTTTGGTTCACCTAGCTCCTCAATAGAAAGGATTGAGAAAAAAAAGTGAAAAGAGAGAAGAAGGCTTGTTTAAATTTCACCCAGATCCTTCAAAGAAAGAGAAAGGAGAAACGAAAGCTTGTTTGTTTTTCAATCAGATCCTTCAGAGATAAAGTGTATTTTTGAGAAGAGAGAAAAAGAGGAACGGAGGCTGGTTTGTTTTTCACCAAGATCCTTCAGAGATGAAGAAAGAAAAGTATAGAAAAGTATTTGCTTTAGAGAGAGAAAGAAGAAAATGGATGAGATAGAGTGAAGGTTAGCTTGGCTCTCGCTAAACCTTCCAAAAGGGAGAAGAGGCGAAAAAGAATGAGAGAAGAGAAGAGAAGAGAAGTGAAAGAGAGAGAAGAAATTTGACCGGGCGGCTAGACTGGCACAGTGGCAAGACTGACGCGGCGGCTAGACGGGCACGGTGACTCACACCGGCATGATTCCTAAACTGCTCGGCGACAAGACTGGCACTTCGGCTAGTCTGGCGCAACAGCTAGTCTGATGCAGCAGCTAGATGGGCATGGTGACTCATACCGACAAGACGGCTAAACTACTCAACAACAAGACTGCATGGCAGCACAAGGCTTAGCCTGCCCTCTGATCAAGCAAGCAAAGAAGAGAGAGAGAAAAAGAGACGATAAAGAAGTAGAGAAGTGAAGACCAGCTTGGCTCTCGGTGTGTCTTCCAAAAGGGAGAAAAAATGAACTAAAAAGAAGAAAAAAAAAAGGGGTGAAGACTACCTTGACTCTCACTAAATCGTCTAAAGGGGAGAAAGACGAGAGTGACATAAAAGTGAGAATGAAATAAGAGTGATGGGAAGTGAGATGAAATGAAAATGATATAGATGAATTAAATTAAAAATAAAATTAGATTAGAAAATGGAATTAAAATAAAATGAAATAGGTAAAGGAATAAATTAAAAATAAAATGAAGTAAAGTGAAATAAAAATAAAAGGATAAAAAAAAAGAGATAAAGTAAAATAAAATAAATGAAATATACAAAATAAAATGGAATAAGGTAAAATAAAATAAATAATGTAAAATAAGATAAGTAAAGTACAATAAAATAAAATAAAGATATAAAAATAAAATAAAAGTGTTAAATGCAATACAATGAAATAAGATTGAGTGAAAAGAGTGAAGTTGTTAAGAGAGAGAGAAAGCTTGTTGTTGGATTTCATGCGAATGAAAGAACATAACGGGAGATGAAAAGGGAGAGAGTAGATTAGATAGGAGAGAGAGGGAGACATTTGAACGAAATAGAGTGAAAGGAGGGGTGGACAAAACGAAACATTGAAAAGAAAACGAAACAAAAGGAAAGAAAACAGGGGAAAGGGGTTGTTCGTTTGTGGGTTTTCTAGAGATATAGTGGGAGGTTGCAAGGAGATAGCCATGGTGAAATGGAGAGGTGAACGAAAGTGGTAGTGAGCGAGTGAGATAAGGAGAAGTGGGAGATACGCAAAGAGCAGGTTGCAGAGAAAGGGTTGCAAAGAGAGAAGGTAGAAATGGTAGGGATGGGGCTGAACAGCGAGAGGGGACAGGAATTGCAGACAACAGCAAGAGGGTCATAGAGAAGCTAGTGAGAAACACGAAGAAGGTGGGAGCATGACACAAATTAATGAAGCTCTGATACCAATTGATGCAAATTGATGAAGCTCTGATACTAATTAATGCAGCGTTGATGCAAAGCAATAATAACACCATAAAAATAAAAGGAAAAGGTTGAGAGAATATACCCTCTCTCAAGGTCTGCAAGGGAATTCATCCCAAGGTTGAGAGAATATACCCTTTCTGCAAAGGAATCCACCTGAAAATAATATCTTCACGAGACCAATTTTTATTTACTCATCTACCTTTTTACAATGAACTCCCTTTAAATAGACTAAAAAATAATAGAAACATTAACAAAAAAACTATTTCTACACTTTTCCTGTTTTATCTCTTCTTCCCTATTTTCTCTCTCTTAAAATCAAGTACTAAATTTTCCCTAAATTCTCCCTCTTTAATTCACATGCCAAAAATTAGGCTCATTTCTATCCCACGTTTTGCCCAAAATTCTCTCCAACTTTGATTATTGTTGATAAGGATAAACTCTCTCTAAACTTAACCTTATCTATTTACCTTCCTAAACTAACCTAACTGATACAAGATAAACATAATATAAACTCTTACCCACCCTAATTACCCCTAATTATCCCTGCGCACATCTGAAGCGATAAAAAATAGAATAATAAAAAATTAAAGTAACCCTAATATTATTTACATCATTCTCTTAGGGTTGGGAGAAGCTCGACCTCGAGCTCAAAAGTTGGTGATGAAGTCCCACCATGAGCCTCGGTATGTTTTCTTCAATTTCTTCAAGACTACTGCTTGCAACTGTGTTCCAAGAGTAATTGTTGAATATGAAAATTTGATGATGAAGTCCCACCATGAGCCTCGTTACGATTTCTTCAATTTCTTCAAGACTGATGCTTACAACTGTGTTCCAAGAGTAATTGTTGAATACGAGCTTGGGCTAATTGTCCCTAACCAAGAATGGGTCTAGCTCAATTGATGAACATGCTTGGCCATGAAAATTTGGGAGATGGATTTTAATGTCAAAATTTTGTGGTCGTTTTATAGGACGTGGTGGATTTGACTTCTCTAGAGAACACAACAGATCTGACTTGTAAATTTCTTCTTCACAAGGAAGATTGTTCTCCAACCACTGCATCTCATGTTTCTTCTCACGTATTTCAATTCGTACATCCTCTAGAACTTTAGAAAACTTTTCTATGGCTCGTTCCTAACGATCCCAAGCGTGTTCCCAACGATCATCCATAGCAGATCTAACTTGCTTTGATCTAACTTGGTCTCTGTAGATTTAACTTATTTGGATCTAACTTGCTATGTTCTAATTTGCTTTCTGTTGGATCTGATTTGCTCTGATACCAATTGATGTAAAGAAATAATAACACCATAAAAATAAAAGAAAAAGAGAATGTACCCTCTCTCAAGGTCTACAAAGGAATTCACCCTAAGGTGGAGAGAATATACTCTCTCTCAAGGTCTGCAAGGGAATCCACCCCAAAATAATCTCTGCACAAGACCAAATTTTATTAACTCATCCACTTTTCTTACAATTAAGGGAAACCTCCCTTTAAATAGACTAAAAAATAAGATAAACATTAACAAGAAAAACTCTCTCTACACTTTTCCTATTTTATCTCTTCATCCCTATTTTCTCTCTCTTCCCTTAACCTCACATACCATCCCATTTTATTCAAAGCCTAAAAACTACTTTTTATTTTACCTTTTCCTTTTATATTCCTAAACTAGCTCCCCTAATTTAACCTCATCTATTTGTACTCCTAAACTAACCCAATCCAATTAATCAATATGCGCAAGATAAATTTGATAAATTCTTGCCCACCTAATTATCCCTGCACACCCTATTTCTGAAGAGATAAACAAAAAAATACTTAAAAATTAAAATAACCCTAATATTATTTGCATCAGAGCAGCATGGTGGGTGTAGTAAAGATGGTTATGAAGTGAGAGCTGGAGGATCAAGGGCAGAGATGGCAGGCTGAGTGGCACGAAAGGAGGCGGAAGGAGATGGCGGAGATGGGAAGGAAGGAGTACAGGGAGGCGGAGACTGCAGCCTCTGGTTGAAGATGTGTGGAAGTGAGGAAAAGAAGAACATGGGGGAGCATGAACATCAAGGTTAGAGAGAGAGAGAAGCAAAGTGATAAAAGAGGCAGCACCGTGGTGGGAATGGCAAAGGATTAAAGAGAGGTGGAAATGGGGAGAGAGGGTAATGGATTAGAGAGAGGTGGAGGTGGCTGAGAGCAGGAAAAGGGCTAGGCTATCAAGGATAGTGGAGAAGAAGATAGTGCATTGCAGACGAGGTGACGGGTGGTGCTGATGGTGCACAGCAGGGAAGTGGAGGAAAAGATGGTGGCAAGGAAGAGTGGCTGCGACCGACATGGGGCCATGAGATGGACGCACGGTAGTGTAGTGCAGAGGGGCAAGCGATAGTGGCATGAATAAGGGCACACAGTAGTAGCATGCACGGCCAGGTCGTGGGTGCTCGGCAATAGGTTGAGAGCTCGGAACAAGGCAGTGAGAGGTGGCGCACAGCAATCGTGGGGTTTATGATCGTGCAGGAGTACAAAGGGAACAACAGAGGTTGCTGAGTGTGGGTTGGAGAGAGTGCACTACAGAGGTTGTTGTTGTCGTGGGTTGGAGGGCAGGAGGAGGTGAACGTGAGGGACCACAAGGAAAAAGGGAGAATGTGGACATGAGGGTGCGCAATGAGGGAGTGGTCGTCTAGAGAGCAAATGAAAGAGAGAAAAAAGAAGAGAGAGAAGAATAGCAAAACAAGGACGACGGCTTGTGCTTCCATCCACGAAAATGAGGAGAGAGAGAAGAGAAAGAAAATGAATGAAGAGAGCGAAAGATAGAAGAGAGAAAGTGAGTTACCTTAAACTCGAGAGTACCATCCCAAAAGTTTATCTCTCTTCTCTCTCTCTCAAACGTGACCAACAGTGAACAAAAGATAAAATTTTATTAAGCCAAAGTGGGGTCTTGTGTATAATGTCATGACATGATATATATAGAGTTTAAGAACAAACACAGGTGGACAATCAAATTTTGACCTAATTGATGAAAATTAACATTTAATTGTGCGACCTTTTCGTGGTTGATTCGACGCATTTCCGGTTACCATCCGATCAAAAAATTATAATATTCTTGATGAGCTCAGTATGACTGTCATTTTGGTATCCATTTCGATCAATGGATCGAAGTTTTGAATCATGATCATGACGCCTCAAACATGGGAAAATGTGCAACCTTAGATCTAGGATTCAGCCCGTTTCTTAGTGTTCTTTGTTGATTTCTTCATTGTAGCATGATGAGCAAGTTGCCACGATCATTCTGCAAAAAGAACAGCTCGATTTGGAGTCCGGATGACCATTTTCCAAATTGGGAAACTTTGGCTGGAATCTAGATTTCGGTGGTTGGAATTTTCCACTGTTCATCCCTGATTTCTGAGAAATCCGACTATCGATCATGCGCGAGTTTCGACCCGGAGGAAGCTCTCAACCTTGTGGTCGTAACGAGTCTGACCTTGCTTCAATCTGACGTTCGAGCGTCGTGATGCAGGCGTTTGATCGAGGGGACATGTTGCTGGAAATTTCCTACTACTTTTGAAACTTTCTGGAGAATTTATCTTTTCGATTTCTCTCGGCTCGGGTCATGTCATCATGCATGTCGCATATCAAATCGACCTGGTCGATGAGACGAACATGCTTCCAAAATTTGGCTCGATCCAACTCGGGATGAGGAAGATACGACTATGGAAAGTTTGCCCCCAAAATGGTGAAGCATAGTTTCAATTAATGGAAATTGGTTCACCGAGGGTGCACCATAATAGTGTACGACCTACCTATTTTGAGTAATTTGGTCATAACTTGCTCTAGAAGCATCTGAATGCACCGAAAATTGATACCCGAAGGTTTTCAAATGTTTTGAATCCAATGGTGATGGTCTAGAGACCATTTGACTTTTCGATAATGGTGTTGTAGTTTAGTGTCTATTTTCAACATGATAGAGGCAGAATTTCCAGAAACTGTTTTGTCATCTGCACTGCCTAAAACTCGTCGGATTGCGACGGAACTTTCTTAGGCCATTATGAGACTTTTAGAAATTTCACTTTTGGATCATTGCTTATTGGCCTACAGCTTCTGTAGTCCACAAGCATTTTGGTACTTGCAGACCTAAGTCGCAAACTGCTCTCTCCTTATTCGCACCAACGGCACCAGTGATGGACAATGGCCTCAAACAGCTTGCCCTACCGAATGTTTGTGCTTCGAGAGAAGCGAGAAGTACAACATTTCAAAACAAAATCATTCCTTCGACTTTAGCTTTCTTCCTGGCCACCAGATCACACGAACGTCAAAGGGACACTCATGCAAATCTGCTTCCCGGAGGGGTGACCAAGGCTCTCTGACGGCTAGGGGCCTTGTTGTGGACCCAGAAGTGGAGACTTCAGGGGAATATGTTTAGAGTCCTCACCGTTATCGGACGTACAAGATGCTTTTAGAGTCTTGACCCTTGTCAGAAGTACACTATGCTTTTAAATTCTTCACCCTTGTCGGACCGTTTTGCGGAGGCATTTTCTGCTACACTAGGTTTGCTTTGACAAGCAGGGTACCTCTGTGGGCCCCATCCTGTCTAGCCCAGTTGGGGGTTTTTTGTTGGCTGTCCCAGATGTCTAGTCCGTCCAAGGAGGGATTTTGGCGAGGAAGCCTTGAAAGGGCACTACCCTGGTTGTTGTGGGCAAGTATTGACCTGATTTGACAGTTTCTTACATGTGAATGATCATGTTTTTGGGTCTCGACAATGGTATTCTGCTACCGAGGATTTTTTCTTGAAATGCCAGCTGAAGCCGCCTATGGAGGCGAACGCTTCATCAACCTGCTTATTGGTCCGAGTGCCCTGATGGGTTTTCACTTGGACAGGGGAAGTGGTGTTGTAGAGAAGCTTTCACAAACCTCCTTTTTATTAGGTTCTTTTGCCCATGACCTGATTGCCATGTCTGCCCTTTTTCCATTTTTGCTCACGGTGCCCTTTGCGGGTTTTCACCGTGCCCGGTTTTTATTATACAAAACACTCCTACTCATAGTTTCATGACCATGCCCGTCCGTCATTTTTACTCATGGTGTTCCCCTTTCAAGTTTACATCATGCCTGTTTTTTTGTGGGGGCGTGTTTAAGGTCATGCCTCCAGGACCTGAGCTATGATTTAAGGTCATACAGCCTGGACCATTGCACAAAGCAATTTAACATCATGCGGTTAGGACGTGCGCTATAGTTTAAGGTCATGCAATTGGACCATGACGGTGATGGATAATGGTCCATGGAGGCCACAAAGTGAGTACGGTGGTGGTTTGACTAACTTGGGGGTGAGAATGGCTGAGACCATTTATGGGCAGTGGGTTCAAATGATGTGGGTGACCTAGTGAGGGATGGTAAGCGAAAGCAGACGCATTGGGGATTAGGGAGAGTGTGACCCCATGGGGATGGAAAAGGTGCTTGAGGGTCGAACCTTGTTGATGCCCACACAAATGGGCCAACTAGGGAAGGCATGCGTGAAGACACTTGTAAAGGGCATGGGTGCAAAAGCAAAAGATATGCGCTCGCGCACGGCGGTGATTCATGGGAATCAGGTGTGCCCGGCAACAAAGTATGCATGACAGTGAACACGAAGAGACATGCTCGGCAGCGAACATCGAGGCACATACGACGGTGAGGTATTGCAAGCCGTTAAGCGCTCTCCATGTAGACACCTTTGCCCTCACACATGTCTTTTTTACATAAAAGCCCTTTCGGGTTTTCATGTAAGCCCTTGGGACGTGCGCCATTTCTGGTTTACACATGACCCTGAAAAAAAAAAAAAAAAAAATTTGTGGCACCTTCGCCCATGGTTTTTACACCACGTCTGCCATTTTTTTCTTTTTACTCGCGATGCCCTTTCAGGTTCTCATAGCGCCCATCTTTTTATTTGACGACTTTTGCCCATGATAGCTGGTGATGCTACCATGCCCTGTCATTTTTCTTTTGTTTGTTTTTCTTCTTTTTCTTTTGACACTTTTTCCCATGGTGCCCTTTTGGGTTTTCATCATGTTCGTCTTTTGACATTTTTGCTCATGATGCCCTTTCAGGTTTTAATCATGTACATTCCCTTTTTTTTTTTGCGAAAGGGTGTTTAAGGTCAGGCCATCGTGACTGTCAATTTAGCGTGATTTAAGGTCATCCTCAGAGACCTGAGGGCTTGTTTAAGGTGGTGGCCCCCGAGACCGTAGTGATAGTATGCTTTAAGGTCTACATCAGGACCTGAGGGCATGTTTAAGGTCATGCCTCCGAGACTATATGCTGTGCAATTTAACGTCTTACAACCAAGACATGTGATATAATTTAGGGTCATATAGCTTGGACCATGGCTATGCAATTTAAGGTCTTGCAGCTCAAACCATAGTGCGACACTGGATCTCATGCTATTTCAATTTTTCTGCTACCTATGCGATCCTGGATGATGCCTCCAATGGTATGAAACTCCTCAGTACTGTGACCAAGCATCCTATGATATTGACAATAATTGGGCTTGTCATCCCTCCCGACTTCCTCCGGTCTTTTTACCTTAGGTAGCTTTAGAGTTTCAAGCAACTTGGGGATTATGCATATGTCAAAGCAATAACCATTGTGTCGGCATTTGTATTGAGGAGTGCATGGCATTGTTCTTGGGGAAGTCGAATCTTTAGCCTCCTTGTGGAAATAGAGTTTGATCATAAGCTGGGTGAGGCTTCTGGTAGCGATTCAGCTTCTCTGTCACTGAGAGATCGCATCTTTTTTATGCTTTGGTTATCATGCCTTTTACTAGTCCTCCATTCTCAATTTGAAGAAAAGATAGAGAAGGGACTGGCAATGAGAGAGGTGAGGGTGGGAGTAACACTTCTCTTGATGACTGTGTTTCAATGACCAGACGCGGTGCTTGAGGGACGGTAAAGACGGCTTGGTGTTCCGAGGGACGCTCAAGCTTACGAAACGTCAATACCACTTAGCGCAAGTTTTCTATCATTTCATCTCTCGACGTCATCTCAGCCCATAACTGCCTTAATGTGGCTTTCAGCTAAGAATTGTCGTCAGCTTTACAAAGGATTGTTGTGTCCTCGGGAGCTGGAAATGCCATGTCACCAGAGGGAATGCTACTCATCCCATCCTCCATTAAGGAATGGTTTCCCTCTAACGAGAGTGACAAGTTCTCATCAGAGGTAGGGGCAATTGAGCGGATGAGAGACTTTGCATCATCAGAATCGGGCTCTTTACCATTAAGCGAAAACATGAACTTCTCATAGGACGGAAAGTTGTTTGAAGACATTTTTCAGTACCTTGGGTCCGCAATGTGGAATAAAAAGAGAAGTCGGTCAATAAAGCCTTGACATATAATGGAATTCTCAACAGTCTCAAAATTTTCCCAGAACAAGTTAGAATGTTCTTAAGCACTTCAAAAGGCCACCTATCAAGTTTCGTCACAATCCAACATGTCTAAGGTAATGCAGACAAAGAAACAATTTCAGAAAAATAACTCTAGCACCTTGAAACAGACCCCGTAACTAGAACTATATTTTTAGTGCATCAAATTGTTGTGGGACCACCGCCATTGGATCCGAAACGGTCGAAACCCTTACGGGTCAAGTTTTGGCTTAATTGGGAGCTTCAGGACAAAGTTATGCGTAAAATACCAAAAAGGGGTAGGCCACACACTATTCCCATGCACCCTTCCTGCACCAAGTCACCATTAAAGGTAGTCGTTTTTACAGTCTCGGGCAATGATTTTCAAGGGTCATATCTCACTCGTCCCAAGTTGGATCACGCTCAAAATTTGTAAGCGTGTTCATCTCGTTTGGACGAGTATTTTGATATGTGGTACGCCTCGTGGCGACACTCAACCAAGGAGAAAAGCTATAGAGAAGTTGCCTATTCATGAAGAAAG
Source organism: Amborella trichopoda (assembly GCF_000471905.2). The sequence continues at coordinate 871,128 of NW_006498220.1, forward strand.
TTGCAAGAAAATCAGCAGAGACATGCCTCTTTCAAAAGGCCAAATCACAGCGCTCGGGCATCAGATTGACATGAAGCCAATTTCGTCGTGTGCGTAAGGTCCAAGGCTAACATTAGTCTGAATATCGTGCATGATGAACTGTCGGATTTTGCACATGAAGCCAATAAAGTGACTGTAAATTTTGGCACTAAAATACCAGATTCAGCCAAAACTCCAAAGTTACAAAATCTTTGTCCGGGAACAAAATCGAGTCGCGTTTGTTGGCACGCAATCATGATGGCATGCTCAATCCAATACAATGAAGAAATCATGAAGAAACATCAAGATATGAGCACACTATCGATCCAAAGTTTTCAAGATTCATCCAAATTTCAAGTCGCATGATCGTGGCTTAAAAAACACGATCCACGGCTCGAAGTTGGTATCAAATCGATTGTCATGCCGAGCCCTCCAAGAAAACAATCCTGTTTCAATCAAACGGGCACCAGAGCAACCTCGGATCATCTATGGAAGATCACGTATGTTCTAACGCAACAGCAGGGATTGTTTTGAAATTCCATGAATTGTTAGGCAACGGCAAAATAGTCATTTTGCACCCATTTTTAGAATTAATTATAATTCAAAATAATTGTAATTATCATCAATTGAGATAGTTTTTGGGCATCCACCCATGTTTGGGCTCAATTCTATAAAATACACGCTAAACCTAATTGTAAAGGGTTCCTTGAGCTTCCTGGTTCTTCCGTGGCTCTTCCCTTGATCCCCTCAATTGATCAATAAAGTTCATGCTTTTGCTTTAAGTTCAGGCGTTTGTCTTGGAGAGAAAGAGAGAGAGAGATAGAGGAGAGAGAAGAAAACAGTTGATACCTTTCGACAAGATAACTTTCTCTCTCCTCCTCTTGTCTCTATCTCTTTCTCTCTCCTCCTCTTGTCTCTATGTCTTTTTCTCTCCTTCCATTTTTTTCTCTCTCTTTCTTCCTCCCTCTTTTCATTTTTCTTCTTTTCTAGGCTTTTCCCACTTCTCCCCTGTGAACATATACAGTTGTGACGGCGCCGTGCATGTCATCTTCTTCCTTCTCTTTCTCTAACCCACACGGCTATGGCAATGTTGTGTGTGTCCCATTCTTTCTCTTTCTTATTCTTCTCTTTCTTCTTCTCGATCTTTCTCTCTGTTTCTCTCAGACTGAATGTGCATGGCGATGGCAGCGCCATGCATGAACCTCTCTCTGTCTTTTTATTTTCTCTATCTCGCACACACGACGATGGCAACGTCATGTGCATTTTCTTCTCTCTCTTATTCTTATTCCTCTTGTCCTTCTTTCTTTACTCTTCTCTCTGCTATATCTTTCTCTCTGTCTCTCTCTGTCATAACATACATGTCGATGGTAACACCGTGCATGAATCTCTTTCCCTACCTTCTTCTTTCTGCTCTATCTTTCTCTTTGTCTCTCTCTGTTAGAACAAGCACGGTGATGGCAATGCCGTGCACGAATCTATTTCTTCTCTCTTCTCTCCACTATATATTTCTCTCTGTCTCTCTCTGTCTGAACATGCACGGCGACGGCAATGCTGTGTACGAATCTCTATCTCTACTTTCTTCTCTCTGCTCTATCTTTCTCTTTGACTCTCTTTGTCTGAACATGCACGACGATGGAAACGTCGTGCACGAATCTCTTTCTCCTTTCTCTCTGCTTTATCCTTCTCTCTGCATGGCGATGGCAACGTCGTGCACGAATCTCTTTCTCTACTTTCTTCTCCTCCTCTGTCTTTCTCTTTGTCTCTCTCTGTCTGAACATGCATGGCGATGGCAACGCTGTGCACAATTCTCTCTCTCTGACACACACGGTGGTGGCAGCGCCGTGCATGTTTCTTTCTCTCCCCTTTCCTTATTCTTCTTCTCTCTTTCCTAATCTCTTTCTCTCTCTTTCCTTCTTTCTCCTTTAACTCTTTCCTAATCTCTCTCCTCACTTTGCTTTCCTCTTCCTCTTTCCTAAAATCCTCTTTCCTCCTCTCTGTCTTTCTTTCTCTCACCCTGATATTCCTTCTCTCTCTCCTCTCCAACTGTGCACGCTGATGCCCATCGTCGGGCGTAACACTCATTCTTCGTTTATCTTCTAAAAATATGCACAGTGAGCCGAGCCTTAACCCAAGTGGTGACCCAGGCCTTTGTCCAAATTTCCCCTTTCACATGTGGTGCATAGCAATGCTCATCATTGCGCGTGACATTCATTTCTCACTCCTGTCTCTCTCTCTATCATGCACGATGAAAGTCCGTCGCCGTCCATGTTCTTTCCCGCTCCTCTTTCCTCTATCATGGACGGCGAAAGTCCATCGTTGTTCATGTTCTTTCTCTCTCATCTTCTCTCTATCATGGACGGCGGAAGTCCATCACCGTCCATGTTCTTTCTCTTTCCTCTTTCTCTGTTATGGTTGATAGAATTCCATCACCATCCATGCTTTTCTCTCTCTTCTCTTCTCTCTTCCTTTCTCTCTCCTCTTTTACTCTCTTCTTTCTCTCTCTTCATTCTCTCTCTTCATTCGCTCTCTTCATTCTCTCTTCTTTCTCTCTTCTTTCTCTCTCTTCTTCTCTCTCTCTTTCTGTCTCTACTTTTCTTATCCCTTATCTTCCTTTTTCTTCTTCTTCTTCCTCTCTCATTTGACCAAGGGACAAGTCTAGCACTGTCACGGTAGTCTCGTCGTCGAGCAGTATTGCCGTCGTGTCGGTCTGAGTCACCGTGCCCGTTTTGCTGCCACGTTGAACTAGCCGTTGTGCCGGTTAGTCAGTGTTGGTGTTCTGTCATCAAGTAGTATTGCCGCCGTGTCGGTCCACGTTACCGTGCTCGTCTCACTATCACATCAAGTCAATCATCATATCAATCTAGCCACTTTGCTAGGCTAGTCACTCGGTCAAATGTCTCTTTCTTTTCATCTTCTTCTCTCTTCTTCCTTCTCCCAACCCTCATCTCATCATTTCTTTTCTTTTCTCCTTTGAATGTGCACGCATTCTGTACATTCACCCAAAGACATGGTGGGGTCCCTCGACCCACTTGTCTTGTAAAATTAACAATGTGTGTGTGATTGCAGAGACAGAAGAATACAAGTCAAGGGAGGTGATTTTGAACTAGTTGTAGAACTGGGGGGCTTTCTTCGTGATCTAAGAGGGCGCTCACACGAGCCAGCCCAAGTAAGTCCCGATCCCACCTTAAATTCCTCTCTCTATTGGTATACCTACCCTTGCTCCTAAGCAAGGTTCTTAAGAGAGCAATCTCAAAGTCCCGGGTACCCTTGAAACTCGAGATGAGTGCCGTCAGATCATCCAGATCCGGAGGGTGAGATCGAGGCACCTAACCAGCTTTGCGACTCCACTGGGGACTTACTACCCCTTTTTTCGGATCGTCCTTGTTTGGTTAGTTTCTCCTTTGTTTTTCTATTTTTACACACCACATATGGCTTCTGGGTTCTTTAAACCGTTTATCCGAATCGGGGATCTTTTTATCCCCGCATTTGTGAATTTCCCTAGGGAACAAATTCCTCGAACTTCATTCCCAACCTTCCTTTTGAGTAAAGACCCAGTGTCTAGCTCCCAGGTCTTAACCTGGATAGACATGAGGAAGGACTTAAAGGTCCCTAACTCCCCATCTCTTCGCCCGGGTGGAATTTCCACCAAAGCGCCCTACATTGGTAGCACGTCTGCTGCCACTCACAACATGCACCATATCACTAGCAAGCCACTTGTCAGTCGCATTATCGAGCTACACCGGAAGGCTGCCCAGTCCCTTTCTGCAAAAGGCAATAAAATTTCCATTGCTCCTGTGGGTCACGGTAAGGCCACCCCCCACATTCTTGCACCACCACGAGTCTCTATGTTTGGAGGCTCAACACATCGAGGAGGAAACCCTGGGGCCTCCACCTCACGCACACACACTAAGGCTCATGGGTCATCCACTTGAGTCACACCTCGGGGTAGCCCTTGTGCAACCTAGAGTAAGCGTTCAGGATCAAGCCTCCTTGGGCAGAAACATTTGCGCATGCATATGCATCACACTGCTTGGGGCAACGCCACTGCTGTGCCAACCCAAGCACACGGGGAAACGACCCCTTCGTCCTCCCACTCAACACACACTCGCGCACCCTGTAAGGGTCAGGTTTCCACCTATTCCCTTACAAACACATGCTCGCAGTTCTCGGCCTTCTAAGGCCAAACCACCTATCTGAGCCCGGGCTGACCCCCAAGTCACCCGGAATGCTACTTCAAGGGGCGTACATGCGCCACTTTCCCAAGCCACTGCTTGCTTCCAACCCAGACATCGTCGAGAGCCGCTCCTCACTTCTCCCATCCTTTCTCCTCCCCACAGACACCTCAAGACCTGGTACTCGAAGGTTTTCCCTAAGAGTACCATCCTCAGCTAACCTCATCAGGTTCGTTATGCCTCTAGAGCCCAGAAAGAAGCTCGAGGCAAAGGCCTGATGATTGATGAAGTTTTCAACTTCCGAGGCAGCAACCCAAGCTGCCCCCCCTTCAAAGTCCACATTCGCTACCCCACCTTATGGATACCACCCTCTCATGCTCTAAGAAGGCATGTCAACCTCGACCCCAGTCTCAGTTCTGGAGAGAGGTCTATCGCAGTCTAAATCTCAAGCAAGACAGAGGACTGCAGATTCTGATTAAGGAGCTGACCAGAAAAGCCGGGGCACCCCACTTCAAGTGTCTCCTCCCTCAAAATCCCTTCTACCCTCTTTGAATCACAGAGATTGAAGAAGAAGTGCAAGAATCCTGCACCGTGGTTAGCGTCATAGACGACGACCCGACCACCCTGTAGCCACGGTCTCAAGACCGTCAAGAACTGGTCCTCACACGGTCCGCAGATAAGACTTGAGTCCAGTCAGGTCATGCTGACCCCTTGCTGACCGATCTGCCACGTGTGACCAGTCAAGATTGGAAGCCCTCAACTGCAACTAAGGCTGACCTCCTTGGAGAAACAATCAGCGTACTTGTTGTAAACGAACCTGGCGACGCTCAGGAAGAGCGCATGAGTAAATTTGAAGACATGGTGCGCGCAATGATGGAGAAGATTGATCGCATAAATGTCGCGCAACACTCAGCTAACCATGAGGCCAACTCCCATCACTCAAATGATGCACCTCCAAGGCAACCTCTTCCCCTGCCTCATAGGACAATTTTGTTCCTCATCTCGTCTCACAGGCAGACACCGATGCTATGGTGACTCACAACCTAAAGAGCAGACAAATCCTGAGAATACATGGTGCAACACTTTATCAAAAGTCTTACCCTTCATACATTGATCAGGTGTCGTTTCCCTTATATAACAAGAAAGGGAAGTTTCCCCTGTTCAATGGTACCACATCCTCGCACCAGCATATCGCCCACTTCCAAGCGACACGTCGAGAGGCAGCGGCCGACAGGAGACTCCTACTCCTCCAGTTCGTTGAAATCCTTGATGGCCCAACTTTCAGTGGTATGCTCGGCTTCTCCCAAACTCAGTACATACTTGAGAGGAAATGGAGAAATTGTTTCATCAGCGCTTCTATGAAGGTGAGAGAGAGGTTCAAACCATCGAGCTTCTCACCTTGACCCAAGATTCAGATGAACCCGTAGATCAATTCATAGCAAGTTGGAGAGATTTGGCCCCTCGTCATCCCAATCCCATGCCTGAGAAGGAAGCAGTTCAGACTTGCGTGCGAAACCTGCATCCTGAGATTGCTCTACATGTGGAGGCCTCCAATCCGGCGTCCATGTCAGAGCTGATCTCTAAATCAGTTCGCATAGAGAGCTTGTCACGCCACCATAGTGGGTCAAGACAACAGTCTTCTGCTCGAGAAATAATTGGGGCAATGGTATTTCTCGGACCAACGCCCGTGGCAATAAAAAAAAAAGGGGTAATCAGTGCAGCTATTACCGTCAGTGATACAAAGAATGCTGCCTCCCAAACTTTGGACCTCTTTAAAGGGGTAAGCATAGCAAAAACAACACCTCATGCAGGCAAACAGCAACCGTCATATAATCAGGTACCCCCACCTGCAAATCTTAATCGAGATGACTATTGGACCAGACATCATAATAACGTATATCCTTTTGAAAAGGAATGGGTTCCCGTGCTGCTCCGACTATTGCTGGAATAAAACATGATTGAGCTGCCCGAAATCAGGTTCCCCGATCAAGCTGGTCTCGATACGCACGCAAGCTAATGTGCTTATCATCGAATGGTAAACCACTCCATAGAAGAATGCTACACACTTAAGGACCTCATCGAAGCTCTAATCCAAAAGGGTCAAATCAAGCTTGAAGAACTCAAGAAAGCATTCGGGTCTCACGCAGTGACAGTTCAGGATGAAGATGAAGCACTAAGCATCCTTCGCGCCTTGTTTTCCATGATGCTTCAAGAAGGCCTCATCACGTCGAAACCAACAAGACAACCTAAGCACTGGACGAGCCGAGGGTCTCTAATGTCCATATCATCAGATATTGGGGCATGACCAGAGCGAATGCTCTGACTTCCACGAGCTATTAGCAAAGAAAATGCAGAGAGACCAAGAAGTTGGTGACGTTTCAGACAGGGATCCCCAAGTCTCTCCTCCACTGGTACAAGAGGACGCCCTGACCCAAGACCCAGGAAATGATAATTCGGACCCTCTTTTAGCCCTGTTTGAGGTGATGCTCCAGTAAGGACTCGTCACTCCTAAGCCTGCAAGCCAGCCCAAGCACCTCGCTCAAGGGACCGAGAATCACTAGTTCCATACCAACAGATATTGGGACATGAGCTAAACGAATGTTATGGGTTTGAAGCTGTGGTAGCGAAAAAGTCCAGGCAAGTTACATTGCTTATGATGAATGCCCATAAGTCGATACTTCCACTCAGAAGAGTGTCTCAGAACAAAACTCTAATGATGAAGCCTCTGATCCCACTGAACCCAGGACTTCCCAGCCATGGAAGGTCTATCACGGGCGGAGTAGGCTCAAGTCTTTAAAACGAGAAGCGATTCGTCAAGCTAGGGCTGTTCACAAACCTAACAAGACGGACCAAGCACCTCCAAAGGCGACTAGAAGAAGACGACCACCAAAGGCTGCTCGCTGGAAGAACAAAGTTCCTCAGCCACGGGTCAAATCAAAATTCCTCAGGCCTCTTCCTCCCTTGCCAACCTTACAAGACTTCATACCGGTCGCCAGCAACCAAACCCCTTCGTCTCATTAAGAAGATATCCCTGAGTCATATCTTACTCGAGGCACGTCCAATGAGGGTGACGACGTTAAAAGCACTTCCCAATGGTCTAAGTAAGGGAAAGACGTAAAAGACCCCCTGCACACGTCCAAATTTGGTGATGATATAAAAGGCTGCCCAAATCGGTCCAATGAGGGAATGACCTTAAGAGTCCATCACCTATTGACCCTCCTTCGGCAATGGGTCAAGTCTTTATTCTAACTGCAACAGATTACTTCTCCAAGTGGGCTGAAGCGGTCCCCTTTAAGCAAGTTCCTGGGAGCACAGTGGAAAATTTTGTCCGACATCACATCATATGCCGGATCGGAGTGCCAGACTGGATTATATTTGACAACGGCCCTCAGTTCAGAAGTCAGCACATTGATCGCTTGGTTAACTAGTTCGGTTTCAACTGGAAGTACTCAACTATGTACCACCATCAAGGGAACAAATTAGCTGAGGCTTTCAATAAGACCTTATGCAACATTTTAAGGAAATAGATATCGAAGATGAAGAAAAATTGGCATGAGAAGCTTCCTAAAGCCTTGTGGGCCTATCGTACTACCACGCAAAATGCCACCGATTTCGCTCCTTATTCCCTAGTCTATGGGGGTGAAGCAGTTTTACCCCTTGAAATTCAAATCCTATCACTGCGTGTCGTTATACATCAAGGACTAACCGGAGACGAGAGGGTCAAGCTCTGTTACCAAGAGTTAGATGCACTTGATGAAAAGAGGTTAGAAGCTCAACAAAACCTCGAACTCAACCAGGGGAGAATGAAGAGAGCCTTTGACAAGTCAGTCAAAGTCTGCTCATTCGTCTACAAGGATCTGGTTTTAACCATCAAAAGGCCAATTGTTATGCATGAACGGCGTAAAGGGAAGTTTGAACCCAAGTGGGAAGGTCCTTTTATTGTTAAAAAGGTCTCTCTAAATGGAGCTTACATACTGGCACATCCTGATGGAAAGGAGGTAATACCCCCTATCAATGGGAGATACCTAAAGAAATACTACTCATGATGCATACTCAAAAAGACTCAATACATAGCAGCAAAGAGTTAAGAAAAGGATGTTAAAAAGAGGACCAACAAGACAGTTCAAACAAGGTTTAACTCTTTTTATTGCATTAGAATGAGTTACAAGCTAAAAAGCCCATTATTAGGGAGGTTACAAATCCAACATGCAGTATTGCTTTCACAAAGAGAACAGCTGCGGTGGAATGTCACTCTTGCATCTGAGGAAAAGAAGATGGTTAAGCGTCACTCTTGCATCTGAGGAGATGAGAACGACTGACCTCGGCATTGCTCTCGCATTTGAGAAGATAATGGTGACAAGCCAAGAATGGTCATCACAATAGAAGAAGGCGGACGCTCTCTGATGGGGTACACTAGACATACAAAGCAGACTTCTCTAGCAAGGAACCGGCCTATGATGGAGAGCATACCCTCTTCACAGTGAGTGCCCTTCCACAAAACAACATGGACTTCACTATTGTACTGGACGACTTGGCTTCCAACAGGTATCATATGCCCGACCTTACCAATTGCCATCGCCCTTTGCCTACCCAAGTCATCACCGTGTGTGATAATCACCCCCGCATAACTCTTCGTCTAGCATAACCACAGTCGGGAGTAACTTACTGTCATTCATAAAAGGATCGTCAACTGAATAGCCACCGCTGCACGTGATCAACGCCATGTGCATCATGTCGCTAACCATGCATGGCTGAGCCACTGATAAGCGCCGTGTAAGGCTCGCACCGCTTGTCTCTAAAAAGCCTAGAGCCGGTTGCGCTTCTTGAGGAATAACACCGACTGCGACTTAGAGGGGTAACGCTGACTGTGTTAGACAGAGGGGTAACTCCAGTTGAGGCTAATACCAACTGTGTTCACTGTCACCGCACGTGTTTTCTCGTGACGATGGCCTTTCACCTCCCGAGACTCTTCGTCTCCCCACGACCCTTTGTCTCCTCGATGACTGTGCACTTTCTCAAGGCTCCTCTTTTTCATGTGATGACTCAAATCCCCGGCAACCCTTCATCTCCCCACGACTATCTGACTACATGTGGCTGTTCACTTTCCCTGTGACCTTCAGTTGCCCACCTGGAAACTCTCCCCGCTCGTTGAAAACAAACAATGGCACCTTTTCCACTACTTCCCGATGCCGAAAAACACTTCCACTCACCGAAAAAGCACCGTTGTTACTCTCTCACTACTCCCCGGTGACGAAAAACCATTGGGAACAACTGGAAGTTCACAAAAATGTCCGGCGACCCTCGCTTGCCTCTTTCCCACCTCTCCGGTGACTGAGAACCCTTGCTGGACTACCATTGCAACCCACCGTTGTTCTCCCTTCTTCACCTAAACTGTCTCTTCCATAGCAGAAAACATTTCCTCGGCAAACTCCTACAGACAACCTGCAGAAGTTGCTAAACTTTTTGGAATACCTGCGCGCTCGCAGGAGTTCTTGTCGGAAGTCTCTTCTTTCTCTCACTGTTAAACTTAGCCACTTTTACCATAGGTAAAACAATGAAAATGGGGTTAATCCCCTTATACAAGCAAAGCTTCACCAAGGAGCCCCTTATAAAGCATAGAATACCAGACAAGTCCCTAAAGGCCAATCGACAATGAGCTGGACAGGGGTCGGGCTCAGACCCGAGACCCAAATAGAGGCTTACCGACGACCGCGCAACATCGAGGACCAACCTTCAAATGGGTTGGACCGGGTCGAGCTTAGACTTGAGGCCCAAACATAGGCTTACCGTCGCCTGTGCAATGTCGAGCATTGACTTTCAGACGAGCCGGACCGAACCAAACCCAAGCTTGAGCCTTGAATGCAGGCTAAATGATGGTTGTGATCCATATCACTGAGCGTGACTAACAACACGTACAACCAACGTTGCCTGTGCCAGTACTACTGCCACCCGTGACCACTTCTGTGCATGTCAGCGTCGCTCATGTTAGCGCTATGTGCACCAATGACTATCGTCACATATGTTGCTGTTGTCCGTGGCTAGTGCCACGAGTATTCTACCACTATCCCTATTGGAGTTGCATCAAAGCAGTAACCTCTATCATCCCCAGTGGAGTTGCATCCAAGTCGTTCCACCCAGGCCATGACTGGTCATCCCCAATGGAGTCAAGAGCAGACCACTATCCCTCATCCTCAGTAAGAACTACACCTATACTGCAGCCCATTGATACCCAGCAGAGTTAAGGTCGTGCTTACCCCTTCAATCCCCTGTGGGACTGTCGTGTACCAAGCTATCCTATCCCAGGAATCGGGTTACCTTCCATGAGCCTATTCCCCATGGAATTCCATCCTTCACCTTAAGGAATCATACTTGTCCCCTAATCCCAAGTGAAGTTTGCTTCTCATCTAAAACCCCTGCTATCATTTTAGCCCCAGGAAGTCAAATTACTATCCATAGACCTATTCCCCATGGAGCTTCACCTACATGGCGACCCACACAATGGTCTAAGCTGCATGACCTAAACTGCACATCCTTGGTCCGTGCTGCATGACCTTAAACTGCACAGCCTTAGGCTAGATGCACGACCCTAAACTACATGGTCCAAACTATATGTCCTTAAACTGTAGCAGAGGTGTAGTTACACGACCTTAAACTGCATGGTCCTAGTCGCATGACTTTAAACTGCATAACTATGGTCCAAGCCATATGACCTTAAACCATAGTGCACGTTCTGACCGCATGACGTTAAACAGGTTAGCATCCTAGCCCAAACTATATGACCTTAAATTGTAGCGGAGGTCTAGTTGCACGACCTAAAATTGTATGGTCCTAGTTGCATGACTCTAAACTCCATAACCACGGTCCAAGCTATATGACCTTAAACCATAGTGCACGTCTTGGCCGCATGACATTAAACAACTTTGCACAGTTCCCCGGAGGCATGACCTTAAACACGCGCACATGCCCTTTACGTGCATTTTCACGTATGTCTTCGCTAACTGACCCAATCGTGCGCGCATCATCTTCATTACCTCCTCAGTAAATCCATCTTCCTCCATTACCATTCATCATTCCGCAATGAGTCTCATCCGTGCTCACAAAGCGATGAGCCATCCCACCATCCATACTTGTCATCAACTAGTGGGTCACCACTTTTCACCCACCATTCATACATCATCCATCTTTCATAGGTAGCCTCATGTCATCTCCCCAAAGTGAGTCAAAAACACCACCATACTCACTCCATGGCCTCAACAGGCTGCCATCCATCTCCACTATGGTCTAGCTGTATGACCTTAAACTATAGTGCATGTCCTGACCGCATGACGTTAAACTGCTTCACATAGGTCCCGAAGGCATGATCCTAAGCAAGCCTTCACACAAAAAAAAAGAGAATAACGGGCATGGTGTATACTTAGACAAGGGAACGCCATGAGTAAAAATGACCGACGGACATCGTCACAAAACCATGAGTAAAACAGTTCCATGAAAATAAAAACCCGGGCACGGTGAAAACCCCGAAAGGGCACCGTGAGTAAAAATGGAAGAATAAGGGTGGACATGACCGAGAGGTCATGGGTGAAAGAACCCCAAATAAAAAAAAATTGGTGAAAACCGTCTCTACGGCACCGCTTCCCAAGTCCAAGTGAAAATCCGCAAAGGACGCTTGGACCAATAAACAGGTTGATTCAGCACTTGCCTCAACAGGCGGCTTCAGCCCACATTCAAAAGAAAAATCCCTGGTGTCACAATACCAGGATCTAAAAATACGAGCATCAAGCAAGATCCTGACAGCCTGAGTCCATTTACAAGAAGGACTCGAAAGACAGAAAACTTGCCAAGAAGGCAAGACAAGTCTCATGAGGAAGAGCACTATTCCCACAAGGTCACCAAACACACTCCAAAATGCTAAATAGCTCCAAGAAGGTCAAGTCAGCCGGTCAACCAGAACTTGGACCTGTTATGTAATGACACTGCTAGTAGGGGGTAGAGGTTATACTCAGAGTAGTCACCTCGATAAACTGAGGTACCCTGCCACCGAGTACAATCCTGTGCACCACGCAGATGGATGTCAACCAAAGGCCCTACAGCAGACCACCAACAACAAAACAAACACACTACAAAATGCTAAAGATGCCCCAAGAAGGCCAAAGTCAGCCAGAACTTGGACCTATTATGCAACAACACTGCTAGCAAGGGGCAGCGGTTATACCCACAACTGGTCACCTCGATAAACTGAGGTACCCTACCCACCGAGTACAATCCTAGTGCACCACGTAGATGGACGCCAACCAAAGGCCCTTCAGCACACCATCCACAACAAACAAACCCAGACCAAAATGGGAAAAATACCCTTCAACATGGCACTCGACCGCTAGAATCACAATTAGTCCCTTGAGGGTGAGGACTTCGACAGCACCCCTCAAAAAAGTCTTTTCTCCCCCTAAAGTCTCCACAGAAGGACCTATACATTGCATCCAAATGTCTGAGCAACCTAGATATAGCATTCCGTGAATCTCCTTGGAGTTCACGTGGTCTTGTGGTTAGGAAGAAAAAAGTAATAAAGCTGAAGGAAATTTTTCAAATGTTGTCCTTCTTGCTTCCCTTGAAGCATAGCATTCAGTGGGGCAAGCTGTTTGAAGACATTTTTCAACACCTTTGGCCCCCGATGCAGAATAAAAATAGAAGGCGGTCAATAAAGCCTTGACATACAGTGGAATTCTCGAAAGTCTCAGAAATGCCTCAGAACGAGTCAAAATGTTCTTAACCACTTCAAAAGGCCACCTGCCAAGTTTCATCGCAATCCGATATGCCTAAGGCAATGTAGTCAAAGAAACAATTTCAGAAATATCAGTCTCCAACACCTTGAAATGGATCCCGTAGATAGAATTATATTTTCAGTGCGTCAAATTATTGTGGGACCACTTTCATTGGATCTGGCAAGGTCGAAAACCATTATGAGTCAAGTTTCGACTTAATCGGGAGCTCCAAGAAAAAGTTATGGGTAAAATACCAAAAAGGCTATTCCCGGGCGCCCTCCTTCCACCAAATCACCATTAAATGTAACTGTTATTACAGTCTCGGGTAGTGAATTTTGGGGGCCATATCTCACTCGTCCTGAGTCGGATCATGCTCAAATTTTGTGAGCGTGTTTGTCTCGTCTAAACGAGTGTTTTAATATGTGGTACGCCCAATGACGATGTCCAAGTAGGGAGAAAAGCTAGAGAGAAGTTGCCAATTCGTGAAGAAAGTTGCAGAGCAGCACAGTGCTCGTGCATCGGATTGATAGGAGACCAGTTTTGTCACGTGCGTAAGGTCCAAGACTACCATTAGTCTGAATCCTGTGTGTGATGAACGATCGGATTTCACACACGAAGCTAATAAATTGACTGCAAATTCTAGCGCCGAAATTCTTAATTCCGGCCAAAACTCCAAAGTCGCAAAATCTTCGTCCGGGCACGAAATCGAGCGACATTTGTTGCCACACAACCGTGATCGTGCATGTCATCTTCTTCCTTCTCTTTCTCTTACCCACACAACGATGGCAGTGCTGTGTGTGTTCCATTCTCTCTCTTTCTTCTTCTTCTCGATCTTTCTCTCCGATGGAATGTGCATGGCGATGGCAGCGTCATGCACGAATCTCTCTCTTTATATTTTATTTTCTCTATCTCGCACACACGGTGATGGTAACGCCATGTGCGTTTTCTTCTCTCTCTTTTTCTTCTTCCTCTTCTCCTTATTTCTTTACTCTTCTCTCTGCTCTATCTTTCTCTCTGTCTCTCTTTGTATAAACATGCACGGCAATGGCAACGCCGTGCACGAATCTCTTTCTCTACCTTCTTCTTTCTCCTCTATCTTTCTCTCTGTCTCTCTTTGTTTGAACATGCACGTTGATGACAAAGTTGTGCACGAGTGTCTTTCTTATCTCTTCTCATTGCTCTATCTTTCTCTCTGTCTGAATCAGCACGGCGATGGCAACGTTGTGCATGAATCTCTTTCTCTACTTTTTTCTCTCTGCTCTGTCTTTCTCTCTGTCTGAACATGCACGTCGATGGCAATGCCGTGCACGAATCTCTTTCTCCCTTCTCTCTGCTCTATCCTCCTCTCTGCACGATGATAGAAAAACCACGAATCTCTTTCTCTACTTTCTTCTCTCTCCTTTGTCTTTCTCTTTGTCTCTCTCTGTCTGAACATGCACGGCGATGGCAACGTCGTGCACAAATCTCTCTTTTTGTTTTCTTCTCTCTTTAACACACATGGTGGTGGTAGCATTTTGAGTGTTTCTTTCTCTCCTCTTTCCTTATTCTTCTTCTCTCTTTCCTAATCTCTTTCTCTCTCTTTCCTTCTTTCTCCTTTAACTCTTTTATAATCTCTCTCCTCACTTTGCTTTCCTCTTCCTCTTTCCTAAAATCCTCTTTCCTCCTCTCTGTCTTTCTTTCTCTCACCCTGATATTCCTACTCTCTCTCCTCTCCAGTTGTGCACGACGATGCCCATCATCGAGCGCAACACTCTGCCCAAATTTTCCCTTTCTCATGTGGTGCACGACGATGCTCATCGTCGCGCATGACATTCATTTCTCACTCCTACCTCTCTCTCCATCATGGACGGTGAAAGGCCATCGTCGTCCACGTTCTTTCTTACTCCTCTTTCCTCTGTCATGGACGGCGAAAGTCCATCACTGTCCACGTTCTTTCTCTCTCATCTTCTCTCTGCCATGGATGACTGAAGTCCATCACCGTCCATTTTATTTCTCTCTCCTCTTTCTTTATCATGGACGATGAAAATCCATCGTCATTCATGCTTTTCTCTCTCCTCTTCTCTCTCTTCCTTTCTCTCTTCTTTCTCTCTTCTTTCTCTCTTCTTTCTCTCTTCTTTCTCTCTCTTTCTTCTCTCTCTTCTTTCTTCTCTTCTTTCTCTCTCTTCTTCTCTCTCTTTCTCTCTCTCTTTCTCTCTCTATTTTTCTTATCCCTTATCTTCCTTTTTCTTCTTGTTCTTCCTCTATCATTTGACCAAAGGATAAGTCTAGCACTGTCTCGGTAGTCCCATCGTCAAGCAGTATTACCACCATGCTGATCTAAGTCATTGCGCCCATCTTGCTGCCACGTCCAACCAGCCGTTGTGCTAGGCTGATCAGTGTTAATGTTCTGTCGTCTAATAGTACTACCGTCGTGTCGGTCCACGTTACCGAGCCCGTCTTGCTACCATGTCAGGTCAATCATCATACCAATCTAGCCACTGTGCTAGGCTAGTCTCCCGGTTAACTGTCTCTTTATGTTCTTCTTCTTCTCTCTTCTTCCTTCTCCCAACCCTCATCTCATCATTTCTTCTCTTTTCTCCTTTGAATGTGCACACCTTGTGTACATTCACCCAAAGACAAGGTGGGGTCCCTCGGCCCACTTATCTTGTAAAATTAAGCATGTGTGTGTGATTGCAGAGACAGAAGAATACAGGTCAAGGGAGGCGATTCCGAACCAGTTGTAGAATTGTGGGGCTTTCTTCGTGATCTAAGAGGGCACCCATGTGAGTCAGCTCGAGTAAGTCCCCAACTCACCATAAATTCATCTCTCATCGATTGGTAGACATGCGCTTAATCCTGAGCAAGGTTCTCGAGAGAGCGATCTCAAAGTCCCGAGTTGTCCCAAAACCCGAGACGAGTGTCGTCAGATCATCCAGATCCAGAGGGCGAGATCGAGGCATTCTATCGTCATCCTCAAAAGCACACATGGGGCATTCATGGCATGGGGAGAGCAAGCAGTTGGCTTTGTAGGGAGTCGTGGTGTTCTTAGGGCATGGAGGATCCATTTGAGTAGGGATGCCAACAGGGGCACAGCTCTATCTCATCTAGTATTGGGGAGCAGCTTTCCTCAAATGAGAGTCATGAATTCTCATCAGAGGTATGAGCAATTGGGCGAGAGCAGGCGAGGGAGGTCGCATCATTAGAACCAACGAGAGCAAATGGTTGTCCATCACATCTCCAAGATTCTGTAATGAATCCATGCAAAGAAGGAAGGAAACTGGACAGTGGCAGAGTCCCCTTCTTGTTCAGAAGGTCAACCTCGACAATGAGTTTCTCAGACCCTTGAAACAGCTCAACAGTATCAGTCTTCTTTTCTGCTTCATCTTGGGGAGCCGGGATGCCGGGGTAGACTTTGGGGCGAGAGAGTGGATCATTCTCTTGCATTATGAGATGGGGACCTGTCTTTCTATAGATCAAGCTCTCCACCATAAAGGGGTCATGGATAGCGCCCTCGGTGGGTCTAACTTCCATCTCACTAGAGCCATCGGGACGGACCCGCAGTGGTTCCTTTTGGCTCAATAGGAGTCTAGGGGAAACTAATTCAGGCCCACGAGCTGCCCCGAGCTCAGTCTACTCGAAGAAGCCATTTCTCTCGGTGCCCCATCCTGAAATGGGTTCGAGTGTATGGTCGGTTGATGACGCAATTGGCTAAGGATTGATGGGGTCACTGAAGTCAGACTGGCTATTTTCCCCGTTCGTAGGCTCGTCTTTGCCCCGAGTGAGACTTGGATTTTCATAGATAACTGGATTCATCCTACCCCGAGCAACCTTTTTAGTGTTCACCTCATGCCATGCTTTTCCATCATCATCCGCAATAAGGGGAGTTAGGGAGGGAGAAAGGGCTCTCATCTTCGAAAGAGAAGTCTTCAATGGTATTCTTTTCTTGTTCTCAGATGTAGAGGAAGTTGTGGATCTGTGCATGTGTGCACAGTGCAAAAGTGTTGTCACGACCCCGCCCCCTAACCCCTGCCGTCCCAAACCAGAGGGCGACAGAGTATGATATTACGATCAGAAGTCACGTACGTCACTCAGGTGGGAGTGGCATCAACACGTTTTAAAAGTGTATAATCAAAGCAAACCAAGAGAAATAAAATAAATATATTTCGCCAAGCACTGAAAATTGAATAAATTAGAACCATTACATATCCATATACAGTCTCCATGGTCATAAACAATATCCAGAATATTACAATTCATCCAAGTCACCAAAGCCTATTAACAAAATTACAAGGCTTCACAAACAAGACAGTACGGCCGACAACCAGCTAACACCTACAAAAAACAAGGAGATCTTATATTATAGCATGGGCCTTCAGTCCATCAAACACAATCACCGCCCGCTTGTCTTCGACCTGCAGTCATCAATCTACAAGGGTGGAAGCAAAGGAATGAGTTAAAAAGCCCAGTAAGTAGATCACGGTATCATGCTTCCTTGCCTATGAATATTATCACACAACACATATCAAGGTTCTAAGCCATGCTCATAAAACATGAGTCATGCATCACAATTATGTCACAATTATAGGATGATGCATTTCATGGTAGAGGAAGCACAATATACGATGTCAGATATCATATATACTAGCAATCTATTAAATTTCAACAGATCCACAAAAACAAGAGAGCATAATAAAATCAATAGACACAACCCACTCTCTAGCCCTATTTATCAAGCCATTCTCATATCTCGCAAACCAATCATATAACTCAGGTAATCATATATCTCAAGTCAATCTCATAACTCAAGTCAATCACACCCCTCTAGTCAATTACATAGCTGAGGAGGCTACCCATCTCGAGCGATGCAATTTGCACAAGGCATTGCCTGGAAGTCACATATCACCTCGTGCACACCTCACTAGTGTCAGTCATGGCCATGCGATACGCTCAAAGCATGCCAAGTATTAACATAATAGTCACAATATCATAGTCTTCAACTACCAATGGGTGACCCATTGTATAGTGGTCAATATCACATCTGCTCACACATTCACAATATGCTAACGGTTAGATATCACCTCATGCTCACTCAAAAGTCACATATTCCAGTACAGTATACCCCACTCACAATGGAGGACGCATTGCATAGTGATCATATCACAGATATCAATTTTACATACAACAGAGTCAGAATACTCACTATCAATGGAGGACCCATTGCGTAGCGGTTAGATATCAGTACCCATATAACAGAATAAAAAAGTCCACTACCATTGGAGAACCCATTACGTAGCGTTTATGGTGAATATCACAGTATAACAGTATCAGATTCACATAATAACGGTGTCCATATCATAGAATGACAGTATTAGAGTCACGGAATAATAGTATCAGATTCACAGAATAACGGTGTCAGTATCACAGAATGACAATATCAGATTCACTGAATAACGGTGTCCATTTCATATAATAACAGTATCAGATTCACAGAATAACAGTGTCCATATCACAGAATAACAGTATCAGATTCACATAATAACGTTGTCCATATCACAGAATGAGTGTTACAGCAGCAATTTCAAGCCGTGACATCCAGTCGTAAATAAGGTCATAATTTTTTATTCTTTTGGAATTTGAAGACGGTTCGAAAACCAATTTTACACTAGACACACCTATCTTTCAAATGGGGGTGGTTTGAAAGAAATCGGACCTTGTTTGGCCCCTCAAAAGTTCAAAAGAATGGAGATATTTCATCTAAAATCTGTTGTGCAGTGAAGGCAGTGATATGTCTTTAAATTTACTCCATAACTGACAATCAAGAAGAAATTCTAAAAAGTGCTCAACATGTCTGTTCAAATGGCAGTGGTTTGGAAGAAAATGGATCCCTTTTGGTCAGTCATGTGATCTCAAGTTTACTTAAAAATATTTCAAACAGCAGTGATTTGAAAGAAAACGGACCACATTCGATCGGTCAAAACTCTTAACATTAGAGACATCAGTTCTGTCTTTTTACCAAAACTATCCACAATGATCTACTGGCATGTTTCAAAGCATACCTTTACATAAATAAATAATCAAAGCAAGATGTGAACATGAATATTAAAATAGACTCAGAATTCTTTCCAATGACAGTTATTTTGTGTCATTTGGACTTCAATTTCTTAGTCAAACTCTAAATACAACAGAAGTAACATTCCTAAAAATCATCACAATCTGTTAGCAATGACATATATACACAAAATGAATCATATCTTCCAAACTATCAAGAATCTCAGCTAGTCATAAGCACCAAACTCGAAGTAGACTCACAGACCTTTCAAATGGTAGTGATTTGAGGCCAATAGGATATCATTTTCTTAGTCAAAATCTCATCACAAAAGCATGTAAATTCCTTGGAATATCACAGTACAAACATGACACATTCCAAAGACTATCCCATAACTTTAAATCCATACAAGATAACAATATGAAACATTTTCTATCTTAAACTATACTCACACAAGCATCATTCCACAGAATTTTAGGATCCACAAGAGTGATAACAGTGCCCAACTTATCATACAAAGAAGACCTAATTGCTGGAAAAACATAACATAAACATACATGCTTAACTTCAATGCTAATCGACGTTTTATTCATGCTTAAATCACACTTTATTCATGCTTAATTCATAGAAATTCATACTTAAATCTCATACTTTCATGCATAAGAATATTTTGCATACTATGGACACATAATAGTATAGTCTACTTACCTTGTGCTTCAATGGTGATCCCAAGTCCTTCACACAGCTCACTCTTCAAGTCTCTCAACAATGGGCACAAAGGGCTGGAATTTAAGGGTTCAAAGGAGGAAAAACATAGGATATAGAGAAAGAGAGAGCTGGAAGATGAGAGCTAGGGTGGTTAAATGGCTAGTGAGAGAAGGAGAGGAGGGGTGTTAACAAGCCACCTCCAAGTGGTAAGCAAAAGGGGTGAGGTGGCAACAAGCCACCTCCAAGTGGTAAGTAAAAGGGTGACACTTGAAGAGGGAAAAGAGGTAGTCCCTCATGGACTGCCTTATACCAACAGTCTCGGTGGTCCATTCACAACACTCACTGTGGTACATGCACATCGCTTGTCTCTCTTCGCGCACAACGCTGGCCTTTCTTCGTGCACGGCGTTGACCTCTCTTCGTGCATGGTGTTAGTCTAGTTCACAAGCAGTGTTGCTTCTTGTACGCACGGCGATGCGCAAACGATGCTACTCATCACTTCCTTCACACATGACAATGATGCGCACGGTGTTGGTCCATTCACGTGCGGTGTTAGCCCAATTCACACGCGATGTTGCCTCAAACAGTGCTAGACCAAATTACACAGACGACGCTAGCCTTACACATGCAGTGTTAGCCTTCTTGACACGCACGTCATTCCTTCTCGTTCACGCATGGCGCTTCTTCTTGTTCGGGCATGGCATTACCCCTTACACTCACGGCGATGCCCCCTTACATTCACGACGATGCCCCCTTACGCTCACGTCAATGCCCCCTCACGCTCATGACGATGCCTCCCTTCACGAGCAACACTACCTCTTTTTCATTTGCGATGATATCCTTACGCATGCAACGTTAGCCTTCTCCCTTAGCGCTGGGCGTGTGCTCCCTTCTCTGTACTACTGTGAGTGTCCTAGTCTCTATTGTTGTGAGCGTCTAAATCCAGAAAATTGGGGTCCTCATATCATCCCCCCCTTAAAAAAGGATTTTGCCCCCAAAATCATACTTATGAAACCCAACAATCAGGGGAGGGTACCCACACATCCACTATTGTCTCATACAATTATCTATAGCCCCATCTCTAGAAATCATACGGTCTATAGTTCATATCTTACACACAGTGTCGCCATTAACCATTCAAATACCTTAGCAATTCAGACATTCCATCAATCTATTCAACCATCTTTAACAAGTTGACACACATAAACACAGGTCAATCCATTCAACTCTAAGAAATTTCATTAGTCCAGCCACTACCAGCCATCAATCAATATCAGTCTGTAATTAGGTCCGACAATACTCACAAAGCGGCACCTTACCAATATCAATCGTGTGATGCACTCAAGGCACACACCACAGAAACACAGAGTCACAACACTAGGCCCTGCAATACAGTCAAAGCAGGCACCTCACTATAATCAATTATAAGGTCAAATCCTGCTACAAGCTAAGAGCAGGCTTTCCATCGGTATATGTCATAATAGCCAGGTCCTACAATACACTCAAAGTAGGCACCCTATCAATAGCAATCATGGCCATGCAATACTCTCCAAGCATGTGCCACAGAATTATAGTCAGGCCCTGTCATATGCTCAAAGCAGGCACCCTACGATCTTGGTCGTGGTCATGTAATACGCTCACATGCACCACAGAATCACAAAGTCGAGCCTACAATACGCTCAATGTAGGCACCACAGTACAATCACAATATCAGGTCCTGCAATACGCTCAAAGCAGGCACCCTACAATCATCACAAAGTCAGGCCCTGCAATATGCTCAAAGCAGGCACCTAACTATCACAAGGTCAAGCCCTACAATACGCGCAAAGTGGGCATCTTACCATCATCACAAAGTCAGGCTCAGCAATACACTCATAGCATGCACCTAACTATCACAAGATCAGGCCCTACAATACGCTCAAAGTCGGCACCTTACCATCACCACAAAGTCAGGCCCTGTAACACGCTCAAAGCAGGCACCTAACTATCACATGGTCAGGCCCTAAAATATGCTCAAAGTGGGCACCTTACCATCATCACAAAGTCAAGCCCTGCAATACACTCAAAGCAGGCACCTAACTATCACAAGGTTAGGCCCTACAATACGCTTAAAGTAATCACCTTACCATCATCACAAGTCAGGCCCTACAATACGCTCAAAGCATGCACCTAACTATCACAAGGTCAGACCCTACAATACGCTCAAAGTAGGCATCTTACAATCATCACAAAGTCAGGCCCTGCAATACGCTCAAAGCAAGTACCTAACTATCACAAGATCATGCCCTACAATATGCTCAAAGTAGGCACCTTACCATCATCACAAAGTCAGGCCCTGCAACACGCTCAAAGCACTCACCTAACTATCACAAGGTCAGGCCCTACAATACACTCAAAGTAGAGACCTTACCATCATCACAAAGTCAAGCTCTGCAATACGCTCAACGCAGGCACCTAACTATCAATCACAATATCAATTAGGGTCATGTAGTATGCTCAAAGCATGCCTAAGACACCGCGTAACACTTGCTACATTCATACCACGTTCCATTCATCACACTTCATTCGCCACACAATTGGCCACACAGGACGTATCATATAATACTTATCATTCAACCACTATCAGCTCTCCACTAAATGGGGCAGGTCATACCCCCTAAGCAAAGTTACACACAATTATCATAATAAAGGGTCTCTAAGGATCCCCCAAATCAATTGTAAATAATTCAAGCACAATCAGGCAGTAAAGGTCCAAATTTCATTAGATATGCCGAAATATGGTACTACAATAACAGTGAGAGGAAACAAGGTCTAGCAAAACTTTAGATTTTTAAATTCCAACCAAAACATACTCCTGGTTCCCCGTAGTCGAGGCCTTAGCTACTTCCCCTTCAAGTGCAAAGATCCGACCCTGAGCTTTGGGTTTGGGTTCATCCTTCAATGTCTAGCAGTCTCTAATCAGGTGGCCCTACTTGCCACAGTTGTAACATGTCTTGGTCTTCAGCCAGCACTCAGAAGCCGCATGGCCCTGCTTCTCGCAAGAGGTACAATACACGAGCTGGCTCTGCTTGACGTCTCCCTAGGAGTTCTTTTGAGCCTTGCCATTCCTCCGACTTTCCTTTTCTCATGAAACCCCAGAGGGTGGGGGCCCTGTCCTTTGCTTCTCTCTCCTCAGTCGATAGTCATCACAATATTTTTCTACCTTCTTAGCCAAATCCACCAATTGAGAGAAGGCCTTAAGATTGGCCGACATAACTCTCCCTCTGATATTAGGCCGTATCCCTCTCTCAAACTTACTTGTCTTTCTAGCCTCCGTATTGATGATATACGACGCGTATTGGGATAATTCTGAAAATTTGGCCACATATTGATCAACGGTCAAATTCCCTTATTATAACTCTATGAATTCCACCTCCTTCCTTTCCTTTATCAATTCAGGGAAATATTTTTCATTAAAGGCCTCTAGAAATTCTTTCCAAGTAGGCATTATCTTTTCCTCTTCTCAGGTTTGCTGGATCGAATGCCACCAATGTTCAGCGTCCTCTTCTAACATGAAGGTACCCAGTCTCAACTTTTGCTCGTCTGAGTACTTGAGGACTCTAAAGATCTTTTCCACTTGCATTAACCATCTCTCTACTTTCTCTACTCCGCCAAGCCCTAAGAAAGTCGGAGGACCTAACCTCTTAAAATTTTCTATCAAGTTGTTGTCATTCTGGTCAGGGGCGGGGGTAAACGGGGCCAGCATTGCTTCCATCATCATCTGTGTCATGGCCCCTAAGGTCCTGACAAACTAACTGAGGGCCTCGGTGTTTTCATTACTGGAACTTGCATTATTGGCCCTCGTCAACCTAAGACACAAACACTCAGTTACTAATCTACCCAAAACTATTATAAAGACCCTTCTAAATTCCTTAGGCAAATAATCTTATCCTAGCTGCTCTAATGCCATAACTGTCATGACCCCGCCCCTTGACCCCTGTTGTCCCAAACCAAAGGGCGATAAAGTGTGGGATCGCGAACGGAGGTCGCGTACGTCACTCAGGTGGGAGTGTCATGAACATGTTTTAAAAGTGCAAAATCAAAGAAAACCATGAGAAATAAAATACATATATTCCGCCAAGCACTGAAAACTGAATAAATTAAAACCATTTCATATCCATATACAGTCTCTTATGTCATAAACAATATTCAGAATATTACAATTCATCCAAGGCACTAAATCCTATTAACAAAATAAAAAGGCTTCATAAACAAGCCAGTACGGCCAACAGCCAGTTGACACCTACAAAAACAAGGAGATCTTCAAGTCTAACACGGGCCTACAGTCCATCAAACACGATCACCACCTGTCTGTCTTCGACCTACAGCCGTCAATCCACAAGGGTGAAAGCAAATGAATGAGCTAAAAAGCCTAGTAAGTAGATCATGATATCCTGCTTCCCTACCTATGAATATTATCACATAACACAGATCAAGGTTCTAAGCCATGCTCATAAAACAGGAGTCATGCATCACAATTATGTCACAATTATAGGATGAAGCTTTTCATAGTAGTGCGGGCACAATATAAGATGTCAGATATCATATACACTAGCAATCTATCAAATTTCAACAGATCCACAAAAACAAGAGAACATAACAAAATCAATAAACACAGCCCCCTTTCTAGCCCTCTTTATCAGGCCATTCCTATATCTCTCAAACCAATCATATAACTCAAGAAATCATATATCTCAGGTTAATCTCATAACTCAGGTCAATCACACATCTCAAGTCAATTACATAACTCAGGCGACTACCCATCTCGGGCTATGCAATTTGCACAAGGCATTGCCGGGAAGCCACGTATCACCTCGTGCGCACCTCACTTTGTATCAGTAATGGACATGCGATACGCTCATAGCATGGCAAGTATTCACATAACAGTCAAAGTATCACAATATCCAACTACCAATGGGTGACCCATTGCGTAGTGGTCAATATCACATCGGCTCACACATTCACAATATGCCAACAGTTATATATCACCGCATGCGCACTCAGAAGTCACATATTTCAGTACAGTATACCCCACTAACAATGGAGGACCAATTGCATAGTGGTCATATCACATATATCAGTTTTACATTTAACAGACTCAGAATACTCACTACCAATGTAAGACCCATTGCGTAGCGGTTAGATATCAGTACTCATATAATAGAATTAGAAAGTCCACTGCTAATAGAGAACCCATTGGGTAGCGTTCATGCCGCATATTACAAGATTCATAGAATAACGGTGTCCGTATCACAAAATGACAATATCAGATTAACATAATAAACAGTATCAGATTCACAGAATAACGGTGTCCATATCACAAAATGACAATATCAAATTCATATAATAACAGTTTCCATATCACAGAATAACAGTATCAGATTCACAGAATAACGGTGATCCATATCATAGAATAATAGTATCAGATTCACAGAATAACGGAGTCCATATCACAAAATGAGTGTTTCAGGTGCAATTTCAAGCTGTGCCATCTAGTCGTAAATAGGGTTATAACTTTTGATTCGTTTTGGAATTTGAAGATGGTTCCAAAACCAATTTTACAATAGACACACCTATCTTTCAAATGGGATGTTTGAAAGAAACTGGATATTGTTTGGCCCCTCAAAAGTTTAAAAGAATGGAGATACTTCATTTAGAATCTGTTGTGCAGTGAAGAAAGTGATATGTCTTTAAAATTTACTCCATAACTCACAATCAAGAAGAAATTCTAAAAAGTGCTCAACATGTCCATTTAAATGGCAATAATTTGGAAGAAAGTGGACCCCTTTTGGTCAGTCAAAATCCGTGGCGACAAAGGCATAAATTCTGAGTTTTATAGAAGCTGTCTATAATGACATATTGTTACAATTAATCATATAACTCTCAACTTAAGGAGAATTTTGAAAAGTGTTAAACATGTGATCTCAAGGTTATTCAAAAATCATTCGAACGGCAGTGGTTTGGAAGAAAACGGACCTCATTTGATTAGTCAAAACCCATGATATCAGAGACATCAGTTTTGTGTTTTTACCAAAACTATCCACATTGATCTACTGGCATGTTTCGAAGTATAACTTTACATAAATAAAGAATTAGATCAAGATGTGAACATAAATATTAAAATATCTTCGACGGTGATTTTGTGTCATTTGGACTTCAATTTCTTAGTCAAACTCCCAGTGCAATAGAAGTAACATTCCTGAAAATTATCACAGTCTGCTAGCAGTGACATATATACACAAAACAAAGCATATCTTTCAAACTATCAAGAATCTCAGCTAGTCATAAACACCAAACTCGAAATAGACTCATCGACCTTTCAAATAGTTGTGATTTGAGGCCAATTGGATATCATTTGCTTAGACAAAATCTCATCACAAAAGCATATAAATTCCCTAGAAAATCACAGTACAAACATGACACATTCCAAAGACTGTCCCATAACTTTAAATCCATACAAGATATCAATATGAAACCTTTTCTATCTTAAACTAGACTCACGCGAGTATCATTCCACAGAATTTCAAGATCTACAAGAGTGATAACAGTGCTCAACTTATGATACAAAAAAGACCCAATTGCTGAAAAACAGAACACAAACATACATGCTTAACTTCAAGTCTAATCCATATTTTATTCATGCTTAAATCACAATTTATTCATGCTTGATTCATGGAAATTTATATTTAAATCTCATACTTTCATACATAAGAATCATATTTCATACTATGGATATATAATAACAGAGTCTATTTACATTGTGCTTCAATGGTGATCCTAAGTCCTTCACACAGCTCACTCTTCAAGTCTCTCAACAATGGGTACGAAGGGCTAGAATTTCTAATGATTCAAAGGGGGAAAAACGTGGGGGATAGAGAGAGAGCTGGGGTGGTTAAATGGCTAGTGAGAGAAGGGGAGGAGAGGTGGCAACAAGTCACCTTCAAGTGGTAAGCAAAAGAGTGACACTTGGAGAGGGAAACAAAAAGGCAAAAAGAGGAAAAATGGGGAAAAGAGGTAGTCTCTCGTGGACTACCCTACTCCAACAGTCCCGATGGTCCATTCACAACACTCACAGTGGTAGATGCATGATGTTGGCCTCTCTTCGCACACGGCGCTAGCCACTCTTCATGCACGGCGCTGGCCTCTCTTTGCACACGGCGTTAGTCCAATTCACACGCGGTGATACCTCTTGCGCGCACAGCGATGCGTAAACGGCGCTACTCATCACTTCATTCACGTACGGCATTGCTCCTTGCTGCGCACAACATTGGTCCATTCATGCACGGCGTTAGCCCAGTTCGCACGCAGCGTTGCCTCAGACGTGCTGGGTCAAATTACACAAACGGTGCTAGCCTTACACACGCGGTGCTAGCCTTCTTGACGCGCGCGACATTCCTTCTCATTCACACATGACGCTTCTTTCTATTCACGCACGGCGTTACCCCTTACACTCGCAGCGATGTCCCTTATGCTCATAGCAATTTCCCCCTTACGCTCATAGTGATGCCCCCTCACACTCACGGTGATGCATCCATTCACGCATGGTGCTACCTCTCTTTGGTTCGTGGCGATATCCTTACACACACGGCGTTAGCCTTCTCCCTTAGCACTAGACGTGTGCTTCCTTCTCTCTACTGCCATGAGTGTCCTAGTCTTTATTGTTGTGAGTGTCTAAGTCTAGAAAATTGGGGTCCTTACAAGTGTGCTAAGGGCTTGTGGAGGGATTGGCATGTGTGCGCCCCTTAAAGAAGGACTTCGGGTGACCTGAGGGTCAACCCTGGCTCTAGTAGCATGTCCAGCCTTAAGAGACCTGATGTTGTGAGCATGTGTGTATGATGGAATGACGTTGTGACCATCCCTCACAGAGTGAGCAGGCATATGCTGGGAGGGGGGCCTAGGAGCGTACCCCTCATGTGCTCGGGCAGGCGCAGTAGCAATGCTGCCCCGAGCGATGCAATGCATATTATGATGGAATGACATTGTGACCATCCCTCACAGAGTGAGCAGGCATATGCAGGGAGGGGGGCCTAGGAGGGTACCCCTTATGTGCTCGGGCAGGCGCAACAATAATGCTGCCCCGAGCGATGCAATGCATATGTAAGGTGTGTGCAGGACCAGGTCCAAGAAGAGTCAAACCCTGACAATGCCCAGAGGTAACCTGAGGTTTGCCCCGAGTGTTGCAATGCATAGGATGTGAAAGGCCAAGTTCAAGAAGACCTGAACGTTGACAGTGTCTTGAGGTAACTTGAAGGTTGCCCCAAGTGGCGTGATGTTCATGCAAAGGATGTGTATGGCCAAGTCCAAGAAGACCCGAGCCCTGACAGTGTCCTGAGGTAACCTGAGGGTTGCCCCGAGTGGTGCAGTGTGCATGCAAAAGATATGCAAAGCTAGGTTCAAGAAGACCCAAACCCTGACAGCGTCTTGAGGTAACCTGAGGGTTGCCCCGAGTGGTGCAGTGTGCATGCAAAAGATGTATAGCGCTAGGTTTAAGAAGACTCAAACCCTTACAGTGTCCCAAGGTAGCCTGAGGGTTGCCCCAAAGTGTAGCTAGAATGGATGGTCCACTTGTTTTGGTGGGTGTGCATGAGGTAATGGCTTTAGAGTCGCCTCCACCTGTTGTTAAGCCTCTTGTTACAAGGGCTCGAGGTGATAGAGAATAGGGGGTAGCCTCGCGGCGACCCTCAGGAGCAACAGCAGATGACCTATCAGTCGCAGGAGAGGGAGGGGCAGCCTTAGGCATGCCCCGAGTAGCGGGACCAACAAGTGACTTGCCGGTAGCAGCATACATGCTGTGTGTGGTGGCGTGTGGACCACCAATGCAAGGTGCGTTGTCGGAGGGTCCGTCAATGCAAGGAGGTAGGGAGTGCTAGACTTTTAGGTCCATCCTCACTTCTATCCAAGTGAAGACCTGGGAGCACGACACAGGGTCGATACTCAAGAGAAATGTTGAGAATGAGGTTCGCGAAACTTGTTCCCGATGAAGACTCACGAATACGGGAATTACGAAATCCCCGATTCTGATAAAGGGGTTGAGCAACCCCAAAGACAAGTGTGTGTTTAGTGAGTAGGAAACAGAAGAAAGGAAAGGCTAAACAAGAATGATCCAACGATGGGGTAGCATGTCCTTAGTGGAGTTGTCAAGCTGGTTAAGTGCCTCAATCTCACCCTCCCGGTCGGGATGACCTGGTGGCGTAGTTTCGGGTTCGAGATGGACGCGGGACCTGAGATCGCTCTCTCAAGAACCGCCTAAGGATGATGCAGGCAGGAATACCAACTGGTGAGAGAGGAATTTGGGTCGTGTGGCGGGACTTACCTCACGTAGATCCGTGACATGCTCAGCCTAGCACGCATGAGTGCCCTCTTAGATCACGTGGAATGCCCCCCTGGCCTGTGGTCGGTTCAGAATCGCCTCCCTTGACCTATTTCTCCTTTCTTACAAACACACACACACATTAGAATACATACAAGTGGGTCTGAGGACCCCACCTTGTCATAGGGTGAATGCACACATGTGTGTGTGTACTCAAAGGAAAATGGAAGAATTAACATAATGGAGTCCGTGTCAATTCGACAGCCTCACGACATCTTCTTGACGAGGGACTCTAGTACATAGTTTACAGTAAAGAAAGAAAGAAAAGGGATGAGATAGAGAGAGTGAGAGAGAAAAGAAAAGAGACAAGAAAAGAAGAAAGAAAGAAGAGTTTGAAGGCTAGTCTGCTTTTCACCAAGTACTTCAAAGAAAAGAAAGAGAAAGAAATTGAAGGCTGATCTGCTTTTCACCTAGTACTTCAAAGAAATAAAGAAAAAAAAATTGAAGACTGGTCTGCTTTTCACCCAGTACTTCAGAGAAATAAAGAAAGAAGAAATTGAAGGCTGGTGTGCTTTTCACCCAGTACTCTGATAATAATGTATAATTTGGAAAAGAAAGAGAAGAGAAATAAAATAAAAAGGATGAAGGCTAGTATGTCTTTCAACTAGTCCTCCAGAGAAAATGTAGATTTTAAAGAGAAAAGAGAAATGAAGACTGGTTTGGCTTTCACCCAACTCTTCAGAGATAAAAGAGAGAAAAGAGAGACGAAGGCTGGTTTGTTTTTCACCCAAATCCTTCAGAGATAAAATGTATTTTTTGAAAGAGAATGAGGGCTAGTCTGTTTTTCACCTAGTCCCTCATAGTGCAAGTGAATAGAGAGAAATAAAGAAAAGTGACTAGTTTGGCTTTCATCTAGCTCCTCAGTATAAAGGATTGAGACAAAAAGAAAGAGAGAAGAAGGCTGGTTTGTTTTTTCACCCAGATCCTTCAGAGATAAAGTGAATTTTTGAAAAGAGAGAAAAATAGGAATAAAGGCTGGTTTGTATTTCACCCAGATCCTTCAGAGATGAAGAAAGAAAAGTATAGAAAAGTATTTGCTTTAGAGAGAGGAAGAAGAAAATGGATGAGAGAGGGTGAAGGTTAGCTTGGCTCTTGCTAAACCTTCCAAAAGGGAGAAGAGCTGAAAAAGAATGAGAGAAGAGATGAGCAAAAAAGAGAGACAAGAAGTGAAAGAGAGAGAAGGAGTTTGACTGGGTGGCTAGACTAATACAGTGGCAAGACTAGCACAGTGGCAAGACTGACGTGGCGGCTGGTCTGGTGCGGCAGCTAGAGGGGCAAAGTGACTCAGA
This sequence comes from Amborella trichopoda, assembly GCF_000471905.2. The sequence continues at coordinate 901,507 of NW_006498220.1, forward strand.
TCGGCACGATGGCTAAACTGCTTGACGGCAAGAATGGCACACCGGCTAGACTGTCACGCCGGCTAAACTGGCACAACGGCTAGTCTAACGTGGCAGCTAGACGGGCACATTGACTAAGACTGGCACAACGATTAAATTGCTCGACGACAAGACTAGCACAGCAGCACAAGGCTCAGCTTGCCGTTTTATCAAGCAAGCAAAGAAGGGAGAGTGGAGAAGAGACGAAAAAGAACTAGAGAAGTGAAGAAATGAAGACCAACTTGGCTTTCGTTGAGTCTCCAGCTTGATTCGAGGCCTTTCCGGCTACCATCCGATCAAAAGATTGTTGTATTCTAGATGAGCTTGGGAAGGCGGTCGTTTTAGTCTCCATTTTGATCCATGGTTTGGAGTTTTGAATCATGATCATAACGCGGTAAAATATGGGAAAACGTGCAACCTTAGATTTAGGATTCAACTTATTTCTCAGTGTTCTTCGTTAATTTCTTCATTGTAACGTGATGAGAAAGTTGTCACGATCATTTTGCAAAAAGAACGGCTCTATTTGATGCCCGGATGACCGTTTTCCAAATTGAAAAACTTTGGCCAGAATCTAGATTTCAGTGGCCGAAATTTTCCATTGTTCATCCATGATTTATGATGAATCAGACCGTCGATCACCAGCGAGATTCGACCTAGAGGAAGCTCTCAACCTTGTGGTCGTAAAGGGTCTGACCTTGCTTCGATCCAACGTGCGAATGCTGTGATGCAGGCGTTTGATCGATGATACATGTTGCTGAAAATTTCTTGCTACTTTTGGAACCTTCCAACAAATTTCTTTCTTTGATTTCTTTCGGCTCAGGTCATGTCATCGTGCGTGCCGCATATCAAATTGACCGGGTCGATGAGACGAACATGCTCCTAAAATTTGGCCTTGATCCGACTCGAGATGAGGAAGATACAATCATGGAAAGTCTGCCCCCGAAATGGTGAAGCACAGTTTCCATTAATGGAAACTGGTTCATCGAGGGTGCACCGTAATAGTGTACAACCTACTTATTTTAGGTAATTTGATCCTAACTTGCTTCAAAAGCATTTGAATGGACCGAAAACTGGTACCCGACAGTTTTCAAACGTTCTGAATCCTACGGAGATGGTCTAGAGACCATTTGATGTTCTGATAATGATGTTGTAGTTCAGAGTCCATTTTCAGCATGATAGAGGCAGAATTTCCTTAAACTGTTTTCTCGTCTGCACTACCTAAAACTCGTCGAATTGTGACAAAACTTGGCAGCTGTTCTTAGGAGACCCTTAGGCACAATCTTGAACTTTTTTAGGACATTATGAGACTTTTGGAAATTTCACTTCTGAATCAAGGCTTATTGACCTACAGCTTCCGTAGTCCACAAGCATTTGGGTACTTGCGGACTTAGGTCACGAACTGCTCTCTCCTTATTCGCACCAGAGATACAAGTGATAGAACTGATCTCAAACAGTAACATCATCAGCACATAATCAGTATCAACAGCACACACAACCTTGTGAAACTTCGGCATAGCAACATTAACAATATGCACTAGCTCTCGCCTCTTTAGTATAATAGCCTTAGCATTGCCCATAGCCTCCTTTGACTCCAGCTCAGCTACATTGGACTCACTAACATCTATGATGTCTGGTGGCTCGACCTCAGTACCATGCATGACAACATCATCAGCCATACCAACAACATCTCCATCAAGCATGCCATCACCGTCGAACATAGTAGCACCATCAACTACAACATTGTCAGTCATCTTAGCATCTCCATTAGGCAAAGCACCCATCACAGCATCGTCGCTCAACACATCCTTCTCCTTCCCAAGTTAAGAACTGAGCTTTCCATGGAATTCGAAGAAGACCTTGGGGCAAAAATTGCGCTATGTGGCTTTACAAGATCAACATCTCCAGCAGGCTTGTTCATTTCACTAACATTAGACGATATTTGAAAGGAATTATTCCTCTATTCGACCACATTTTTCTTGTAAATAAGTTGTGTTCTACCTTTAACAACTCGTCAACCTTCTTTTCCTAAGGGAAAAATTATTGCAGCAGTAATATTCTTAACATTGCTAGGCTGAGCCCTTTTAACATTTGATGATAAGCTACATAATTCTAAGGTGTTGCCCCCATTCTTTTGCAATTTAGACACATAGTTGGAATAAATTCATATAAAATACCCTATTTGTATTCTCATCCTTCGATTTTAAACCATATCTCCTACAAACATGACTAATCTAGTTCCATTACAACACAAATTTTGAGTTCAGAATGTGTTCTCAATTTTGTCGATTTGTCCATGAAAATTGGCTTTTGCACACTAGACACATTGTGAAATAGTAACTCTGGCTCCCAAAAGACCATGGGAAGGTTTGGTAATTTGATCCAAACTAATACTATATGTCTCAATTCTTTTGATGGTAGCGTAGTGGGGTCCTTATCCGAAAGAACTAAACAATTTTTATTAACAAACCAATGACCGCGAGTTCTAGCCACCTCCATTTCTTCATTTGTTTGAAATAATAATAAAAAAACAAAAAACCATCCTATAAGGAAAAATTTCAAACTCTTGTTCTAGTTGCCACATTCTCTATAAAATAACCATCCTATAAGGAAAAATTTCAAACGCCTGTTTTGGTTGCCACATTCTCTGTAAAATAGTTTTCATCTAATTCCACTTAGGTCTACGTCCTAGGAAATACCTCGGTAGGCAGTTCTCCAATCTTCCCATGCATTTTTTAGCTAGTTCTTCTTCAATCGAAACAAAATATTTTCTATCAATCACCTTAGTAGGAAGAACATCTAGATCATCAAAATAAAACTCCATTTTGAATGCCTTTCTCACCAAATAACAAAATCGATGTTCTACCTACATTCCAACAACTTTCGAAGGGCATATTATTTTGATCTTTATTTTGAATCTCTAGTTTCAATGGTGGAAATTGCTCCATACCGAGCACACTTATATTCACATATTTAGTTGCATGCCCAATTGTGCACACATGGTAGAGGAACACCGCCTGCTACATCATTGACAACATGCTTTTGCCTGATATTCGAAGAGGCACCAACATCTGTTGTAACAAGTTATTAGGAACCGGAACATCAGAACTTTGTTAGGCCTTCGAAGAGAAAACTCTATCATCGCCATTGCATGAAGTAATCACATCAGCAGTCGCAACATGTGAGATCTCAATATCATCGCGCACATCATTGACACACTCTCTTCCAATATCAGATTTCATATCAAAACACTTGCCAAATTTTAGATCCCACATCCTATTAATATGAACACCATCCCCTCTAGATCCTTCACAGATAGGACATCCAACAGTACGCGACCATCAACACGAACATCAAGAACTTTAACATCACGAACGTCAACACTCTCATTGTCAGAAACATAAGCTACATCATGAAAAAAAATAGGTCATGAACACCTCCCACATTAGGAACAATAACACCAAAAAGATCATGAGCGTCAATAGCCTTACGATCATGACCATCAGCAATCAGAACATCAGCAACATTAACACAAGATGCAAAGAGAACTCAAGCATCAGCAACATTAACATCACACAAATCTTCATTAGATCCTGGAGATCTAAGATCTTTCGGATCTAGCAACATCATCACAATTTTCCATAGCAGTTAGGTCATGGACAACATTGTAACAATTTTCTATAACAAATCCAGCAATATCATTCACTATGAAAACAGATTTGAGATCCTTGTAAGGACCCACCGTGCGTGACGAAGGAAGCCGCCATGTGTGATGAAGGAAGCCGCCATGCTTGAAGAGGATGCTACCGTGCGCGTCACCGACGTGCGTGATGTCGCTGTGCGCATCACCGCCATGTATGTTGCCGCCATGCGCGTTACTGTCGTGAGCGTTGCTGCCAAGGAGGAAGCCGTTGCGCATGTTGCCGCCATGTGCGTTGTTGCCGTGAGAATTGCTTCCAAGGAGGAAGTTGTCGTACGTGTTGCCACCATGCGCATTACTGTCGTGAGCGTTGCTGCCGATGAGGAAGCCGCTGTGTGCGTTGCCGCCGAGCACGATGCCACCGTGAGCATTGCTGGCGATAGTGAATGTATAGGGCGATAGTGAATGTATAGGGCCGTTCAGAAACTTCTATGAGTGTCATGTGGCACATGTATGCCACTGAATACGACTTGTATGCCACTATATGACACTTGTGTGCCCCTTGTATGCCACGTGCCTGTTGCCTCCCCCTCTTGGCTTATAAGTACCTCCCTTCACACCCCTCTCAAGAGTTTTGCTCTCTCTCTCGCTCTCTCTCCCATGACCTCCCTTTCAAAATACTTAGAACCTCAAGCTTGAAACCATTTTGGAAGCTTAGCCTGTTGGGGGAAAAACTTGGAATCTTTGGTGCATGTAAGTGGATTTAAGATCCCATGTTTTATGCCTTGTTTGATGCATGTTAAACTTAATTGTTAAAGCATGAAAATTGAGTAAGGATATGGATGTGATTGTGGAAAGATGCTTCTAAATTTTGTTAAGTATGCACTCTGTTTTTCCAGGATTGTGACTCTCCTTTGAGTAATTGTTTAAGCACTAAAATTGCCTTTATTGATTATTAAATTTTGTGGGGAAGTACCCTTTGACTCTATTTTAAAAGGGAAAAGACCCCACATCAATATCTTTTTTTATTGGAAAGTAATAAGTCATTTGCCAGAACATGTCAGAATTGTGAAAGAAATTCCAGAAACTCTTCATGTTTTTGTATTAAATTTTTTATTAACCAAAACATATCAGAATGAACTCAAACTACTTTTGAATGAAATATGATGAGTCTACTTTAAACATGGTCTTGAAATCAAAACGAAATTCCCCGTGGTTTATAAATTATACCCCTGTCTCTACAAAGATATCGTTGTAGTGATAACAAGAAATTTTCCAGAAACTTTACATGTTTTTGTATTGAACGGTTTATTGACCAAATTATGTCATAATGAGTTAAAACTACTTCTAAAAGAAATATGTATGAATCTATTTTGAAAATGGTATTGGAAGCATGATCAAATTCTTTGTGATTTGAAAATTATGTGCGTTTTTCTACAAGGATACCACACTGGAATTTCATCTATGTTTTCCATAACTATCACATGTTTTGTGTAGCATTGTTTACTAACCAAAATGTCTTAGAATGAGACCAAACCACTTCTAAAGGAAAGATGAATGAGTCTATTTTCAAAATAGTTTTGGAACCATGATGAAATTTCCTATAGATTGGAAGTCATGCCCATTTTTTGGTAAGACTGTCACACTAGAATTTTTGCTCTGCTATGAAATAGTGAATGCCTATGAATTATTGAATATGTATGGTTAAAATAAGACATGCTTTGAAATATTGAATATGCATGGTTGTAATAAGATATGACCATGAATTATTGAATGTGCATGGTTGTAATAAGACATGCTTTGAAATATTGAAAGTGCATGGTTGTAATAAGACTTGCATATGAATTATTGAATGTGCATGGTTGTAATGAAACATGCTTTAAAATGTTGAATGCGCATGGTTGTAATGAGACATGCTTTGAAATATTGAATGTGCATGGTTGTAATAAGACATGCTTTGAAATATTGAATGTGCATGATTATAATAAGACATGCCTATGAATTATTGAATGTGCATGATTGTAATAAGACATGTCACAAATGTAATATGAGGCACTATGCAACGGGTCATTCGTTGATAGTATAATGTGATATGATATGATACGAAAGTTATGCCGGCAGTTGAAATATTTGTTTGACTCTCGATGAAATAAAGGGAGTTAGGGTGCGAGTCATATGGGTGGATCGTGCCCCCCAATATATGTATAAGTGGCACTACACAATGGGTCATCCATTAATGGTGTAACACCTTGCAGTTAGAGAGTAAATGATGGTCGTGTCTTGCAAGGCCACCACATATCAAAAGCCTCAAAGCGCGTTGGGAATTGTGTGTGTGTGTGAAGGTATTACGAAACAAGTCATCCATATGTCATTGTCTTCCCTCCTGAGTAATGGTAGAAGTTCTAAACAATGGGATTGTCTTGACCAGATTGATAAGGCTTCTACTTCGGGAATAGGTGATATTAGGATTGCCTGCAGTTATTATATGTTTCCTTGAATTATTGATCTATTATTTCAATATAACGGTTTGATAGACTGTTAGCTCATGTGATATCTGATTTGTGCTTGCTCCATCATGAAAGAAATTACTCACGATACATTGCTAATAAAAAGAATTGTGATGCATGACCCCCATGTTGTAAAACCTGCATAAATCTTGGGGACGGTTATGAATAACTGTGTATAGGCAGGAATGCATGACACTTTGATCTACTTACTGAGCTTCATAGCTCATTCCTTTGACTTTCTCTATTGTAGAGTGATAACTCGCGATTTGAGGATGGATGGGTGGGTGATCGCGGTGATAGTTGGAGCTCCGAACTTGACAAGGAAGCTTCTGTTTGATTGTAGGTTTTAGATGGCAATTTGGCGATATAGTTGTTTTGTTTTAGTGTTATGTAATTTTGTTGGGCGTCTAGTGTCTTAAACATATTTGTAATAATTTGGAGCTCTTGTATATATTTTGATTTTAGTTTGGCCAGCTTTTGATGGTTGTGTTTGGAGTTTTGTTTTCTTTCATGGTTTGCTTTGATTCATTGTTTTCAAAAGCATTGAGCACACTCCCACCTGAGTGGCATTCGCTACCTTTGGTTGCGGTCTCGCACCCTGTTCCCTCCGACATGTACGTCAAGGGGGCAGGAACCGAGGCTGTGACAATTTATGGTATCAGAGCAGTCAGGATATGATTCTTGGTCTAGAGAATCTTAGAAGTATCCTTAGGGTGGTTTTGGATATGCTAGTAATTGGGTGTTCCTGTTATAGGTTGAGATGACGATGACTCATGTCAATAACTTGACCTCGAGTAATGGGAACACAGAGGCCTTTGAGGCATTCTTCGAGACGCTTGGGGCTAGGACTCAAATGATGGACAATATGCCGGGCCCAGCTGCTTCTTCCCCACACCAGTCAAATAGTGGTTTAATTGAGAGGTTTATAAGACTTGCACCTCCAGCATTCTTGGGATACGGAGGAGTGGAAAAGGCTGAAAAATGGAGGAGGCAAGTAGAAAAGACTTTCGAAGTGTTGCATTGTTATGATGAGCAGAAAGTGAGACTGGGGACCTTTATGTTAGAAGGGGATGCTGAGCATTGGTGGAGTTCGGTGAGGCAATCCTGGGAGGAGACAAGAACTACGACAACTTGGAAAAGTTTTCTAGTGCCCTTCGGAACTGTGGCACCTTTGGGCTTACCATCTTTTGACTAAAAGATGTGTTGGATACTTAACCTATGTGGTAGAGAATCGGGATGTCCAATCCAAGTTAGAAGAGATACCAGTGGTAAGAGAATACCAAGAGGTCTTTCCCGAGGAATTGTCTCCTTGCCTCTAGTAAGAGATATAGAGTTTGAGATCGATGTGGTTCTTGACATGTCTCCCATCTCTAAAGCCCCTTATAGGATGACTCCAGCATAATTCAAGGAGCTGAAGGAGCAATTGCAGGAATTGTTGAGAAAGGGATTCATCCGACCCAGTGTGCACCTTGGGGTGCACCGATTCTGTTTGTGAAGAAGAAGGATGGATCCATGAGGCTTTGCATAGACTATAGACAGTTGAATCAAGTAATAATGAAGAACAAATACCCCCTGCCTAAGATTAATGACCTATTTGACCAGCTTCTATTCTCTAAAATTGATCTCCGATTGGGTTATCATCAACTGTGGGTCAAGGAGGGGAATATTCCCAAGACCTCATTTAGAACCCGATATGGCCACTATGAGTTTTTAGTAATGCCGTTCGGATTAACTAATGCCCCAACTGTTTTCATGGATCTGATGAATAGAATTTTCAGACCCTTTTTAGATGATTTTGTTGTGGTCTTTATTGATGATATTCTGGTGTATTTGAAAAGCTTTGAAGAGCATGACCAGCACCTGAGAGTGATCTTTCAGGCTTTAAGATTAGAAATGTTATATACCAAGTTGAGCAAGAGTGAGTTCGGGCTTCCTAGTGTGGCATTCCTTGGGCACGTTATTTCTAAAGATGGGGTCGCGATTGACCTTTTTATGATTGAAGCCGTGCTCAAGTGGGGAAGACCAACAAATGTGTCAGAGGTTCATAGTTTTCTGGGGTTAGCAGGTTATTATAGACGCTTTGTAGAAGGATTTTAGAAAAATAATGCTCCCTCTTACTCGTCTAACCCAGAAGAATGTGCTTTTTGTATGGTCAAATGACCGATAGAAAAGTTTTCAAGAGCTAAAGAAGAGACTGACTACGGCTCCGATGCTGACCTTACCAAAAGGAAATGGGGACTTTGCATTTTACACTGATGCCTCTTATAAAGGGTTCGGATGTGTGCTTATACAGCGAGGGAAGGTCATTGCATATGCCTCCAGACAATTAAAGCCGTAGAACAGAATTACCTAACCCATGATTTAGAGCTTGTGGCTATTGTATTTGCCCTGAAAATCTGGAGACACTAGTATTTGACCTGAAAATCTGGAGACACTATCTCTATGGAGTCCAATTTAAGGTATTTACAGACCATAAAAACCTTAAGTACCTGTTTTCCTAAAAGGAGTTGAAAAACCATCCCTTAAACAGTTAAAGGAGGACGCACCTCCAAATTTTATTATAAAATATTTGGTGTCAAAATTTATTAGGATGTTGGATAATCTTTTCTATTTCTAATTATAAAAATTTAAACTCTAAATATAGTTCAAGTAAATTTATAAACAGATATACAAATCTTGAAAATAAACAACCCAAATAATACGAATACACTAGTTTTGGGACTTCGAAATCTTGATTTTCTATATCCATACATCGATGTTGAGATAATCAATTAAGGCTGCAGTTTTATGCAAACATCCTTCTAAGATGGTTTTGCAAGTTATTTCTCCTTGGAAGGAGCGGGAAAATAATTGGCGCACGGAATATAATAGTTCAGTCTCATTTCAAGGATTTGGGAATAGAACTGGCTTTCTTAATCGCTCCATGCGTTCACCTCAAATTAGGGTGCCCTTCTTGGACTGGTGCTTTGAATTTGACATCCATGGCTTCGAAGATAGTTGCAGAGTATGCAAAGTCCGCAAGGTCTTCCTGCAAAAAGTGTGGAGCTACCATATCTAAGGATTGCTTGAGGCTCGGAATCGTAAGTAAAGGACCTGGTAATTTCGATGTCACGAAATGGCATCATATCGACTGTTTCCCTTCTGAATCGCACGAGGTTATTGGAGAGAAGATTAGTGGTTTCTCTTTACTGAAGGTAGCGTCAATTAGCCCGGCGTTTCTTGTATGTTATACTTCTTATCAAACTATTTTGAATGCTTTCTTTGGTTATGAATACGAAGCTCAATCATCCTTTTTTTCTCTTATTTCCAACTCCTTGTATCTCTCCTGAAATTTTGTATTCCAGTTTTATTTATTTATTTTTAATGTTTTCTTGGAGATTTTTGTTACTTGCCAGAAATTTCTTGGCCAAGTTCCTACACTTGAATTTTTAGCATTTGGGCGAGTATGGAAGTGCTTGGAGAAATATTGCTTGTCTTTTCATTTTCTATTCTCAATTTATTTGGTTATTCGATCCTTTCATCACGATGTTGTGGCGAAAATTTGTTACCAATGCCCTCTGTTTGTTTATTTATTTTTGTTCTTTTTGTTGTTTCAGCACATTGATCAGGAAGCATTGCGAAAGGTACATGCTGCATTCGGGCATTCAAGACTGTCGGTGAACAAACCATAATGATGGAAGGATCATAAGCAATAATACAATGATTATTTTCCCACTGGTCTGCAATAGATGCGTATTTTTCACTCATAAAGTAGGGACCTATACTTTATTTAAGTGCATAATGTGGTACTCTATGTTAAGACTAAAAGCATGCAATACCCCATTAATGATGTATTTTAAGGCAATAGGATTAAGAAATAGAGCACAATACAATGGAACTTGACTCTTCTATTTCAATACAAAGCTGAATACAACTGTTTTTGATAAGAAGGGAAGAAATAAGGAGGTAATTCACTCAACCTCATGTGGGAATCACTCACCACTTAGAGAGAAGTCACTCACTCTCAAAGGAGGCTCAAGACATCTCTCAATTTTAAGTTGCTGGAATGGATGGGTATTTATAGGCGAGCCATTGATTTTGGAAGATATTTTTAAAAAATTTATAAAGAAATTTTTATAGAAGGTTCCTAGATACTTCATTAAAAAATAGTTTATTGCTAGATATTTCTGGAGAAGTTTCTTAGAAATTTCTTAGGATAATTTAATTTTGTTATAGGTTTCTTTAGAACCTTCAAGAATCCTTCTTCTAGATTTAGGGATGCATCAATTAACAATTTCATAGAAGAAGAGGATAATTAGTTTTTTTAAAAAAGAGGGTACTAAAACCATGCGAAAGTAAAAGAGGGTTTCACTGGAATGCGAATGGACATAATAGTGAACATTTTACAGTTGTCTCACATATAACTAATGTAATATTACGTCTATATCCAAACACGAACTTTTGAAGGGACCACTAATGCATATTTGTATGGGTTGTTTAAGTGTTAAATAGATGAATGAAATGCTTGAATATTCACAAGATGGAGGCATTCACCTCATAGTTACTGCAGTCTCTTGAATATGCTCAGGTTGCTCATAATCGTAAAGCATTTAACTCTTTAGATGCTGAGGAAAAGGATAAGGGAAGTTCAAAGAAATTGAAGGTGAGACTGTCTTCTAGGCAATTATGTATGAATTATGGCTTTAACCATTTTTCACAATTTCCATTTATTAGAGTCATGTTTGTGACCTTGCTTGTATTGTATTTTGCTAGACATATGGAATATATAAAGAAGTGGCAGGATCTAGTGTTGACAAAATGCAAGGTGAAGGTGATGGTAATGTGGAGGAAAATAAGGTGCGTTTTGTGCCGTAATAGTTTGTTAGGGCCCTTGAAAAGGCTCCTGTGGAAGTAAATGATCATGCCTTTGATTATCAGTAAAATAAATTATCATGCCTTTGATGGTTCCAACTGTTGGTGGGACATATTTTTTGTGTTGTGGTTTTCAGTAGGAGTTTTATGTTGGTGAGTGTGTTCTGCCCTGTCATCAAGGGCCAAATTTGGTCCGTATTGTGAAATATTATATATTATACATGCACAAATTCATGTATTCACTGGATATTATTTAGAATATGAACCATATGCTGTGAAGTAATATATATTCTATTCATATATGCATGTCATTCTCAAATATAGATGGGGGATGCAACTCTATAAGTTGGTCCACAGTTGCCATTTCCTAGCAATAAGCTATAATTCTGTTTTGTGGATATCACTGGATGATATACCCATTTTTGATATGGGGGCCATGCATTTATTTGTTTATGTTACGATGACATGGAGCATCGGTTGGGTTCCCTACACAATGTGAGTATTGGACACCACAACATCAAGAATTTCTTTTTAGACATGGGACATCTGGGAACTTATCCATAAAGTATGGATGTGTACAATAAACATATTTGTGAACCTTTTCAAATGAAAATAGAATTGAAGTGTGTTAAACAAGAGAGAGAGAGAGAGAGAGAGAGAGAGAGAGAGAGAGAGAGAGAGAGAGAGAAGAAGAAGAAGAAGAGAGAGTAGTAGTTAGTTTAGTTTAGTTACGTTACGTACGTACGTACTACTCTACTACTTACGTTACTTTACTTTACTTAGTTAGTTAGTAGTAAGTTAAA
>NW_006498220.1:913637-923776 GCF_000471905.2 Amborella trichopoda
GAGAGAGAGAGAGAGAAGAAAACAGGGAAAGAAGAGCTGATGTAATAGTTTTTTTTGTCTCATGCACCTCTCATGTCTCTTTTATATTGATGAGATTTAAAAAAGACAATATTTCCCATACAAACTGGAAATAAGACATTAGGTCCTAATAACTTAAATGAAAGAGAAATAAAGATAAAAGGGGATTTTTAACACCCTCCCTTAACCTAGAAAATGAATATCACCCATGCCTAGATGGAGAACCTGCCCAATTAGCATCTGAGTAACTCTCAATGGTCAAATGATTATTTGATTGGTAAACCAGACCTCTACCTGGAGCTCCCTTTAGATACCTCAAAATTCTACAAATAGCATCCGAGGGAGGAATATTGGGAGAATGCATAAAGTGACTCACTACACTTACTACAAAAGCAATATCATACCAAGTGATGGGCAGACAAATCAGCTTGCTTACTAGTGATTTGTACCTTCTTGAAACCTCAGACAACTCCTCCTTATCTGCTAACAGTTTTGTATTTGAATCCATTGGAGTATTGACGTATTGATTGGTTTAGTGCCTAACATTGCAATATCTGTCAACAAATCTGTCATATATTTTCTTTGAGACAAGCTAATGCCATGCTTTGATCTGCACAAAGAAGTTGGACTAGCTAAGGTATTTTCTAGGAATCAAAGTAATAAACGCCAAAGGTTTGGGTGTATCCTTTGGCAACCAATCTGGCTTTTAATCTCTTGATGATGCCATCAGGCTGATATTTTATTGCATAAACCTAGTGGCAACCCTTTTCTAGATGGTAACTCAATGAGCTCCCACATATCATTTAGGTTAAGTGCATCCATTTCCTCTTCTATGGTTTTCTTCTTCCCAATATGAGAAAGTGCTTCCTAATAAGACTTAAGGATAGAAAGAGATGAAATAGCTAAAGCAAAACTTTGATAGGATGGAGACAAATTAGCGAAGTAACCAAATGAGCAATGCGATGTTGAGTACGATACCTTTTACGGATGGCGATAGGATCATCACTAGACACGGAACATGAGTTAGAAACATGAAATGGATCTGTAGGTGAAGATGATGATTGGGTAGTCCGGTGAGTCAGTGTGTCCTATCCATCCTACACTTTCCTTCTCGTGTAGACGTTTATGGGCTGCTCCAAGGGGACATCATGATGTGTAGAAGTAATAGGTTCAGCAAGTTCGGGTAACTGAGGTGAAGAAGTATCAGTAGGGATAGGAAGAGGAACTATAGAAGATAGGGCCTGTGAGGCTTCTTCCACAGCTGGATAAAAGAAATTTTCATCAAGCATACAACCCTCTTCTGAAAAATAAGAAGTATTTTTTTAAAAAGGTAATATTAGCACAAACAAATCTCTTTCGTAAACCAAGATGATAACAAGGATACCCTTTTTGGAAGCGTGAATACCGTAGAAAAACACATTTGAAAGCTAGAGGATCTAACTTATCATTACCATTACCTAACACATGAACAAAGCAAACACCCGAACACTTGAGGAACAACAAACAATGGAGTATTCAGAGAGAGAATAGAGTGGTGCTTTTTCTTTCAAAACTGAAGAGGGCATATGAGTAATTACATAACATGAGCTGAGCAAGGAATCACCCCAATAAACTTTCGGATCATGCATATTAATTAGTAGTGTGGGTTACTTCAAAGTAAACGTTGATTTTTCCTTCTAACAACCCTATTCTGCTAAGGAATATGCACACAAGAAATTTGATATATAATTTCATTTTGAGCAAAATAATTTTGAAGTCTGGAAAGATACTCTTTAGCATTATCAAAATGTAAAAACACACATTATTATTGAATTGAATTTGGTTCTCCTTGTGAAACAATTTAAAAATGAAGATCGCAGATCTATCTTATTAAATATCATCATGTCAGTCATGAATAATCATCCATGAAAGTTACAAAATATCTAATTGCCAAACAAACTTTGTAATCTAGCAGGAGCTTAGATTTAGAAAGAACAATTGTAAATAGAGCAGGTTTCCATTTATCAATTATAGGATGAAATAACACCCTATGATACTTGCCGAGCTGACAAGCCTCACGATATAAAAGTAGACACGGGCTTTAAAGAAGGGACTAACAGCTTCAAGTTATTGAGCAAAGGATGGCCTAGCTCACAATGCTATAAGAAGGGAGACACGGCAGAGTGAAGGGCAATATCAAATCAGGTTATGGTCCAAATAGTATGGGCCACCTAACTCTTACTTGCCACCAATTGTCCTCCTCGTCCTTAGATCCTGATAGACACAAAAAGAAGGATAAATTTACGGTGCAGTGAAGAGATTTGGTTGGTTTACTTGCAGACAACGAACTAAAATGAAACTTTGGAACATAATTGTAGAGGACAGAAAAAAGGAAGAAGTAGGTATAAGCCGCATAACTGTATCTTGTCTAGACACACTAAATTGTTATCCATCTGCCAAAGTAATAAAGGAATTAGTTAATATACTTATCTACAAAAACAGAGGACACACCAATCATGTGGTCAGAAGCTCTTGATTCAATAATCAAAGGAGTAGGTTTTTGAGATGCAAGAACAACACAAGTGCCTAAGTTAGCAAGGGTGGCAGTGGAAGTGGAATGGTGCACAGTAGGCTGCTATAGTTGTTTAACAACTTATTATATTCTTCGCTCGAAAGAATACAGAGTCACCAACAAAATTTGACTATTGTTGATGATCACTAGGTCTAGATAAACATCATCACCCTCAGATGTGTAATAATCTGATTTGCCCAAGCAGGATTACCATCTTATCTCAACACTTATCGACCATATTTGTATGCCCACACGGCGCACACTTTTGAGTTCCATGACCCCTGCCTCCATCAACATCTACCACAGCCTCTTCCCAAGTCATGACCAAGTTCGAAACCTCTGCCTCCTTCACCTCTCCCCATAAATGTATTCAATGTTGATCCATCACTAACACTAGAGTTAGAAGAAGCTGAGGAGACACAAATATATTGACAAATTGAATGCGCGCATGCACATTATTAAGGGGTGTAGCTCACTGCTTGCGAAAATATTTCCACAAATAGAATGGTACTCAGGATTAAGATTCCACATAGTTCGAAAATTTGGCCATGGTGGCTGGGGTGGGCCACCTGGGTGCCATGCGTCTAGGCACCTTGTGACAAGGACACCAAGGAAGGAAAACTACCCTCGATTGAGGGAATTTTTGAGATTTTTTCTGCCCTGAAATGGGGGGAAAGGGGTTTGCGGGGACATTCTAGTCCCCCAAAACCCCTCTTGTGCATGGTAGAGAGAAATTCTCAAAAATTTGGGATTTGAGATTTTATGCAAGATCGAAATGTTTTGAACTTTTTCACTTTCTTCCGAAAACAAAAGGAATACTTCGAGATAGTTTTTGGAGCTTGGAGTGGTCTCATATGAGGACTTTTGGCGGCCACATATCGCTGGTTTGTGCCAATATGAGTTTCATTTTGAAAAGTCTAGTGCATTACAATATTTTAGTTGAGTTTTATATTTTCGAGTATAATGTATTATGATGTGAATAATTTGATATTCTTTTTCTTTTTTTTGTCTTTTATGATATTTTTGCATGTTTGTAGTTGAAAGCTTGAAATGTTTTATGAATATTTTGCGGTTTGGACCTATATCAAATTTGTCTTGAAGAGCTTAGTGCAATACAAAAATTGAATTAGGATTTGACCTTTTTCTTTTTTTGTATAATGGATGATGTTTTGTTGTTTTTTGCTTTTCTTTTTTGATATTTTTTCATTTTGTCCACCCCCCGCACAAGAGAGTCCTTATTCCTAGGCAGCCCGGCCCGCAAACCGCCCTGGCCACCACATCCGACTTTGTGAATATCTGACCCCATAAAAAATTGGCAACATTGCAATCTTCATGCTGCTTCCTCTGTAATTCCAGATCATCGGATATAAGCTGATATAGATTTCTCTAAGGGCACTATAATATTTGCTCACACTCTTATTACCATGTTGTAATCGAAACATTTTCTCAAACAGTTCATATACTCAATAGATGTTCTTATTTGATGAAATATGTTGCTTTCAGTGTGTCTCAAATTTCTTTAGCAAAGTCAAGAGGCATCACATTTGCAAATTACTTGAAGTTCCATACTGCTCTATAATCAAGTCATGATTCTGTAATTATTTCTCATTTACTCTTCATACCTACTATCATATGCATTAGCTTGTCCACAGTCAAGTATTTCAATTTTCCGTTGGCACTAAGGGATACTTTAATAGATGGAAACAACCCTAGGGTTTTTGAGAGAAAATTTTGACGAATAGTCAATGGTTGCCCACAAGCCTCATAACTGGTCCATGATTCCTCTATTAATATCGATCTTTAAAGAGGAGCCACACGAACATCACCACACCAAACGCAGAACCAATAAGGTTTATGTACACCAAAGCTTGGGAAACAACCCTGGGATTTAGATTGAACAGCACTATGAAGGAACCCTAGTTTGTTTTCCTTAATTTAATCATACCCCCCAAGAATCGATCTTAGTGGTTTGGTAAGAACGACACAGGCAATTAAGATGAAAACTTTTAGGGTCGAGGAGAAGAGCAAGATGGAAGAAATGATGAAGAGCAAGAGCAAAGAAAGGATCAATGCTCTAATAACATGTCAAAGAAGAGAGAGAGAGAGAGAGAGATTAGCTCTCACGCACCTCTCAAATCTCCTTTATGTTAAGGAAATTACAAAAAAGCAATATTGCCCATGCAAACTGGAAATAGGACATATAGATCCTTGTAACTTAAATGAACGAGAAATAGAGATAACAAAGGACTTTTAAACAAACTGTTTATATAGAACGTCAACAAGAATGTTTGACATGAGTTTGTGTGGGACACTCTGAAAGGCATCGAGTTGCTGTAGATCTCTTTGCCTCTAATATAGATGGTTTACACTATCTTCTTTATACATTGGAAAATAAATTTCACGTGATACAAAATGAAAATTAATTATGAGTGACACATATATGTTTTTATTGTATCTACATCTCATGAAGAAGGAATTGGAAAACCTGAAAGTTCCCAAGCTGTTCTGCTGAAGATGGTTTCTGCCCATAATAAAAAAGTTTGTGGATTTTGCAGTAGTCCATGGGAAGAAATTTCATATTTAAGTTATGCAGGTCAATTGTGTACATATTTAACATCTACATCATGTGATGGATTGGTAAACTTTTAGGAAATCCCTAGGCATTGTGTTGAATTTGTTGATTAGCTGTTGAGTGCTATTCTCAATTTGCAATTGGAACCTTAGACCACATGGAAATGAATTCTTGAGAAATGAAGAAAATGTAGAAGTCATATATATGGTGAGACAGGCATTGATGGCTGTTCTTTTATGATGCCTTCAGTTATAATTGAGTTTTTAAATACTGGTGGATAAATAATCCTGTCACGTTTGTAGCATGAGTCAAGAAAACTCACTTATGGTCGTTTGACCATAAGTAAGAAATTTCATGTTGGTAAAGGTAGTCCTTGTGGATGAGGATGGTAGAATCCTTAGTCTTCACGCATTTCTTATGTGCAAGCAGGAAAGATAGACACGACATGGAATGGCCATATAAGGGTAGAAAAATCAATTCAAGGTAGGAAAATATGGAAAATGAGATGCCCCAAGAACTTGGAAAAGAGGTAGAATTTGGAGGTTTCTAATTTATATCTCATGGTTAACTCAGGAACATGGTGTGGTATGTTCTAGGAGGGTAAGCATGAGTTTGCAGTGCGAATTTGTGGTGTTGAGTATACAACTAGACATTTCAATGACACAACCAGGGTGAGTGGAAGAGGGGCCCAAGATTTTGTGATTACTTTTGTTGATGTTAGAAGTTGTGATGCCATAAATATTAGAGGAAATTGTATAATTGCTCCACTCATTGTTTGGTTATGTTGTCCCATCTAAGTTAGAATTCAATCGCCAACATGGTGGGTTTAAGAGGTGGTTGGTCTTACATGTTATTTCATTGGAAAGAGACTAAAATCAAAAGGCAGCTAGTTGTAGCGAGTTCAAGTGCAGAAGCTGAGTATAGATCCATGGTTCATGTTGCGCGTGCATAACTTTGGCTAAATATCCTTTTACGAAAACTTGGGTTTTATTTGAAGGGTCAATGTCCTTGTATTGTGATAACGAAGCAGCAATCAGTATAGCTCATTCTTCAGTTCAGTATAATGGAATTAAGCATATAGAAGTAGATCGACATTTTATTCAAGAAAGGGTTGCTGCCAAGGAAATTTGTCTTCCGTATGGCAGACATTCTTACCAAGGATGTTGGGAAACATAGACAATAAGTGATCTCAAACAAGCTGACCATGATTGATATCTATACCCCAACTTGAGGGGGAGTGTTGACAATAACTGAGTTTATATTTAAATCCCTTACTTAAGAACAGTTTTGTACTTTAGACTTTTTATTATTAATATAAAAGAACATAAGGGGGGTGTGGGGGTCAGTAGGACTAAACCGTGACCCTTCGGTCTTCTTCTTCACATGACTTTCTCCCTCTCTTACATATCTCCCTCTCTAACTTCCTCCTTCTAGATCTTAATATCTCTTATACTTTTTCATCTATTACATATTAGTTAGCTGTATTTTAACTTAGGGTGCAGTGGTACACCACAACATATCGATCATATATTGGTGTGGGCAGGACCTAAACCATTAATATCAGCTGATATAACCTTGAACCCTTCTAAAGGAGCCTATTTAATGTTAGATTTCCTTAGGAAGTTTTTAGCATAACCAGGCAGTTTACAGGCTTCAAGAATGGGAGATTGTCATCAATTTTATTGAGATTCCTAGAAGGTATATTTGAACATCAAGTTATGGATGCTCCCTCAGTTCGATACAAAGGAAATAAGTCTATGTCAAGAGGCTGTTTGTTTTATATCCTATATGTGTCAACCTGAACCATTGGTTGCCAAAGTTGATATTATCTTACATTGAACCAATTTTGGCCTGTGATGCGATCGGTGTTGAAAAACATGGATTAGGCGTTTAGTTTCCTAGGCAGCCCAAACAGAGAGTAGGGTGGCTTAGGTCGTCAAGGATGTTGTTGGGAGCTTGGTTGGATACCAAACCCCTATAATTGAACTTACTATTTCAAAGATACAATTCATATATACCATGAGATTGAAACTTGAAATATCTATTAAAACTTTAGAAGATTGAAACTTGCATGAAATTCATAAGAAAATATGCATGGATCACTTAATAGTTACATAAACAATCTGTCATTACATGCCAATCTGCCAGTCAGTCCATAGTACACAATCCACATCAACCCATGTTGGCTTAAAAATATTGTTTCAAAACAACCTTATTATTTCATAAGTTGTTTGTTACATTTTGCTAAAGCAAGGATAATGTGTGTTAAATGGAGCTTCTAGTCCCACATTGGAGAGTGAGAAGGAGAATCATGTTTAAATAGAGAAATGCTCTCTTACTTTGTCTCCATGGAGCAAAGGGGAGAGAAGGCCTGTGTGGAGCATGCAAAAGTAATGCACTTGCGCATGTGAGTGTGAGTGAGGGCATTCGTGCAAAGGCACTTTGCACTAGCTCAAATGTGCCCGTAGCACATGTGGGTGACGTTTGTGCTTCAATTTATTTTTGAACTCTGCTCTACCTGGCTAATTTTGAATTTGACTGTGATCCTATGGGCTCAGTGAGGCATGCACTGTGGTTTGTTTGGACTACATTGCGGTTTCTCAGGACCATGATGTGGACCCCGCAACAAGAGTACAAACTATTTTCGAGTTCACTGCAGTCTGATGAATCTAAACTGGTGTGTGACAGAACAAGATCACAATCTGGCCGTTTCTCTTTGGAATTTGATCACCTCTCTCTCTCTCTCTCCACACATCCTTTCTTGATGATCACAACTGTCCTTGTTCTGATGATTGGGCTAAAGTGATTTCAGTTGTGTCAACTCCACAAGCCACAGTGACATTTCCTCTGCTGGCATATGTTTACTACCTGGCATTTTGAAGTTTATCGCAGTCCTCCCTTGGTCTCCTATAAATGCCTCTTTAAAAAGTTCAACTGGAGCAAATTTTTCGTTTTTTTCTGTTATATTCCCTCTATGATTCCAGACCTTGGCCTGGCAGTTTTTCCATTCTTTCTACTGAAAACAAGCCATAAATTGGGGTTTTCTTAGCTTTTTTTGATGGGATTTGTTCCAAATCCAAGCTTATTCGAAACCGTACTGATCTAAAGCAAATTACAAGATTTGAGGAGTCCCTAAAGTGTGGAACTTAGGAACTTGATGATGCTTCACCAAGCTAGATATGACCTGGGAGAATGCTCGCTTGAACCCAGTCCAGTTGTGTGTTGGTTTTCTCACCGAGGCAGAGTTGTTCAATACTTAAAGAAATTGAATTTATCTTGTGCCTCCAAGTCCAAGCTGTAAGTTGAGCTCTGGTCTTCTCGTAAGTTAAATTCTGGTCTTCTTATAAGTTGAGCTTCGGTCTTCTTATAAGTTGAGGTCTAGTCTTCTTGCAAGTTGAGCTCTGGGCTTCTTATAAGTTGAGCTCCAGTCCTCTTACTTGAATGAGAGCTTGGTTTGGTTGAGACTCTCCTGGTTTTGTTTCAAGAGGATTCTGAAATCTGTTAAACTATCGTCATCATTTACTCAAAGCTCAAAACTCAAAAGAGGATTCTGAAAGCTGTTACAGAAGTCAAAACTCAAAAGACTAAAAAAGCGACAAAACTTGGATAAGAAAGCAAATCTCATTTACTCAAGTTTTGAATTAATTTTCGTACTCATCGTCATCGCCACACCACCAGCAATAGGAACACCACCATCTCCATCTCTAGGATCACCATCAGTTGCATCTGAATTTGATGATGATGATGATGACATCATTATCAGAGTTATCCCCGTCCTCAACTTATCACTCTTCTCTGAGTCAGCCTCCTCATCCTTCTCCCATAATCGTCCTCTTGCTTCTAGATTGAGATCTAGTTGTGGTCATAGGGCTCAATGAGGTTCTAGGAGCATCACGAACGTGGCTTCAACTCAAGCTTTCTTGGGGAATACTGCATGATCTCCAACATTGGCCAACTGGCATATGAAATTGTCCATATGTCTCACATAAATGCAGTCGATTTGATTACTCTCGTTGACTTCTGATTTTATCGAATGGAAACGAGATCATTAAGCCTCTTTTGCTCGAGCTTGCTTCTCTTCTTTATATGTTTCTGTTGGGTAATGCATGAATGCATGATTAGAACTTAGAAAAATATAATACAAGTTAGGGGTAATAGGAGACTAGAACAAATATACAATGAGTCAGACTAGTTAAGAAATTTCATATCAAATGTGCTAAACAAGGTTTTAAAAATGCCGATCTGTATGAAAATCGCCCGATCCGGATCGAGAACTGATGGAACTGTGCCGATTCCCTAAAAATATAAGGAGAACTAGCCGGTTCCCTAAAAATATCAGGAGAACTAGCCGGTTCCATCAATGAACTGGGGTTCCCACCTCTTTAAATGTTTTAATTCTTTTTAATAAAACAATTTTGAAATTTTTTTATTAAAAAGATGAGTGATAAATAGTGCAATCCTCTCATTTAAATTTTGTTTTTCATTGCTTTTTTTCTTTGTACCTTTATAATTAAAAACTTCATCTAAGGAAGAGAGGGCTCACTGCCGCCCCATCCATTAGAGGCGTTGGCGGCCATCTCAGCCATCTACCTTCATGGCCCTTTTTATAGAGCCTTATCTCCTATTATCTTTACTTTTTCCCCGATGTTAGACTTTCTTTCCTTTTTTCCCTTATGTGAGCAAAGAAAGTCCCACCTCATACTATTAAAAAATTTCCTGTAGCAAGAGAAAGGGAGAGAGCTGTTTCCTTTGAGTGTGCAAGAGTACTTTTTTTTAGAGATAGAGTCAATGATGCTTGAGAGAGAGAGAGAGAGAGAGAGAGAGAGAGAGAGAGAGAGAGAGACGTCGTTAGTTAGTGGTCGTGTCGTGGTGGAGGAGTAGTAGTAGTTAAGTTTTGTAGGTTGGTTAGGTAGAAACGTAGTACGACAACAACAATCGCCGTCGACGGGCAGTGGACAACGAACGAACTAAAACTTAACTAAACTTAAGTTAGTATTT
>NW_006498220.1:923796-936711 GCF_000471905.2 Amborella trichopoda
GAGAGAGAGAGAGAGAGAGACGCGTTAGTTTATGGGCTTGCTGGTGGAGGAGAGTATGAAATTTTTTGAGGTGTTTGGGTGAAAACAGTGACAACACAATGCCTCAGGGGCATGGCAACAGCAAAAATTCAAAACTTATTAGGATTTTCTTAGCTACCACACCAACCCCTTAATATTCTTTAAGAATAATTTTTCTCTCTCTAACCCTGCACACGTGCAATATCTTTTATTTATTGAGGCCTTCTTGCAATATGTTCCTATCCCAATATCTCTTCAAATTGACACTTTTATTGTTATCCCCACATACGTATATTAATATTAGCAGAATATATATTTAAGTTAACTTGGGTTTTTCTTAGTAACTCTTTAAAAAATAAAGAACAATCCCATCCAAAATCTCTTCACAGTGACATACGTTCGGGGCTACTTTTTTTTTTCTTCCTTCGTTATTGTTTGGTAAGAATTCTATGCTATACCCACTCAATAACCCGAAAACCAAGCCCAAAAAACCCAAAGGAATTGAATACTGAGGAACCACACCAACCCTAGATAGTAGATGCCGTGAAGAAAGAATATCAAATACCCACTATTTATCTCTTTTTAATTTTAAAATATTCTAGGGAAGATTAAACAAAAAACCCTCCCTTTGGCATTATTTGTTTTTAAATAGAAACGAGGACGTGTTTTTACTTGAAGACAAAAAATTAGAAATAAAAAAAAAAAATTCTATGAAACCTTATGAGCACTCTATAAGGATATTTAATAAAATAAATTTGTAATTGGAAAAATTCGAACCTCTTATTTTATAGTAGCCTAAATATTTTAATTATGAATTTCATAATTAAAAATGTTAAGAAAGTGTCTCATTCAAATCCAATTTTTTAATTCAATAGGAATTTTAGAGTTTGAAAACCCTAAGTATCCAATGGTCAGCTTACATCAAATAGGAAAAAATATCGTAGTATTCATGTATTTTTGCAAGATAGTGAAATTCATAATGTACTACCCCTATCTTTTCAAAACCCAAAAGACATTATTTATAACAATTTTTTAGCAATTTTTAAAATTTGTTTTTAAGACCAAACGATCCCGGTCGATTCACCGATCCGGACTGGTTTCCAAATGGACGATGCGGGTCATCGTTCCGTTTTTTTAAATATTGTTGCTAAAGTTGCCCTCGGAACCCTTGGCATGACAGTCAAGTTCAAAATGCTTATAGCCATGTCTGCAATTGATTGGCGCTTCGCCCTTGCGTGGCCCACTATTATGCTACATTACATAAGAAATAAATAGGGTATATAAGTATATTTGGAGCTCAAGTTAAAACTAAGTACTCAAGCCACAAATTCTCATTGAAAGTAAGTTTTGTACTTACCTGGATTGATTTTGGTCCTTTGTCTGTGCACTATATCCATGCCAATTGATGCCTTTGAATATTTATATTTTTTTATCTTGCACTACACTTGGTCTTTGGACTTTTGTACTAGAGTTGAGTCTCAAGCTGCACAAGTTGATTGCATTTGTGAAACAACACTTACTATTTATCTCATGGTCATTATAGAAATAAGTAGGTTTGATAAAATACTTGCTAGCTACAGGGGCCTCTGTAGCTGTGTATCCAACTTGTCTTCTACAATTTTATGAAAGGGGAGGAAAATTCTTTTGCAATATAGTGAGAGTTCCTCATTATATCTTCCTTGCCGACCTGTATTGCCCTGTAAATGTGACGACCCATTGGTATTTCCTTCTCACTGTCCACTAGGCACAATATTTTCACCAACAGGTCAAAAGCTTGGAGGGAGTGGGCAACCCCATTCCAAATATGAGGTTGATAAACAATGTTAATCACAATTTTTCCCTTTTCATACCTGGGTCACTTGCTTTTTGTCCATTCTTCAAATACAAACATGGCCCTGAGCTTGTCTTTCTTCTCCTATATAGGCTGCAAAGATATATGAAATAGCAAATCTAGTTCACCTTAAAGCTTACCGAATCCCTCTTTTCTGTGAATCTCCTCATCATTGCCATGACTTGTGTGGTGTTGTATATAAAAATTGTGATGACTATTGCTTGCTTTAGTGCTATGTGCACCTCTTTCAACTTGCTTGTTGCCTCAAGCATGAGGTCAATGCAATGCGCTCAGGTTGACGAAAAATGTGTGGCCTCTTTGTCAACAGCAGATTAGCAACCACCCTATTGGCTGTAACTATGTTAGTAATGACTTGAATCACATGCTTCTGTCAAACCTCGTTTACAAATTGATCTACTAAATAAAAAATGAACTTTGCATGTTGAATCTTATCAGATATGTCAGACGTTCAAAAGAGTCTCTCCATTGGACAACTACTTCTTGCCTCCTATTGATTCATGTGTCATTCTTGAGACATCATACTTCCCCCACATAAGGGTCTTCAATTATTTATTTGTGAGCTCCACCTCCTCTTCTTGAATATGGTCTCCTTGAGGTCGTAAGTTGTGGGGGCCTTCAACCCTGGCCTAAAGTACTTCACTGCTTCCAACATGCTTTGGAAGATCTTTAAGCTAGAGACACTAAATGATATGCCTGCTTAGTACATCGATTAGGCTATGTAGTAACATACCCGACTCCTTATGTTCTTTCTTAAAATGATTATTTGTAGAATTTATAGGCCCCTTTACTTTTAGCCTCTTTTGCCCAAACCCCCTATGCTCAAAACTAAAGCTCACATGCTCCTCTACCTCATATATAGCTTCTTCTTCATTCACTCCATTAAAATATATTGATCTTAGGATATCTTCAGACTTTTTCTTCTTATCTTGTTTCTTCTTTTGGGTTGCCCCCAAATGGGCCACCATCTCTCTCCTAACTTCAAGAGGTATCCCTTGGCACGGGGCTGCATCCCTCTATTGCCGGCTAAATGTTTCTTCAGTGGATTTAAACAAGTATTGCAAATCCCATTACAAAATCTGCTTTGCACCTTATTCTTATCATTTTGATTAGGCAACCTTGTGTATTTCCAACCTGGATCAATCATGATCTACTCAACAAACAACCCCTAAAACCTGGAAAATGCATAAAATTGCTAAAACCCGTTCTTGACTACATTTACTTAAAGTCTAGAATGCAACAAATCAAACTCTAGTATTGAACAAAGTAACCAAATCTCAAAAATGTGGCTAAGAAAACGAACGTGAGGTATTGAATATAGTAGCCCAAGTACCCAACCTAGAAAATATTAGCAATGTACAAAATGAATACTAGATAAAATCATAAGACAAAAAACCCAATTACTCAAACATTGAAAAAAGCCACCGAACCCAAACCAAATATTAAGAAATAATATTTGTTAAATTTAAAACTACTGAATGGAGCATCTCAATTATTAGTAATTCTCGAAACTCAAGTATTTAGAGTAGAATGCTATTGATACAACTCCATTATTGAATGCAGTGCCTAACCTAGAAAAAATTTAGTAGTTTATAAGATCAGAACTAGAAAACACAAAAAATTTAAAAAGTCACTGAGGCCACACCAATATTAAATTACTAATCTTAGAAAAGTAGAAACAAGTCTTAGGATGCCTGAGTTTATTGTCATCTCATTAAGATTGGGTAACCCTATTTTATTAAAATGTTAATAAATTCAAAGCTATAGTTGCTTACGAATAAGGGCCAAAATTGTGAAACAACTTGAAGAAGAAGCACAACAACAAAAATCAATATTCAGAAAAAAAAAATCAAAACCCAATATAAAAGAAATATCACCAAACCCTAAACCAAAAATTTGAAATACATCAACCTTTGGATACATGATCATTGTTGGCTTGAATCGATCTGCTTTGGTTGCTGAAATACCTCATTTGCCTCCTCTTCAAGTCTCACAAACAATTGGATTGTACAGTTTTTTGATTCTGCAAGGTATTGTTAGGTTTGAATTTTTGTTCAATTTCACTAAATCGTGTAAAATTTGATTTTGATTTGGGTCCTCTCTCGAAAACCAAGCAAAGAGAATTTTTTTTGGTGGGGGGGGGGGTTAGAATGCCCTCCAAAACCCTTGTCCCCCCTTTTTAGGGGTAAAAAATGGCTAAAAATGCCCCCTCCGAGGGCCATTTTCCGCCCTCGGCCATGGGGCATTGAGAGCCATCTTGGTTTCTAGTTGCTTGCCGTGGCCCAAAAAGCGGGCACCTCTTTGGTAGAACTTCTTAGGCTGCCGCCTATCCATAACTCGATTCCCTAGGCAGCGAGGTACCCAAAAGTTTTTTACACTGATTCTGATGAAGGGCATAAAAAAACTGTTTGTCAACGAAAGTGGGTTGACATCCAGTCTGTATTCCACATATTTCATTTAGTTGAGCTTATTTCAAGTCACAAAAACATATGGTTTTTTATTTTTATTTATTTTATTTTTTATTTATATTTATTTATTTTAGCAGAACTGATTGAAACTGGTTTTCCTAACTATTTTTATATGTCTACAGTTGACTACAAGTGGGTTGTATCTGCTTTATGCAGTTAGACTGCAACTTAAATTCCAACTTAATGTTAATAAACCCTTAAAAGTTTCTCTAATTGCCTAATGGAAATTGTAATTTCTTTGAGTTCAGATATTTTGTGTGGTTATAAGGTGGCGTTTATTTGATATGGGAAGGCTCGATACTTGGTGGGGAAGGGAAGAAAAGAGTCACAGTTTTCATGACACGATTTCTGAGCATGCTTTGGTGGAGATGGCGGCAACTTTGTGTGGCATTACTGTTTCACATGGGAGAGAGTCACTGCTTGAAGAGTTGCGTTTAGGTCCCTTATAAATATGCCCTTGGGTCCTCTAGGGTAATATGTAGGGAACGGCATGACTATGATTATCAGTTTAACAGGACTCTCACAAACTTGTTTGTTATCTAGGGTTATTACATTGCGAGTTTGCTTACGCAGTTTGGAGTCTACTAATTCAGCTTTTCAGGCTCGCGTGGGTGCTTCCACCTTCAATCCAGTCCCTGGTTGTCCAATGAGGAAATCGGGGAAAATTCTTTGGAAAGCCTCACTAGCTGCTACCCTCTGGCATATTTCGAGGGAAAGAAACTCTAGGATCTTTCAAGGGGATAAGAACACTATCCAGACCCTGTTCCAAAAAATAACATCCTCTGTTATTTTCTGGGTCTCCTCCTTTATTCGAGATTGGGATAACCTTCTTTATCTTAGTCATCACAGGAGCATAAATACCCCTCGATGGATTCCTCCCTCATAGGGCCATATAAAGCTTAACTTTGATGGATGCTCCTTTGGAAATCCTGGTCCGGCAGGCATCGGGGGAGTGTATAAAAATCATGGAGGAGGAGTCCTTCTCACCTTCTCAGAATACATAGGAACTAAAGGCTTGCAAACAGCAGAAGCCTTGGCCTTGCTAACTGGAATCAAGCTCTTTAACCATTCTTGGGGTAGAATCTTACAGATTGAAGGAGATGCCAAAAACATCATAAGGTGGGGTTCTGGTAAAAGAGGCCCACCTTGGTACTTGGGCCATTTATTTGATGAGATCGATCACTTATGCAGGGACTTGGAAGTCACTTGGAGGCACACTCGAAGAACCGCAAACGCCACCGTAGACGCACTCGCTAAACATATCTAACAGGATGTTTATCTGTAGATAATCAGTGTAAAAGGGCATCATTATAAGCCCTAACCTTTTTCTGTTGTCCTCTTTTCTCTACTTTTGTTATAGTGCGCGAATAGGGCCAAAACTCTAAACTATCCTTTTGTCCGCTTTTGTACTTGGGCATATATATAAGTCCCCCCCCCTCTGTTGTAAGCCCCCTCTGCTGTTGTGTAAGTCTTTGTAGTGTAAGTCTTTGCAGGTCAGGTCCTCCTCTCAGGGACACCGATGCTGTTGAGGACATGCCTGGTGGCCTCACAGTATCGACAAAACTCATTTATATTATTTTATTTAATGTTAAGTTAATTTCTATAAAAAAAAAAAACAAGACTCTGACAAACTCATCAATTTTTATTGACACAAAAACATCTGAATATATTTTTAGTAATGTTTATGAAAAAATAGATAATCCAAATAATTAGTGAAATACAAAAAAATATTAATTGGAAAGTGAAACTAGTAATTGGCATGTGAACAATGTTGGAACCCACGCAAGTGATGGTGGAATCCTCTCAGATTCTTCAGGGAATTGCCAAAGATTCCATTATATTTTTTATCCAGGATTATTGAGAAAACATTAAGGTAGAATAAAAGAGCTAGCTATTTCTGTCCTTTCTCTTAGAATGCAAGTGCTCTCTTTCTCTCAGCCAGTTATCCCATATCTGAGCAATGGCCTCTTCCTTGGTTGAAATTTGCAACAGAAGGGTTGCATACTACCTGTATATTAACATGTACATGTGGGGTTGCATATATGGGACATGGCCTCAGATTCACTTGAGATCAACACATGCTCCACTTGTCTCAATTTGCTTACTTTGCAATGCACTCTATGAAACTCCTTTTATAGGTGTTTCTCTTGCTTCTCAGATGTTTGTTCTTTTTGGACATAGTTGCCTATTGGCCTCTTAATGTGGATAGATGAATTATTGTATCAGTCTTGCTATACCTGCATGTAGTCAGTGATTGTTCTATCTGCTCATATTTATGCTCTGTAGGTTTTTATCAGCACAACCATTGACTGCTCACTAATAGTTTGGCACAAAATCTTTGGCTGTCTGAGATTTTCCAGGATTCAGAGTTGGAAATAAAGTTTTCTGTTAATGAGATCAAGGAGAAGTACAAGGTGCACTTTTTATTTGAGATATTTATCAGTAATGTAGTTCTGTTACTTAATGTGGAAAGAATTGAATTTAATTTCTTTGTGATGTTTCTTCTAAAGCATTTAATCATATGTGCTTGTCTCAGGATGCTAACCTTATTCCAAACTGGAAGGCATTTCAGACAGTCATTTTTCTGGAACAGGTGATACGTTGGTTTATATTTCAATAATTCAAATGCATTGAGGCCTTTTCTATTAAGGTCATGATCTGGGTATGAT
The DNA here is from genome assembly GCF_000471905.2 of Amborella trichopoda. The sequence continues at coordinate 930,801 of NW_006498220.1, forward strand.
GATATGATGGTAATTCAAATGCATTCAGCTTTTGCACAAGGATGAGTCCACAATCAATGTGGGACATTCATCACTCTTGAGAGACATTGTGCAGCTCTTCTTCTAAAGAAGAGATTTATATTGGAGATTCATGGTGAATTTTGAGAAATGTTTTTACTTTTGCATAATTTTTCTTGCCGTTTTGAGTCTTCGACAAGGATTTAGTCTTCTACAATTGTGTACTTATTCCGAATAAGAATCTGCTTTTGCTGTATTTCTTACTCCTATCTGATTTTCATTCCCAAAGCATATGTAACCGGTCCATTTTTTCCATTAATGAAAATTTGACATTTTGGGGCTGAATTAGATAGTTAGAAGTGTGTATGTCATTTCAAGTTGCTGATTTTCTAAATTCTTCACATAGACCTCTATCTATAATAAAAGACCTCCTTTAGATCCCAAGAAATCCTAATTGTAATTGAAATAGGGCCCTAATTAAAACAAAATTCGTTGTGACATTTCTACACCTGATACCACAAGTAGTTCCTTAAAACTCCTAAATCCTAAAAATATAAAAAAACCTTAGAATATGTAAAAAAAATTAAATCCCTAAAAATAAACCCTAAAATTTAAAATTAAAATATACATCATTTGTATTAAACAAAAATTAAAAATCAAAATAATTTTGTCCTGCATCCGGTTTACTTTTCCAAATACTGGTCTGTCATATGAGTACTAGTTGCTCTTCCCTTATGCAGAGTAGCGATATGCATTGGAATATCAATAACTTCAACTTCTCCTGCAAAGCTGAAAAGCATGCCCCATGCTGTGAGTATATGCATTGAAGCTAACCTGAATTACAAACTTCTGGGGACAATAATACCTTGAACAAGTTATAAATGAGTAACTCCTGAAGTATTGCATGACTTGCTAGAGACTGGGTCATTCTTCGGATGCCTATCGACTGTAGTGTTGACTAGATGTAGGAACCTATTGCCAGCCTATGGTGAAGCAAATATGGGTTATGAAAGTGACATCCCCCGTAGTTTGGCAACCCTTCTATTGCTAGTGGTAAGGTAAAATCGTGAGTAAGAGCAGTCAACAGTTGCTGGTAACTTATATGATGTGTTCCGATGAATAAAGGAAGACAATGAGCAGATGGAGAAGTGACAACATGCAGCAAAATTTAGTTGCCTAAGACCGAATGCAAGTGCATTAGGCAGGATCCAACTTCAGTGTTACTTTGAACGAAGGTCTGGGTTTCACTGTTTTGTAATTTTGCTATCTACGGCAACTGGTTTTAGTCTGTTGACTTAACTTTGCTATGGGTGGCAACTCGTTTTAGACTGTTGACTTAGGTGAATAGCATATGTGATTTGGCCAAAAGGGATTCCCTCACTTTGATTTGACTATGACCCATACCATAACCTAATCTTCTCTGGATAACCAAGCATCATTTTACCCAGTGGGGAATGACCAAATTTGCAAGCTTGAATGCAATTCTCAGTCATGATACTAACACATATTGGAGTATTTCTGGTAAACCATTACTGTTGATTCGATTGCACAGGTAACAACACAGCAGGCAAATCGGGGACCAGTTTAGATGAGCAATGTGTGTCATCTTCTTTAAGCAAAGCTGTCACTATGGTCAGAGGCCTATTGATGAACATACAGGCTGTTTTGAGTCTGTGTTCTGATTCACCATAGGCAAAGATAACAGCTCAAAACAACAAATGCACCACACCATTTGGAAACCATTACGAAGACCTTTAGTTTAGGTAGCTGATAGAGGGACTGCTCTCTCATTAACCTAAGGTCCTTAGAACCATACACAATCAAGTATAATGTGCATCAGTCTTGTTGTTGGAATTTGGAGGAAGGATATGTAATCATCCCACGGTCTACATCAAGGGTCAGCGTTGAGCCCATACCTCTTTGGCCTAGTTATGAACGATTTAACTAGGCACCTACAAGATGAGGTATCGTGATGTATGTTGTTCATGGACGGCATAGTTTTGATTGATAGGACCCGAAGCGGCGTCAACACAAAGTTAGAACTTTAGAGGGATACTCTAGAATCTAAAGGTTTTAAAATTAGCTGGACTAAGACAGAGCATATGGAATGCAAATTTAGTAATAATTGGAGTAGAGACGAGGAACTAGTTAAGATTGATAGCCAAGAAATAAAAAAAAGAGCACGTTTTTGATATTTGGGTCGATAATCAAGGAAAATAGAGAAATTGAAGCAGATGTCGAACATAGAATTAGAGCTGGATAGGTGAGGTGGAGATGTACAACCAAAATCTTATGTGATCGCCGCATACCAATGAAGTTGAAGGGGAAGTTCTACAGGACAGCTGTGAGACGAGCTTTACATGAAATGTTGGGTGGTCAAGGAACATTATATCTATTGAATAAATGTAGTTGAGATGAGGATGTTGAGACGGATGAGTGGCAAGACAAGAAGTGATAGAATTCGAAATGAATAAATCCGGGAGAGCTTAGGTGTGGCTCTAATAGGTGATAAGATGATAGAAAATAGATTCAGGTGGGTTAGCCATGTGCAGTGCAGACCCGGTACAACACTGTTTGGAGGTGCGAGTTGGTTCAAGTGGAAGGCTCAAAAAGGGCAAGGGGTAGGCCCAAAAGGAAATTATTAGAAGTAGTGAGAAAGATATGACGACTTATAGCCTCTCTAAGGGTATGACCCTTGATGGAGCAGAATGACGGACCAAGATTATGATGATGATGATGATAGGTAATCATCCCACCTCGAGAAGGTTTAAAATATACGGATGCAGAACTAAATCGAAACTTGTTTGTTTTGGAACCACAATAAAGGTTAGTAAAATAACCAACAACAATATCTTGAGGAGATTGACGTATAGTTTTTGTATTACAGCTAGAATATCGGGTAGCTGCATCTCAATGAAAAACTTAAATATGTTTGTTCTGGTTTTCACATAAGTTTTTTGGGTATTCTTTTCTCTTTTGATAACTGAATACAGTGCACTTATGTAACATGTAAAATGATTATGCATAGAAGTGTTAAAACTTCAATATCTAGGACATTAAAACTCAAGATTTATGCGCTTGATTTACGAAGTGTTATACGTGAAACCTGAAACAAACATTTTCGTGCAGCATTAAATTTCGATAAGCTTTGGAATGGAGAGACTAAATAAGATATGAGGTTGGTTCTATCCCCATGTGAATGCATACACATATTTGAAAGAAGCGGCTAGGTGGAATTCCAAATAGTAAAATAAAAATCTTTTTTTTTTCTTAATATATATGGATTTTACTTACAAGTGCGACTATGCAATGCTGTAACTAAGAAAAACAAAAAGCCCTTGATACAACCTGTGATCTTCTTTTCACCGCCAAGCAAAAATAACTAATCTAGGACTAATAACAAGCTTTAACTTTAAATTTTAATACAAATAATGTTCCTAAAAAATGAAATAAATGAGCAATATTGGGAAGACTTACTTGACTTTGCCTAAGGTCACCTGCTTAGGACTTGGTACCTCCACACTTGATTACTCGATCGATGACACACTGTAATCTTCTGGCTTTGCTGAATATTTTGAGTTGGGAAGCTCATTAGGCAATTCTTTTTTTAGGTTCAGGGTTTGAGACATAGTTACCGGAATCTCTCCATTGATCTCGTGTTTTCGGTTCCGAAACCTGATTCCTCATTTTCATTAAGGAATCTCCATGGAAACCTTTTTGCGGAACCAAAGAAGCTCAATTCCTTAACTTCAGAATATCGATCCGACACATCTTTAGAACCTTTTTTCAGAACCAAGGAAACTCGATTCCTTAATTTCGGAATCTCAATTCAACACATCTTTAGAAACTATTTATCGGAACTAAGGAAACTCGATTCACTTAATCCCTACCGGCGTACCGGATAGGTCTATTCATACCTCACCGGCGTACCAGATGAGCCACTTAATCCCTTTCAGCGTACCGGATAGGTCCACTTATACCTCACCGGCGTACCGAATGAGTCCACTTAATCCCTACCAACATAAACGTACCAGATAGGTCTACTTATACCTCACCGGTGTACCAAATGAGTCCACTTATTCCTTACCGACGTACCGGATAGGTCCACTTGTATACTTAAAATATCTCTGAAACTCTTTATCATTAATTATCAAAAAACAAAAATATCACATATTCAATATATCCTTGAAATCATTACCATGAATTCACATGAAGTAATTTTATAGCAATCACTTTCATTGACATTTTCATAAATAACCAGTCAAATATTTTTGGCTTATAGTTTCAGAAAGATAGCAGTTCTGAGAGACATTATTGAAATTTAACATGATAAGCAATCTATTGACAATAGAAGAACTCTTATGGAAATCCATAGTTAAATACTGAATTTTTAACTATCTAAAATCCTAAACAATAGACGGAAATATCACAATTTTATTAAATACGGAAATACAAATTGCTTTCAAATAATCATGTTACAGGAACACGTAAACTTATAGCGTTTAAAATTCACAGATGGAAATATTGTAATTTAATTAAAAGGTTTTACAGGAAAATATGACCACTTGTACATAACACTTAAGTATCTAAAATTCATACTGATAGACGGAAATATTACACTTAAATACAAAAATACCAGTGTTTATATAACTATTTTACAGGAAAATGAGATCACTTACATTTATATGTCACGAGATGGGTATGTTGTTGCTGTCGCTAGAGTAAGACTGAGATCAATGGCGTTCATCTAAATGTATGAGAAGAGAGACCAAATGAGTTTATATGGGGAGAGGGAGCATGGATATTTTACAAGAAAGAAGGATGAAAGAAAAGAGTATGTGAGAGAGAAACATTATTATGAGAATAATATTGTCTTCATGAGAATATTATGAGCAAGAGAAAAATGCTATTTTTATGAGAACATTATCATTATGAGAATAATGATACAATCATTATGAGAATAATACTATCATTATGAAAATAATATTATCTTCATGGGAATATTATGAGCAAGTGAAAAATACTATTTTTATAAAAACATTATCATTATGAGAATAATGATACTATCATCATGAGAATAATACTATCTTCATGAGAATATTATGAGAGAGGAATAATGCATGAGATCTTATGAGAAAGAATATTATATGAGAGGGAGGAATAATTCTTATCATAATGAAACCATTGTGAGCGAGAGAGGAATATTACATGCGATCTTATAAGAGAGAATATTATATCAGAGAGAGGAATAATTCATGAGATCTTATGAGAGAGAATATTATAAGAGAGAGGACTTACGTATGGAAGAGAGATGGAAAAACTTGATGAACATAATGATTATTAGTTCATGAGGGGAGAAGGATATTTAAAAATGAGGGAGGACACTCCTCCACTTGACGCATGTCAAATTATGTGTCTTTTTTTTGTTAACTTCTCACTTTTATGTGCCACCTCGTGACACATCACCTCATATTATTGTCTTATAATGTCACATCACCTCATATTATTATTTTATAATGCCACCTTATACCCTATCATCTTAATTAAGTATTCTTCTTAAAAAAATCGTGGAAATGAGAAGTTTTGTAAAAGAATGATCCGATGGTGTATTCTTATCACAATGAACTATCACTCAAAACTATTCTTTTATATTGGTATTTTATGTCATTATTATTATTATTATTATTATTATTATTATTGTTTTGCAGTTCCAAAAATTTAGGGTCATCGCATTGTGGCTCGACATTTTACCTTAGGCATTTTATCATCTAGGTAAATGGACTCATTAGGAATATAACTCAACTCTCCCTTCATTGCAGTGTAAAGCATCACACTGCTATGGATGTGGTAAAATTCATTTTTGGTGCAACGAGAGAGAGAGAGAGAGAGAGAGAGAGAGAGAGAGAGAGAGAGA
>NW_006498220.1:937264-948055 GCF_000471905.2 Amborella trichopoda
AGTAGACGAGAGAGAGAGAGAGAGAGAGAGAGAGAGAGAGGACAATGGACGGCCCAGGGGTTTCTTTTAAATGTGTCCCACATCTTGTTAAGCTCAGATTTTTTTTGGAGCTCATGTGAAAAGTGTGGTGAAGAAATAGATTTTTTTAGGGGAGGAGCATGGATAGACATTTTTTTATTTGAGCTTCAAAATAGAGAAAACTATTTCTTCTAGAAACTAATTTCTATTCCAAATTTTGTATTCAAATAACAGATATGAACAGTTTCTTTGGAAGACTATTTCTGGAAATATTTTCTAGAGATCTAAACGATGAAAATTGGACTAGGGATCACCTTATCCAATATGTGGGTTTCCCTTTACTTTGTGGTATAATTCTTGAGTGATATCTCTAGTTGTTTTCCAGACTTGGTCTCTTGTAAGGCCTTTCCTTAGTGAGTCCACTTTGGTTTTTTGTTAGCATTTTCTCTAGATAGTGGCTTTGATTCGCACGATGTGAATTTCTCTATATAGTGGCTCTGGTTTGCTTGTAGTGATCAAATCTTTTGTGCACTTTCTCTATATAGTGGCTCTAGTTTGCTAGTGGCGAACTTCATTTCACTAGTGCTTGACCTAAAAAATGATCTCGTTTTTATTACTATGTTGATTCCAAACATGGTTAATAGGGATTAGATAGTTTCGTGATTCCAAACAAAAAATAATAAAAAATGCAAATTACGAATGCGACTTGGCACATTCATGAGCTAAGGGTATCTCTGTGCCGATGTGAGTGTGCGAAGTTGAAGTGCGCTCAAGCGCCTTGTGCCCTTACCCTTGCTCTTGCCCACCCCCATGCATACATTCACCCTTGTGCGATTCGCATGCTTCACGTGTTCTACATAAGCTTTCTCTCTTGGTTCTATGTACTCAAATGGAGAAAGTATACTTCCTTCTCTACTTGAGAATCACTTGGTCAATGTGGGACTAAAATTTTTGACTCTAACACTTTGCTCACTGTAAAAAGTTTCCAAAACAAACTATCAAAGGCCATTATTGTTTTGAAACACACACACACCCGTGCGCCAGCCTCAATTGCATGTCTATGCACCTTAAGCTTTCCCTTGGCCTTCGCTCTTGCTTTTAAGCTGCCCTTGCCGAGTGAAATGCACTTGGGGAAGGATAACTGAACTTTGTTATGTTCCCAATATTAGCTCCAGGGAGTTCGCAAGAACATGTATCTTCCATAAGAAGCTTTATTTATAAAATGAAGAGTGCATCTACGCAATACATGCTTGAATGATGGAATTTTGTGTGGTTTCCCTTTCTAATTTTGCACAATGCAGGACTGTGGAATGTTAGTTCTGACTGAGTGAACTAGGTACAAAGGTCATATTAAAAACATTTTAAATTTTGAGAAGCATCTGTTGTCCCATGCTTTGCTATACATGCATAAACCTTAGTGTCAGTGAATGGTGGATGACGGAAATATGTTCTCATATGCTATTCCTTGGGCAACCTAGAGGTCAAGAATGCATTTTAGTTTTACAAAAATTTAAATGCCCATAGCCTCATTTAGATATTTACTTGTGAACTTTGAAAGATCCTGTAGATTTTCTCTTGGCTATAAAGCAGTCTAATGTTCACTATGTACAGGCCTCTTTCCGTGTACTTATTATTTCCATTGCTTACATAGGAAGATGGATTTCACACATCAAGTAAGATTGCTGCATTTGATTTTGATGGCTGCCTTGTGAAAACATCTGTGAAAAGGTATCCTGATTTTTCTGGTGTTTGAGGATTTTCTTCTTGAACTAGACCTATCTTTTTTGGATTTTTTTTCATTGTATTGGAAGTCTTGGACCTTGAACAATAAAAAACTGTTAAAAAGAAAATCATGTGGAAGCGTTCCAGTTCTTATGCATCTAATTTGTTATTTTTATAGAATTTAGGCTTTGGAATCGTTTGTTTCTGCAGATTACATTTTGGTTGAGGGAGAATTAGACATGCATCAACTTTATCTGTTCTTGTGCTTAGTGTCAGTTGGTGAAAGCTTTGGATTTACATCTTTATGTACTTCTTTTTTGCTACAGAGTTGGTCCTGATGCTTGGTCCCTTCTCTATCCTTCAATACCAGCAAAACTGCAAAGTTTGTACAACAATGGGTATAAACTGGTGTGTAGTTTTTTTGTTTTGTTTTTGTTGTTTTCTGTGCTTTTCTTCATAGCCTTACAGATATCATACACACTTTCTGAAGATAACCGACAATGTAGAATGTAACATTACTGCCATTCAGTTACATAATTACATCTGAGTTTCTCTCATGTTGCTTAATCCTATATTATTTTACAAGATCTTGATCATTTTCAATTATCAGGTGATTTTCACTAATGAATCTAACATTGATCGGTGGAAGAACAGCAGGCAGAAAGCCGTTGATTCTAAGATTGGACGCCTTATCAACTTCATCAAGCTTGTGAAGATTCCTATCCAGGTGGCTATTGTTTTACATTTTATTTTAATAAATACTTTGTCGTGTATAATTTGGAGGAGGCTGTAGGGGTCCGCTTTCATTTTCTTTACTTGGAGCATTCGTAATGTAAAAAGGTATTTTACTATAGATTCCAGTTGTTTAGCTGTTAATGAATGAATTGTAGATTTCTACTTTTATTAAGCATTGAATTGCAAATATCAAGTAGGATTCCCAATCAGTTTCCCTACTTTGGTGCTACTGTTTAACCATATATGTAGTACAAAGTTTGTGAAGTAGTTAAATATCCTGGATTGTGGAATTCATGCCTGCATCTAATCCATAGAATTTCATGAGGTGCAGGTTTTCATATCTTGCGGAATGGAGGGCACTGGTGATCCTTTTCGAAAACCTAGAACTGGAATGTGGAGATTGCTGCAGAAAAATTTCAATTCCGGCCTTGAGATTGATATGGATCAGTAATGTTCAAAACAGTCATACTTGTGCTTTTAGCTAACAATATTCATAACATTTTTCCATGAGAGAGAATTAGTGTAACATGCCTGCTGAAATTTTTACTTGTCTGAAAATTTAACAAACTGCAAACTACAGTCCATTTTGATTTGATCGTTGTTAAGATTATATGAGATTGTAGTACCAGCAGAAAGTTGATAAAAGAAAATCCTTGACTGCTTTCAGGAGGTACTTAATCTGAATTTATTCAAATTTTGGGCACTTAAATATGTGCCTTATCTAATACTTGTGCAGGTGCCTTTACTTCAACTTAAGCTAGTTTCCTTCTAGTTAATGAAGACATGTTTCGTCCACATTCGGCATTTTTGACTCTTAACAGATGATTTGACACTCATGTTGATGTTCAGACATACGTGTCAACACTTTTGGGACGTGTCAGCAAGAATGGTATCTCGGCCATCAGCACACCTGTTTGGACATACGTGTCTAGAACTTGGACATACACATCAAAACTTCAGGTGTCTTCCGTGTCTAAAATTTGGACGAGTGTTTCCCCAACTTTGAATTCCGTTGTCTAAATGTTTTATTCAATTTATGTAATACTTTTTATACATTATCTAGGAATCCTGTCTTTAGGCAAATCGACATCTCAAAATTATATGGACCTTATTGAAGGAGCCCACTACTAGTCCTGTGTCTGCTCTATTAGCATATTTCCATGCTTTGGGACCTCAACCTTGTAGAAGCCCTTGTTCCTTGAAGTTGAAACCATTGTCCCTCCAAGCTGGCACCATAGTTTGACAAATCAGGAACCAGTTTCCCAGTTAATAGGAAAACATTTGCCACCGGTTGGGGAACACGTATCGATGCTAATAAGTTGAATAGGTAACCTATTCAATGATGTATAGCTTCTCCCTTGGTAACCTCTTGAGGTCGCATCAATTACTCTCACTTCTGGGTTCACTCACTTCACTCATTGTTTCCAAGTTATTCATGACCTCTAGCACAACAGGTACTTACAATAGCTCAAGGCAAAGTACATCCAATGTAATGTAACCAATGAATATTAAATTGTTGCATTTCAAATATTTCCAATTATAATATCCACCTTATAAACATTTAATAAATTTATTTTATGGGTATTTACTATGATGTTTGTAACTTATTGTATGGCCGTTTACTAGGCATTCCCAATCATAAAGCTTCTAAGAATGGGCACTCCTATGCTTCATTTCCGGTATTATACTTGCATATGCTCTCCACCTCATTTAGATATGGATAGGGTGTGTCGACTTTTGGGGAACCATGTGAGACATACATGTCTGTATCAAACACCAAAAAGGGTGTCATTTTATTTGTAACATAGGTTCTCTCCTGTTGGCATTACTAAAGAAACATTTTTACTAAATCATGTTTCTGGGAGCTGAGAACAAAAGGGGGACTTGGCTAGTGGTTAGCAAGGCGGGGGTCATTTAGTGTTGCTCTAAATATCTCCAGCTCACTTCTTGGATGGGCCTTTAGGTCCCCTGCTGCAACTTCTGTAGTGGTGAAGATTCTCGAGTGGGGGACTCAAACTTCCTGTTGTGACTTTGGCTTCTGCAACTGCCAAGTGCCAACGTTTTCTTAAAAATTAAGAAGCAGATGAGTCTTACTTACGTTTTTAATATTTTCTCAGAATACAATATTTTATAGTTATAAGCTTGCTGAACCATGACCACCTGTTAAGTTCTGATTGTTTTAGAAATTAGAAATATGCTGTGGTATTCCTGTGCCATGAGTTCTGCTTGGAAATAATACTTCACTTGGATTCCACTTGGCCACCTGTGGCAAGATGCCCTTTTTACTGTTAGTTTGTGAACTGCGCATAAATGACTCAGGACTTGGCAAATAGACTTGTGTTGGGACTTGGGACCTAGCAAATTGCAAATCAAGTTTGATCTTTTCGTCCTTGTTCATGATGCATGATGCCTGTAGTAGAAACATGTCATTCAAGTCACTATTTTTCAATCCTATTATTTTTCATATTTGATTTAGATGGATGGCCCACCTTAGGATTAGGTCTCATTGGGAAGCCTTTCTCCTATCCATGTCATTAAAGGTAGCTGTTATATTTGTCACAAATGAAAACTTGGGCTTCTCTTCATAAGAATTTGTACATGTCCAGTTTTATCCTGTTCATCATTTGATAGTTGTGCTCAGAAGCCCTAACAATTGGGTTAAATAGTCGATCTCTGATTGGGCCTGTTGAAGTACTTTTATCTGTGCACAATAGGGTCGTTCAGTAGGTTTTAACTAGTTGATTTAAAAGATTTTACTATTTTCTTTTTTATGCAATATGAGAGTAAAATTGAAATTGTTTTGTTCGATTCACTTGTTTGTAAGTCAGGTGTTATTTGTTGTTGATTACTAGGTTGCGCTAGCCTTGACTTGCTTTCTTCCGAGTTTGGAACCATCTCAATTTTGAGTTCTATTGAATTTTTTAGGATTTGAAGTCACTCTAGAGTGATTCAAAATAATTGAAACATCTGTAATTCCCAATATTTCTAGCTTGTAGTTCTGGATTTTGTTTCAGAGCTGTTTATTCTCATATTGTAGAACTTTTTTAGTAATCTTTCTTAAGTTACTTATGACAATTGTCAGAACCAAAAAATTGTCAGCTTTACTAATATCTGTAAAGCTGAATGTAAACATAATCATCTATTCTGTCCTCATGAAAAATTTCATCTATAGAAGATCTTGGAGATATGCACATATTTGGTGGTGTGTATTACTGGGGTATTGAAAGAGAGAATTTGATTTAGAAGCATATGTATGAAGTCTGAAAGACAGGTCCTCTTATATCGTGTACTATGTCACGATATTAAGTTTTGAGCATGGGAAAATGTGTGCTAACCATTATTAATTCGATCTAACTCGATGTATATAAGCCCATATATTGCTTGAACTTGTGCAACTCAAGTAATGTGCAATTGTGCATACACTGTGATTGTAAAGTTGAAATATTATTTTAACTAATTTGAAACAAGTGGGTGGTTGTCAGGTAATATTGATGTTTCTTTTCTTCTAAGAATTTGCTATCCTCTTATTTTTCTTCCTCATTCCATATCTTGTGTCTTCCCTCTCTTCCATGTGGTATTCTCTTTTTGTCTTATCTTCCATTCTATCATTTCTTTGCAGAGGAAGTTTTGTAATTACTGGGCTACACCGGTAGTATATTCTAGAACTATATTTGATAAGAAAGCTGGTTGGGGTAAGGCTCGGATGATGATGATGATGATGATTTGATAAGAAGATTATGTGTAAAACGTATATACCTAACCAGCTGTCCGCCACACAATTACGTGGGCCCTAGAAAGGGGCATTGGGGCAACTTGTTTCACTGGGGACTTAACTAGTGGAAGAAGTAGAGAAAACCTGCTGGCTTTGTTTCTTTCTCGTAACTTTGTGCATCCCTACTCTTCTTCTAGTTTAATGAAGAATCTTCTCTGTCTCATGAGTGAGCTGGGAGTATGGTTTGTAGAGTTAGAAGAATATCAAAACTAAGGGGCATCAAAATTTGTTTATGTTCTGAGTAAAAAAAATGCACAAAAGAAATGGAAAATTTTAAAAGTTAGGATTTAGATAGATGAGAGAAAAGGTGGTGCCATCTTTAGAGAGAGAAGGGGGGGGGGGGGAACCGGAGTATGCATGATAAGGAAAAGGGAAGGGATTGGGATTGACAATTGATAAAGTAAAATAAGGGACATGCAGGGATCAGAGGTGTTCTAGGACATAGATTGTGTAGAGAGTGGGTATATTTTGTATATGTAGCTCTAAGGACCCATGTGAGTTTTTTTCTTTCTTTACCGCTGTTTTTGTCATTCTTTAGGATTAATTGACTTTTGTAAAGTTTGTAGGACAAAGTTGCCCTTTGTAACTTATTGTGTCTATAAATACATAAAACACAAACCGCAGTTACTCGAATCTCTCACTGAAGGTCGTGATTTCAATCCAGAACCCCAATTCGGCGATTCCGGCTAGGAATCTTCATGGAATTTCCTTGATGTCTGGAATCTCGATTTCTTATTTTAGGAATCTCGACTCTAACATTTATATAATCTTGTTTCCAATATTTTATTGATTCTCGATTCCGCAACTGGTAAATCTCGATTCTATCCTTGTTGAAACTTTCCACATTTATCGGAATTCTACAACTTCTCCCTCTCTTCCTTTTTTGTTTGCTTGTTTATGAGAAGTGATGTTTAGAAGTTTTCAAGGCATCTGGGCACAAAATCCCAAGCTACAACGTGTAGTCATCTTTTTTGGCATGTAATGACCTATAGAAGCTAAAGTGTTGGTCCACGTTCTCTGCTTAAGTTTCTAAGTATTAATTGTATTGATCCAATGGAGAGATTGCAACTCCAAGATGTTGGACATAATGTAATATAAATGATGTAAACATGAATGTATGACCTATCGGTCAATGAATGGCATTGAGACATGTATTGTTTCTCTCTCAGTTCCCTTTTGATTCCAAAGATGTCGGAATCTCAATTCATAAATGAACGAGTCTCGATTCCATATTGGTGAATTCCAACTAGGTCGGAAACTCGATTCCAAAGAGTCAGGAATCTTGAATCCATCTATATAGGGATCTCAATTCTATTTTTGGTCCAATCTCGATTCTTGGAAATAGGATTCTGTTCCCCACGATTCCTCTTGTATGAATGTCACTCCCGAAAACAAGAATCTTCCAGCCAGTGGAGATTCTACACTTCTGATTCCTAAATGGTTTCGGTTTTCGAATCTCTTCGGGTAGCTATGACACAAACCTTTGGCAAATCTGTTGGACTCCAACATACCTCCTTCACTTCTCTCGGCTTACTCTGTTTCTCCCCTTTCCAATACCTATTAGTTGGACCCATATTTTTCAGATTTTCTGATTTTTAGAGATTATACAAGCCTGCATTATTATCTTTGGATAATCTTTCTTTATCATATTTTTACTAGGAAGATATCTTGCCACTAAAAGGCAGATCAAATGAATCCATTCCTTAGCTGATCTAATGACCATGTGATGTAGGGAAAGAACGACAAAAACAACAAGTTCTTTCGGCCAAACGCATACAAAACTTGAAGAAAGCTAGGCTTTCCTTCTCACCTTAAGTGAGGGTTCCAAAATACTAACTTTTGGAACCCTGGCTTTTGTCCTACATCCCCACGCAACATGCCACTATCAAATTACATACAAATTATTAGCAACTATTTTGCATGACCCAAGTCAATAATATTGGTACTTAAGGGAATGAACTATTTTGCATGACCCAAGTCAATAGCATTGATACTTAAGGGAATGTTGAGACATGTAGATGGAACATCCAAGTGCCTTAATCTTGTTTAAGTATCTAATCAAAGTAACTTATTATGGCATGGTCCTCAGTTCTATAGATGAAACCATTAGGGATGGATTATTTGTCCTTGATGTGGCAAAAGAAATCTAGGACATCATAGAAATGTAATTTTCTCAAAAAGATAATACCGCTTGAGTCTACCAGCTTTATATAGACATATCCTTATGATCTCAAGGAGAGCAATCCGGTTAGAAAATTATGGAGCACTCAAGGGCATGCGATTTTGTGAAGGCTAGTCTAGCCTCGAATCAAGTGAGGACCTTGGCTAGACGTCGCACTGGGTGGCGTTTGAGGCTTTGCAAAAGCTTCAGCAGAAGGGCTCAATGCGCGAATAGGTCAATAAATTCACGTCTCTGATGCTCAACATATAGTCGATGTTTGAGGAGGACCGACTATTCAATTTCGTGTCTGGGTTGTAGGGTTGGGCCCAAGCCGAGTTGAGGAGGCAAGGCGTGCGGGACTTGCCCACGGCCATGGCAGCAACTGAGGGCAGGGTTGATCTAGGCCTTCGTGGGGCGGTGAATTTGCCTTTGCCATATCAATGCAGCCATAGCTGGACCCATGCATGAAGGCGACTTGCCCTCCATGCACCCTAGGTTGGCCACCTGGCCGCCTAGCGCTTGGGTCAGTTACATAGTAACTGCCCACGCCCCACACGCTGTGCCAGCATGTGCACTAAGCACGTCTCGTGTCCCACACGCCAGCCGTGCACTTTGCACGTTCCGTGTCTCACGCTCGTCAGGTCGCGCCCTGCACACCCCGCATCTCAAGTGCCAGGTTGCCACTGCACGTCCCGCGTCTCTTGTGCGCCAGGTCACGCCCTGCACACCCTGTGTCTCTCATGCCAGGTCGCCACCGCACGTCCCGTGTCTCTCGCTCCAGGTTGTGCTCACACCCCTCGTCTCACGCGTAAGGTTGCTACTGCACGTTCCGCGTCTCTCGCGTGCCAGGTCAGGCCTTGCAGACCCCGCGCCTCACGCACGAGGTTGCCATTGCACATCCTGCGTCTCTTGCGTCAGGTCGTGCCCTGCAACCTGCGTGTCATGCACCAGGTTGCCACTGCATGCCCCACGTCTCTCGCGTGCGAGGTCACCCACCCAGCCGGGCGTTACAACAGGTCTTCCTAGTCCTTAGGCGTCCTTGGGCACCCTTGTCGCCCACCAAGGCAGCCTGGTCGCTTAGCCCCTCATTGGGCTATCATACCAGCTGTGACACATTCACCTGCCCAGCCACAGGTGGACGACTTGTCTTGTACATGGTCCACCTGACCAAGTCACATCACGTCGAGCCCTCTAGTCACTATGTTGTGCATATAGTTGTTGGAAACGCCTGTGATTCAGAATCATCTCAAGAATTGAAATCGTGGAATCGCGTGTATCAGATGTTTCCTAAACTTGGAAACGTTGTTCGTACGATTCAGAATCATGAATCGTGATTCGCACTATATCGGAATCGCGATCCAATAAAATAGGAATCGTGTTTCCTATTTGTGAGAATCGATATCCCTTCATGTTGAAATCGAGTTTCATACCTATATGGAATCACATCATTTGGAATCACACCTGACCCCACATAGTTCAGTGGATTATAGAATCACGATCCTGATGAGATTGGAATCATGACTCCTAAAAATATAGAATTGTGATTCCTAAAATTTTGGAATCGTTGTCCCCATCAACTTGGAATCAGGTTTCTCACCATTCAGGAATCTAGATTCTTCCCATACTGGAATTGCGCATCAATCCCCTCCAGTGTATGAGAGAAGTATTCAAAAAATATTTAAATTTTATCAACTATTACAAGATTGAATTTTGGTCTGTATATATATAATCCAATTACCAATGTCAACCTTTATGATATATTTGTCAACAATCCCATACAATGGACTAGGTCTACCAACAACCCTTCGCCTACAAGGCCGGGAGCGGGTCTATGACATACAACTAGTGAGAACAAGGGCGAGCTCCTTGTATCTCATTTCCTTGAATTATAAAATAAGTAGATGACATATAAATTCTTCTTTGCTAGTTTTTACTTTTGAAAATTGAGTTATTCAATCTTAAGTCAATTTCTGATATTTAATGATTATTTTAACCTAAAACACCATAGGGCACTTCGCTCATATTCTTATCCTCTTATTCTACTTGAAGAAAAGCAGTGGTAGCATATCTTGGTACCCATCATGTCATCAGCATCATCATTTTAGCCTTTTCCCAATTATTTGGGTTGGCTACATGAATCCTGGTTATTAAGGGCCATATCCTCAGTGAGGCCATAAGTTCCCATATCTTTTCAGACCACTTCCAACCATGTCCGTTTAGACCTACCCCTTACTATTTTCAATCCTTCCACTTAAACTAACTCACACCTCTTAACAAGTGTTGTACTTGGTCAGCGCCACACATGGCCAGCCTACCTAAGTCTACTCTCTCATTTTATCGCGTATTGGTGCCACACCTAAATTCACTCGAATATATTCATTTC
>NW_006498220.1:948154-992969 GCF_000471905.2 Amborella trichopoda
GGGTATATTTTCTTTTGTCCGTAGAGCAAAGCTAGTCTCATTGCTGTCCTATAGAACATGCCCTTCAACCTCATTGATATGTGGCGATCACATAAAATTCCAGTTGCACATCTCCACTTTGCCCACCCAGCTCTAATTCTGTGTGAAACATCTTCCTCGATCTCTTCATTTTCCTGTAGATGCCTATTAAGTCGTCCATAACTAAGACAAAGATGTACGGGTTCAATGCTGACCTTTGATGTAGACCTATTATCAAGGAAAACTCACTCGTCTTTCCACTAGTTGTTCGTACACTAGTTAGTGCTCCATTATGCATGTCTCTTACCAAGTCGATGTAGTGTCTAGAGACGCCTTTCTTTTCTAATACCTGCTAAATCAAATCTCGAGGTACTCTATCATAAGCTTTCTCAACATCAATAAATACCATCATTTACCATATTTATATAAAGACCATCATTTATATCCTTGGTACCCATCATATATTAAACAATATTACATTAGTACCCACATCATTTACTAAAAATTATTAAATTTGAAGTAACAAATTTTTTTTAGTAATATTTATACTTCGTAAGAAAAGTAATATGGAATTCAAATACAAGGATAGAAACTAGAAAACAAGAAAATAAAGAATTTCATATATTCTCCATATTTAAAACTTCGATTTTAATGCCGTGTGCAACAACTTCAGATTCGCAATTCCTAAAAATTTGGAATCAATGTTTTGCACAAGCAGAATCGCATTGTTGTGTAGCTAAGAATCACAAAGTCTGTGATATGGAATCTTGATTCCAGGCTTTCAAGAATCGAGATTTGACTCCACCGCCCCATGAAGGCTCAAATCAGCCAGGCCCTCAACTTCATCCATGGCCGTGGGCAAGTCCCGCACGTCTTGCCTCCTCAACTCGGCCTAGGCCTAGCTCTGCAGCCCATACACAATTGAAAAGTCGATCCTCCTCGGACATCGACTGTATGTCGAGCATCATCGACGCGAATTTATTGACATATTCACGCATTGAGTCCGTCTACTGAAGCTTTCGCAAAGCCTTGCGTGCCAACCAAGCAGCATTGCCTGGCAAGAACTGTTCCTTCAGTTTTCTCTTCAAGTCCTCCTAAGAGCTCACCTTGGGCCTTGAAGCATCAGCCCCCCGCATCCTCCACTAAAGCTTCGCATCTCTAGGGAGGTACATAGCGCAGATCGCCACGCGATCTTTCTCTTGGGCATGAGCAGCTTCGAAATATTGCTCCATGTCCCATAGAAAATTCTCCACCACCTTGGAGTCGCGTTGACCCTTGAACACTCGTGGCTTCGACACTCTCACAACACAAGAGTCCGACCCACCACTAGGGTTCCCTAGGGCTCTTTTGATCAACACCCTATCCTCCTGTAGGGACTCGAGCCTCGCCGTTAAAGACTCACTAAAGGCCTTCATGTCATTCATGAGACGTCCCATACGGGCATCATAAACTCCGCAACGCTCCTCCACGGCACCGATCCGGGCCTCCAAGATGGCAGGGTTTACACCCACCCTCCATCATGGACTCCTTGGGCAAGCTCCTCCAACTGCATCTTTAAGTGGCCAACTCGATCTTGCAGGTCAGCCATCCGACCAGCCATGCGCAAACCAAGTGCTCTGATACCAATTGTGACGGGGTCAACTTTTTTATTCGTGCTAACACGTGTGGCGTCTAGCTTAGGTCCTCACCTGATCTGAGGCTAGACCAGTCGTCACTACCTCAAAGCACTCTAGAGATGGGGTTTAAAGAAAATCAAGCCATAAAGAAAACACAAACAAGGATAGTCAAGGGGCCTCAGCCCAATGTATGCACTACACAATTGCAGTGCGTACAACCACGATCCTCTTCTCTAAGGCCGGGCAAGGGGTACTTGTAGCCCCTAAGAATACATTTCAAAACTCTCATGGCACTTGCCATATCAGTCCAGTCATAGCTGGACCCGTGCATGGAGGCCACCTGCCCACCATACACCCCACACTACCGTGCATGGAGGCCACCTGCCCTCCATGCACCTTGGGTCGACCACTTGGTTGCCGAACGCGTGGGTCAGTTTTATAGTAACTGCCCACGCCCCACACACTGTGCCAACTTGTGCAGCTCAACACGTCCCGTGTCCCACGTGCCAGCTGCACACTCTGCGCGTCCTGCATCTCACGCTTGCTAGGTTGCGCCCTGCACACCTTGCGTCTCACATGCCAGGTTGCCACTGCACGTCCTGCATTTCTCATGCTCTAGGTGCCCTGCGCACCCCGTGTCTTACGTGCCAGGCTACCATTGCACGTCTTGCGTCTCTTGCGCCAGGTCATGCGTCTCATGCACTAGGTTGCCATTGCACTTCTCGCGTCTCTTGCACACCAGGTCGAGCCCTGCAGACTTCTCGCGACTCTCGCGCCAAGTCACGCCTTGAACCCTGTGTCTCATGCGCCAGGTTGCCATTGCACGTCCCGCGTCTCTCACGTGCCAGGTCACCCACCTGGTCGGGCATTACACCAGGTCCTCCTGGTCCTTGAGCGCGCTTGTCGCTTGCCAAGGCAGGCTGGTTGTTTAACCCCTCACTTGGCTATCACACCAGCTTTGATACACTCACCTGCCCAACCACAGGTGCACGACTCATCTTGTACATGGTCCATCTGACCAAGTCACATCACGTCGAGCCCTCTAGTCACTCTGTTGTGCGCACCATATGACACACACACCTGTTCAGCCACAGGTGCACTGCTCACCTTAGCACATGGTCACTTGACCGAGTCCTATTAGGTCGAGCCAATACTGAGTCAGTGTTAGATACTTTGTCCCACACTCCCTTTCTCAAACTGACCCAGTAGTTCTCATGAGCCACAGTCTGTCACAGGGGTTCATGATTGGACTACCAAGCCATGCAATAGGTGAGGAGAACACAATCCCAGTCTATGGACTATGGGCCCCAATAAGGACAAGCGTAGGTCACAAAGACCTGTGCACACTCATTGCAATTGGTACATAGGGGCTCTCTCTTGCACATGTTCATGCAACACCCTTAATGGTGTCTATTTCCCAATACAACTATCATATGTACATGCCAAATGATGGTCACGATGAGGATTTAGCCCTTGTCTCTTCATGCCTACTAATCACTCACAAGGGTCACAAAGTCTCTTGGCCAACTACCCTGGGCATCTCTCTGACCTCATCAAGGGGTAACCCTACAACTCTTCTCGGTTGTGCTATATGCCTTGGTATCATAGGGTTTTAGAAGTCAATTCTGCTTAACTCATCAAGCCTAGTTTGAGTCTTGGCAATAATATTGCCAATTTTGGCCCCTCTGGACCATATACTCCTGCTAGAGTTCATTATTCCGCTATCATAAAGTTCATTACATGCTCTCATAAGGCCTTTAAATGGCCACAAAAACCCGTCATATTTTTTGTACACAATTTCCTCGATGGACTACGTGTGTTTATTAATTGTCCTTGCTTTTGATATTGTGTTTGAGGATCAATAGTCAATAACTCAACACATTGACTTAATATCTACAGAACCCTTCTTCAGGTCTTAGAGACCTCTGATCTTGATTGCTTGATGAGGTTCTAATGTGTTAGATGTCATTGATTTAGGTATCTTGATTATAAAGGGGTTGAAAGTCAACCCCATAGAGCTACAAATCTCTATTGCCATGTGGATCGAAACTCAATTTCAAACTGCTATGAATCTTGATTTCAAATACATAAAACACTCGTTTCCAAAGATGTAGGAATCACAATTCCATACATGAAGAAATCTTGTTTCCATTGGAGTCGATTCCAAATAGGTTGGAAACTCGACCCCAAAGTGGTCGGAATCTCGATTCCATGTATGTAGGGATATCGATTACATTTGGGTAGAAACGCGATTCCTATAATGTAGGAATCCCGTTTCCCGTGATTCCGCTCATACATCCGTCCATTCTTAAAACACAAATCTCTTAGCAAGCTACGAATCCGCGATTCTGATTCCTAAAGTTATTGAGAACCTCCGGCATTTCCAATAACTATGGAAAAGATCAATCAACTTGTTGCGCTCCTTTATAGATGAGAATCCACTTAACCTCTAGCAGTAGAACTGTATCTCTCAAGATAGGTAACCATCAGTCCCTCCTTGCTGTATCTTCAAATTGAGTAATTGACTCTACAGCAATGAAGCATATGGCTTGTAAGCTCCCTTTACTTGCCCTTAGTCAAGATGATCCTATTGATTCTAAGATAGTTACCCGTGCTGATCATCCACTTGGACCTGTTGAGGGTGTAGGATCCGTTAACCCTCACTCCTACTTTTAAATCTTTCATGAGCGCTCCATGTTCCTTCCTTCCCATGTAATTTACTATCTGAACAACATTACTAAACAAGTTGTATTTTAGTGTAAAAATTTCTCCCTCTTGTTGTGGCTTTCAGAGGTTGAGGACTTGGAAGATGATTGAGGGGTATGAGGACAATGGTCTCTACATCTTCGGCAAGGCACAACTGCTTTAGTATCAATTAATAAAGAGGGAGATCTTTGGAATGTCGTTTAGGGCATCCCTCAAGTCAAGTCCTTGGGAATCTCTTGCCTTCTGTTTCGTTTTTAGACATATGGCGTCCTTATGTGAAGCCTGTCAACTTTCATAACATTGTTGTTTTGTCTTTATTAATAATAAAGTGCGGCCATAGTAGTATTAATGCACTGGACCATAAGAACTCCGAAGTTCAGCGTGCTAGGCAATAGTAGTACTAGGATGAATGAACTCCTAGGAAGTCCTTGTGTTGCACCCCTTTATAGGTAGGGGCCTATCATCCCCACTGGTCCCCCATACACCCCACAAAAAACAAAGAACAAAAAAAAAATGAAAAAAAAGAAAAGAGGATGCCTTGTTTAGAATTGTTTTCTTTTATTACCTCTGATGTGTGGGGTCCTGCACATCTTAAATCTATAACTATTGCGCAATAGTTTGTTGCCTTCATTAGTGATTGTTCTCGTACTTGGGTCTATCGCAAGAAAAATATTTCAGGTTTTCTATAAAATGATCATTACACAATTTCAATGCCAACATCAAAATATTTAGAAACAGTAATGGAATAGACTATGCAAACAGAACATGACACAATATTTGCACGAAAATGGGATAATGGATCAGACCGCATGCCTTGCAACACCACAACAAAACAGCATTTCAAAGATAAAAAATAGACATATCGTTGAAACTACGAGAAGTTTGACGATGCAAGCATGTTGCTAAGACTTTTTGGTGTTTTGCTCTTGCCGTGTCAGTTTATGTTATAAAGAGAGATTGCCCACATCAATTCTTTACCACTGTTGTCCCTTCAAAAGATTAACGGGGACAATACCCATTTTCTCTCATATGCATGTCTTTCGATGTACTTGTTTTATTCACCTTGATGAAACAACTAGAGACAAGTAGGATACATGGAAGTGTGTTTTCCTGGGATTGTTTGCTTACTCAAAAAGGGTAAGTGCTATGACCCAATGAGCAAGAAACACTATATGTCAAGGCATGTGACCTTTCTGGAAAACATCAGCTGTTTTCAAGAGAATCCCAAACCGTTGGTTGATTGTTAGGGGAGCATCACAGACCTGGATTTACCTACCTTAGAAGAACTAGAGACAATGCCCTCTTCCACACCCCGGTAAAATGAACATGAGATTACAAAAGGCCCATATTGACCTATTCAAGTAGACCAAGGCACTCCTTAGTTGAGGATGTCATAGCCATTGATGATTCCGCGATTACCTGACCTCATGAGTCCACTGAGACGGAACCTTCCTTTCGAGGTACCTCTAATCCATCTCACTTGGATCTTCCAATTGCCATACAGAAAAAGAAAAAAGTGTCACCCTATTGTTTCTTGTATCGCTCTGTCACCCTATTGTTTCTTGTATCACTCCTTCCTCATATCGCTGTTCTGTCTTGGAGCCCACAACTTTGAGAAAGCCTTAAAGGAACCAAATTGGACAAGGGCAATGGAGGAAGAAATCCAAGGTTTGGAAGAAAATGGTACTCGGGAATTAGTGTATCTCCCCTCTAGTAAGGAGGCAATAGGAAGTTGATGGCTTGTCAAGCTAAAGTTTAAGGCTGATGGAAGTATTGCACGATAAAAGGCTCGAGTTATAGCCAAATGTTTGACCACAAAGTGTGGAGTTGATTATCACGCACCCGTTACTAAGATAGAAATAGTTGAGGTTCTTCTTTCGGTTGTTGCCTGTAGAGGTGGTCTCTCTTTCAACCAGATGTCAAAAATGCTTTTCTTCTTGGATACTTTGAAGAGGAAGTATATATGAGATGCCTGCCTTTGCTATGCTCTCTTGAGGCCTCTCAGAAGGTCTTTCAGCTAAAAACGCTCTTTATGGCCTTAAGCAATCCTCGCTATTGTATTTTGATCGATTCAGAATGGCCATGGTTGTTATTGGGTTTCACATGAGCAATACCAACTGTCCCTCTTTGTAAAGAGGAAAACTCAAGGTAAGAATTTTCTTGTTGTTTTTGTTGATGATATTGTGGTAACAAAGGATGATATGGATAGTATATCCTCTCTCAAGACACATCTTCACCAGGAATTTTACATCATGGATTCGGGGCCTCTTAAGAAATTGCAAATCCCAAGCAAGGGATATCATTTCACAATGCAAGTATACTCTTGATCTAATATAGGAAACTGGTAAAGCAGCAGTCAAACCTCTTAGTTACCCATGTGATCCTAATATGAAGTTGGATGCAACTTCAGGAGAAGTCTTGAGTGGTATGGGAATGTACTAGAGGCTGGTTAATGTCCTCATTTATCTGACCATTACACCATTTTATGCATGCTGCACGATCTTCACATTTAGAGGCAGTAACACATCCTAAAATACCTCTAAAGTAATTCTAGTAATGGATTTTGTTCAACCATAATTTTATATTGATTTATGCAGCTATAAATATGCTAACTCAGCCGTTTGCCTAGTGGATCGTCGATAACAACTGGCTATTGTACCATTAGAAGGAAATTTGGTTATTTGGAGAAGCAAAAATCAGAGAGTCGGCGTTTCTCATAATCATATATTAGGTGCATGGAGTTTCTACTTTTGCAGGAGAGTTGCTTTCTTTGTTCTTTTGTCCAACATTATGCAGGATGTAAAGTTTGAATAATTTGCATGATTTTAATTCTGGCCAAGCTTAAATCAATGTTTTGGGTAAATTCCAAACTTGAAATAGATTCAGATATGCTGACTTTTCTCCTATTCATAGACCTTAAGTTATTATGAAATGGACTTTTCAGATTCTGATTAGTATCTAATTAGTGAAGCCTTTACTGTACATATGTACTTCCTCAAATTCAATAATTTTTTTTCATCAACGAAAATTCAAATGTGTCAGTCTCTTGGTTATCTCTTCTAAGAATGTGCACAAAGGTCACACATCCTTAGCATCATAGACATTGAAAATCTCACCAAATATCATAGCTACTCTCCAAGCACAGAGGACACTTTAATGGCCCATCTTATAGCGTTCAAATGATGCCCATCTGCTACCAATCAATCCTTTAAATGGAAAGGGAGACCCGTAAGCAATGCGTAAGCTTCCTGGTAATGTAAAATTATATATACCTACTGGGACCGAATGGCTTTCGCCCTTCCTGCCCTCTTCATCCCTAAGAATCCCTCCCATACTATTGGGTCCATGTTACCCATGAACATCCGTCAAAAGTTTGCTTAATAGTGCCCTACATTGGTGCAACCCGAACCGTTTCCTTGGCTGAAACAATCATGGACCCGATAATGCCAAAAGCTTCCATACATGTGTTTGAAACTTTGGCTACATGTGTTTGAAACTTTGGCTTATACTTGTAGCCTTCTTGCAGTTATATCTGTATCCTCCCATGATGAAACTATTCATGGAATCAGTGTTTTAAAAATTGCTGATCCGGATCTTGAATTGACGATCCTAATCGGGAATCTGTGGAGACAAACAAGGGACTTGAAATTGGTCCAATTTTGATAGACTCGCCCACTTCTGATGGTTCTGTGAGAGTCCTAGGCGAATCTATTAGGGAACCGGGCAATCGGGATTGCTGAATCCCTTGGTCCCACCTATTTCATTGGTTTATTATTCTTTTTTAATTTTTATATTTTTAAAATTGAAAATTATTATTTAAATTTTTGTTTGGACTAATTCTCATACCAGAGAATCGATCTAAGCTGGTCTGGATTGGCAATCTGCATCAATCTAGCAGGTGACCAATCGGGCTTCACAATCTGGGTTTCAAACACTGCTTGGAACCATATTTTCTTGTTTCATGCAACCTATACATTTAGTTGGCCCTTAGATGTCACTTATTGCAGTCGTGTATCTTGTGGTGATGAAACTGTATTCACTTGTGCATTTTGTCTTATGTTGGGGTTTCCCTTAATCTGGAAAGGATGAACTATCTTGCCTTTTGTAGATCCTTTTATGTTGGCGATGCAGCAGGGAGAAAAGGTGATCATAGTGATGCTGATATCAGATTTGCCAAGGTTGTATTTGTTATGTGAAATCTTCTATGTTTTTCCATTGATTTTTTAAAAATGTTATTTGCTCTCTCATTCCTGATCCTTATGTTAAAGGTACAAAAGTCTGGTGAAATCCCTTCAATTTTTGTTTAATACATACTCTTTGCCATGTTCTTAATTTAGATGATCTTGGGTTGAACTGGCTTCAGATTGCTTCTCATTTGTTCGCTCCTTTCTATGACCGTACAAGTTTTCTTTATACTGTTGAATTTTTATATTTCTCCCTATAATAAAAATTGTGTCAACGTAACTAGATCGATTTTCATCATTTAACTTAAATTGTTTTATATTTGAAAAATTGAGTAAGAAAGTTCCAAAAGAATAATATAAAATAATATACCTAAGGTCGCTTCAATCTGGCATTCATGGCTATTCTTTTGCCCCTAGAAGGATGATCTTTGGTTGAACTGGCTTCAGATTGTTTCACATTTGTTTGGTCCTTTCTATGACCGTGGAAGTTTTTCTTATTACTACGAGATACTTTATATTTCTTCCTATAATAAAAATTGTCAACCTAACAAGATCGATTTTCGTCATTATCTTAAAATTGCTTCATATTTGAAAAATTTTTAGTAAGAAAACTCCAAAAGAATGATATGAAATAATACACCTAAGGTCGCTTCAATCTGGCATTCATGGGTATGATTTTGCACCTAGAATGATGATCTTTGGTTGAACCTGCTTCAGATTACTCCACATTTGTTTGGTATGACCATGCAAGTTTTCTTTTTGAATATGAATAAAAAGTTCTTTTTGAATATGTCCATGCAAATTTTCTTATTACTGTGGGATATTTTCTTTTTTAAAAATGATGTCAACATAACAAGATCAATTTTCGTCGGCTTTAAATTGCCTTTATTATTTTTTTTTAGCTTCCTTTAGTTTTTAGTAAGGAAACTCCAAAAGAACAATATGAAATAACATACCTAAGATTGCTTGAATTTGGCATTCATGGGTATTCTTTTGCCCCTTGAAGGATTTCAGTAAACCATAATCATGACTTAAATTTCTTCCAGTTAGACCTACAAGAAAATATGGCTGGGATTAAGCGAGTCGTTATTCACATGGGACTCATGACTCCCTTGAGCAAGTTTTAGAAAGTAGGACACCTTCAGTGTGTTACAGGACTAATGCACTACACCTTGCTCAGATGATCTTGAAAATACAGAAGTTGCTTTGACTTTTCCCTTGATAAGTTGGCTGCTCTGATGTTTCAGTTTAACTTGAAGTTGCTGGTAGGCGTGATTGTTATCCATCAGATCTGTGACGAGCTGTGCTTGTGTAAAACATCAATGTCTGATCATTCTGGTCTTTTGGTTATGTTTCAGGCTGTCGGCTTAAAATTTTATGTGCCAGAAGAATTTTTTCTCTCAGAGGCTTCTTGACTTGTGATGGATACGCGTCAAAGTCATATTATCTGATATTTGTATGTCATGGATGAGTCCGTTGGATGAGGGATTTTTGGTGGCAAAATCAATTGGAATGTCCAACTCCTCGTTCATTAGGGTAGTTGCAGAAGTTGAACTAGTTGAATGGTTGACAAAAAGGTTTCTGGTAAATCTGCTTTGCATGTCAAGGGTAAGTGGGCCCAAAAAGCCAATTAGACTCATCCATAATTTAGATTTCCGCTGGGTCCTCATGTCGCATGTCAAGAGGTAGGATTCTCTTTCTTCTCGTGTAATGTATCTTCTATTTAGTTTGAGATTGAAATGTTAGAATTTGATTGCATTTCTTAGGAACTCACAACCAAGCATATAGCTGAGCTGCTATATTTCGGAGTTCAAAACTTGTTATCGATTGGCTTGTATCCATCTCTCTTCCCCTACTGGCATTGTAGATATGTACTGCAGGATTCCTTTCACTTGTAGGGGTATTTGATGGTTTTATTTTGCTTGTAAAATATTAACATGATTCATCCCATGCTCCATAAAATTGGAGTACTTGGGTCTGGATTTGCAGAAATGGTTACTTTAATAAGAAAATTAATAATTCGGAGTGTGAAGTGCGTGGATAAGTACGAGGATGGCTGGCATATTTTGGCTTACGGTCCCATTCAGGATCTCAAACATATCCATAATCACTTTAGATGCATTATTCTGTTTTATCTATGACTTTTCATCTTAATAAATAGTGCAGACCTAACTGTCTGGAAGGATATAAAATGAAGGGATCAAAAATAAATTTTAAAATAATCTTTCGGGTTTAAATGCATTTTTTCTCAAATTCGTGTAGATGAGATGCCTCTAAGATTGATTTTTTAAGGCATATTCAATTTGAATAGGTGTATTGGTTGATGCACAAGAACTCCTTGGTTGCGTGAACGAGCTAATTAAAACCATGACGCTTTTATTTTATTTATGTGTTTTTTATTCAGTAATTCAGTGGGGATAATGAGCTCCTACCTGATTTTTTGAACTAGTTTTATTTAGTATGTTATATGAGAATGAAAGCTTAGATCTTAGTTGGAGTATCTTAACTCCATTCGCAATGCTTTTATTTTTTTTCACTTTTTAGTTTTTACGTAAGAATTGGCTTGTCTTTCTTGTATGTTTGCGCACCGAAAAGCTGTAAAAAGTAGCTCCGAGAAAAGTCACTGTAGGAGATATGCACATGGTCACTGTAGGAGATATGCACATGCGCACTAACACCTGAAGATCGAGTAGTTATTGGAATTCATGTACATAGGATGTTAAGGATTACTTTTATGCAGGTGTGTACAAAAGAATAAACGACCTCAATAAAAATCCTTTGTAAATGAACTGAATCTGTGACTCGAACTTTTCCTTTATGAAAAAAGGGGTCTGCTTCTTCAACTCCTTGAGCAAACCGCTTTCATGCTATTGCTAGGCTAAGCAGAGGCATCATACAAGAACAATCCTAACAAACAGCAAAAATCTCAGATTTCTCCAAAAGGGGTTATCGCTTATGCAAGCAATTCCCAACTGCTCCACTGTAATAGCAACCACTATGAAAATGCCATTTGCCTGAGTTAAAAATCCCAAAGAAATGAGAGAGAATAAATTTTGAAGGAACCAGGATAAAGAGATCGTGGCATTATCAGTCAAGACTCGGCAGTTTGCCCATTGTCTTAAGCCAGGTGAGATGGGGTACTATTTACGCAAATAAAAATGAAAAAGTGAGATGAGTCTACGAATTTAATTTAAATTGGACACGGTTTCGATGAGTCACATCTTAAAAATCTATTTTTGAAATGGATTTTTGGACTTGATTTTTTAAGGAAATGTAATCTCTAACATGAAGATCAATAATAATTCTATTAAGAAAACATTTGGACAATTAGTTTGGATTGTTTTTAGATGGATCATTTATTTGCATACATCTTTAAAATGGATGCTTTATACTTTAGAACCACATTGTAGTAATGTGGTCCAGCCCGCATGAAACAATTTTCCATTTAAATTTCATAAAAGTCATTCTCCCTTTTAAAAACTTAATCATTTCAATTGTTGGAAATTGTGGCCTTTCAGACTTTTTTATTCAAGATATCCAATTATTATAAGTGCAAACATATTTAGTTAATAATATCATGGTATTGACATAGAAAGATGCACACATATATAAATATTAGGTCTTTAGCGACCTAATTAATATTAATGGGAGTTTTAACAGCTATGTGACATCTTGTCAAAACTCCCAATGCATTTGAAGGTGAATAAAGATAGGAGTTACATGGTATCTATTTATGACACGGATACGAGTGTTAGAAACATGAATCTTAAAAAATGACATCTTGTAAGGCCCACAAATTTTTCTAGTCATAAGACGCGCACAACAATAGTGTAGTAGAAGGGGCCTAGCGTCGTGTGTGTAGAAGAGGCCTAATGCCGTGTGTGTAGAAGAGAGAGGAGATGAGTAACACTGTGTGTGTAAAGAGGTATCGCCGCGCGTGTACGGAGTATAGCTGCGCGAGAATGAGGGGTAAAACCGTGTGTGAAATGCAGTAACGTTGTGTGTGAAATGGAGTAATGCTGCGTGTGTAAAGGACTAACACCGTGCGTGAAGGCCAGAAAGAGATAACGCCACGCGAGAAGAGAAGGCAGCGCCGTGCGTGTGTAGCGTCGTGAGTGAAAAGGGAAGATGTGACTGCTACCAGAGCCGCACTTGTCAGTACCGTACGTGTCAGCACCGCACCTGTCAGTGCCGTACATGTCAGCTATAGTGACCTTCACCTACCCAGTCAGCAACAGTGGATCCCACTTACTGTAGGTACTTAAGCCCTCTCCCCTTCCCTTTCAATGCCGTTTCCCTCACTTGCCTCATATTCTCTCTCTCTCTAAGAAGCAAAGTGAGAGTGAACTGCTGCCCTTGGAGAAGCCTTTGCTTGGATTGGGGAGGCCCACGAGTGGGAGGTTCGAAGACATCGTGAGCATCAGATAAGTAGGTTTAGCATCTATGCATCAACGAATTTTGTAGAAATCAATTTTTAAGTATTGAGTGTGGATAATATGATGGGATGAAAATTATGAGTGTGAATGGGTTAAAATGAGATTCAAATCCCAGATTTGTGCCTCCAAATACTATGATTGATTGAGCAATAGAAATGGTATTTTTAGTCGTGAAAAATTATGAAATAGTTCATTTGTGAGACTAGTTTAATATGGACAAGGCTTTACATCAAGAGTTATCTTGATTTGTGAAATGTTAAGTGCTCTTTAAAGCATGTTAAACTTGAGAGTGAGAATTTCCAGAACTGTGACTGTTTGTTTAACGAGTTTTCCAATGGCCAAATGGTGTCCAAATGGGCCTAAACTGGTTTTGAATGAAAAATATGCTCATCTATTTCAATTTTTCCTTTCACACTATATTAACATTTCATATAGGTTAAGTGATATGCCTTAAAATATAAGGATATGTCACTGTCCACAGTTGCTGAGATTTTCAGCAACTGTCACTTATTTTGCGCCGAGCTTTTGGCCTATCAAAAGATGTCCAAACGCCTTCAAACCACTACCATTTGAAATATCTATGAATGAGCATAAAGTTGTACGTTGAACTCATTTGGAAATTCCCCGTAGATTGAGAGTTATGTCCCAAAATGTGAAGGTATATCACTGTTCACAGTTGCAGGAAATTCCAGCAATTATCACTTACTTTTTGCCGAGCTTTTGATCTATCAAAAGTCATCTAAACACCTTCAAACCATCGCCATTTTAAAGATCCATGTATAAGTCTAAAATTGTATGTTGGAACTATTGTGAAATTCTTCCTAGATTGGGAGTTACGTATCCGAGAAGAGGGGTACGTCACCATTACTCGTCGAAGAAGATTTAGTTATGTGTTCGTCTTGTGTTATCTTTTACTGGACTACTGTGTTATCTTTTACTGGACTACTCACTGGTCAACTTAAATGGCAAAGTGTTATCATTGATAATTGATAAGCGTGAGTGCTATGTGAATATTTTCATGTGATGAATAATGAATGCCATAGTGTTATGTGAACGATGCTATGCAACTATGCGATATGTGAAAATTGATAAGTGCAATGCTATGTGATAGTTTCATAACAAATGTTACATGACAAGTGCTATGTGATAGCTCTAAGTATAAGTGAATTTAATGCTTGAGCATGTTAAGATGCTGTGATAATAACCACTATGCAATGGTACACCCATTGGTAGTGGGTATTATTCTGTTATGATATTGTGATATTGACCACTGCACGATAAGACACCCATCGGTAGTAGATACTGTTATATTGATACTGCCCACTATGCGATGGGATACCCATCGATAGTGGGTACTGTTACACTGAGAAAAGTGATGCCGACAATGTTTCTTAACTCGCTAAATGATAGGATGGAGTTAGGTAAAAGTGGAAATGGAGGGTCGCACCCCCCCGAAATTCATATGATGAGAATAGTGAGTAATGCTTTGCAAGGCAAGTGCCTATCGAAGACCTTAAAGCGTGCTGGGAACTGTGTGCGTGAGTATGAGGGCATTACGAAGTGGATTTCCCCACTTGTCATTGCCCTCCCTCTTGAGGAATGGTAGAGGTCCTAAACAATAAGATTGACTTGGCCTGATGAATAGGGTGTCTACTTCGGGAGTAGGTGAACTAAGGAGTGAGTGAGTAATGATTGAGTAGTAAATACAAATGATAATGACTTCCCACTTCTAACTCCCAACTTCGAAACCTCCCACTTCCAATTCCCAACTTCCAAACCTCCCACTTCCAACTTCCAACTCCCTTGAACCTCAAACTTCCTACTACTTAGAACCTCAAACTTCCTACTCTTTACACCACACACCTCACCTTAGATCACCATACATCCTATCTTATACACTACCCTAAGCCACTTAGGTTCATTCATCTTAAACCTAGACCCCAACCTTAACCTCAAAAGTCAAGGCATCTTTCTAAGGAGCACTCAAAAGGAATCCTCTAAGGTGCGCATAAATCCAAGCTGGCTTAGGTCCACTCTCTCTCTTCTTTCTCTTTCTTCTCTCACTTCTTGCTCAATCTAAATATCTCCCTCTCTGTAACTCATATACTCCTTTCATTATATTTTTATTTCATTATTTCTTTATTTTCTTTCTTTCTTTAGGAGAGGTTACTGGTTAGATGCCTTGATCTCACCTTCAGGTCGAGATGAACTAGTGGCGTGGCTCCAGGTATGAGACGGACCTGGGACCTGAGACCGCTCTCTTGTGAACCATGTCAGGAAGACACGGGGCAGGAATACTAACTGGTAAGAGAGGAATTAAGGTGTGAGGTGGGACTTACCTTACTTGGGTCCGTGACGCACTCAAGCTAACTTGTGTGGGAGCCCTCTTAGATCACGTTGGAATGCCCTCCGGACTTATAACCAGTTCGAAATCGCCTCCTTTGACCTATTTATTCCTTTCCTAAGTCACACACACACATTAGAGTACAAGACAAGTGGGTCTGAAGACCCCACCTTGTCATAGGGTGAGCGCACACGTGCATGTATACTCAAAAGAGAATGAAAGAATTAACATAATAAAGTCCGTGTCAATTCGGCAGCCTCACGACATCTCCTTGAGAAGGGACTCATAGTACATATGTTACAATGCAGGGAAAGAGAAGAGTGGTTAACTAGAGAAAGAATGTCAGAGATAAGGGAATTTTTAGAGAGAAAATAAAAAAAGAGGAGGGGAAGGAGAGAAAAAGAGACGAAGTGGAAGAGAGAAGAGGAGTGAATAAGTTTGATAGGGTGGCTAGGCTAGCACAATGGCAAGACTAGCACAACGGCTGGTTTGACGCCGCAGCTAGATAGACACTGTGACTCAGACCAGCACGACAACTAAACTGCTCAACGACAAGACTGGCACGATAGCTGATCTAGCACAATGGCTAGTCTGACACGGCAGCTAGAAACTTAGACCGACACGACAGCTAAACTGCTCTACGGCAAGGCTGGCACTTATCACAAGGATCGACCTTCCCTCTGAGCAAGCAAATAAATTAGAAAGAGAGAAGAGAGGAGGAGGAGATCATGCTTGGCGGTATGCACTGCCGTGCAAGACAAAGAGGAAGCAGAAAGAAATAAGTGTCACTCTCGGTAGTGTGTGCTACCATGCATGATAAGTGGGCGAAGAGAAGAAGTGGTCATGCGCGGCAGTACTCACTACCGTGCGAGACAGAGGGAAGAGAAAAGAGAGAATGGGTCGCACTCAGCAACGTCCACTGCCGTGCAAGATGGAAGAAAGGAAGGAAAGAGTGAAGGTCACGCTCGGCGATGTTCACTACTGCGCATGACAGACGAGAGGAAGAAGAGAAAGAATGTCGTGCTCGGCAATGCTCATTGCCGTGCACAACATAAAAAAAAAAAGAAGAAGGTCGCGCTCGACAGTGCTCATTGTCATGCACAACAAAAGAGAAAAAGGAAGGAGAGAGAAAAAACAAAAGAGAGAGACGAAAGATGGAGAGGAAGAAAAGAAAGAAGAGGAGAGAGAAAAGAAAGAAGAAGAAAGAGAATAGGAAAGGAGAGAGAAGAATGAAAGAAGAAGAAAAAGAAAGGAAAGAAGAGAGATGAGAGAGAAGGTCACACTCGACAGTGTGCACTATCGTGCGAGACAAAAAAAAGAGATGGAAAAAGAGAGAAAGAAGAGAGAGAAAGAAGAAAGAGAGAGAAAGAATAAGATCATGCTCGATAGTGTACACTGCAGTGCGAGACAGAGAAGAGAGTGAAATAGGAGAGAGAAAGAAGAGAGAGAGAGAATAAGAACGTGCTAGATAGTGTATACTGTCGTGTAAGATAGAGAAGAGATAGAAGAGAGAGAAAGAAGAGAGAAAAAAAAGAGAGAAAAAAAGAGAGACAAAAGAAAGAGAGAATATAGGGGAGCTAATAGAGAAGCAACAAGAAAGAGAGAAAAAGAAAGAAGAAGAAATAGAAAGAAGAGAGAGAAAGAATAGAGAGATAGAAGAGAGAGAGAAGAGGATGAGAAGAAAGAGAAAGAGAAAGAGAAAGAGGAAAGACGAAGATCGTGCTCGGCAGTTCACACTGTCGTGCAAGACAGAGAAGAGAAAGAAGAAAGTGAGAGAAAGAAGAGAGAGAAAGAAGTGAGAGAAAAAATAAGATCGTGCTCGACAGTGTACACTATCGTAGGAGACAGAGAGGAAAAGAAGAGAGAGAAAAAGATAAGAAAGAAAGAGGAAAAAGAAAGAGGAAAGATGAAGATCGTGCTCGGTAGTGCACACTACTATGCGAGACAGAGAAGAGAAAGAAGAAAGAGAGGGAAAGAAGAAAGAGAAAGAAAAGATAAAGAATAAGATTGTGCTCAACAGTGTACACTGTCGTGCGAGACAGAGAAGAGAAAGAAGAGAGAGCGAAAGAACAGAGAGAAAGAATAGAGAAAGAAAAAAGAAAGAGAGAGAAGAAGAGAAAAGGAACAGAAGAGAGAAAAAAATAAGAGAGAGGAGAGAGAAGGTCGTGTTTGGCAGTGTGCACTATCGTGTGAGACAAAAAGAAGAGAGGGAAGAAGATCGTGCTCGGTAGTATGCAGTGTCGTGCGTGACAAAGAAGGGAAAGGAGAGAGGGAGAAAGAAGAGAGAGAAAAATAGAGAAACAGAAGAGAGAGAAGAGAGGAGAGAGAAGGATAGAGAAAGAGAGAGGAGAGAGAAGGATAAAGAGAAAGAAGAGAGAGAAAGAGAGAAGAGAGAAAGAAGGAAGACAGAGAAGAGAGAGAAAGAGATGAGAGGAGAGAGAGTCACCTTAAACCTAAGCATACCAACCAAAAATCTTCTCTCTCCTCTCTCTCTTTCTCTCAAATGAAACCCAACAGTGAACAAAAGATGGAATTTTTATTAAGCCAAAGTGAGGTCCTTTACAATGAGATACGCGCTTGTTTATATAGAGGTGTGGCCCAAACATGGGTGTACAATCAATTTTTAACCTAATTATTGAAAATTACGCATAAAAAGAATAAAGAAAATCTAAGAAAATAAGGAAAAATTATGATTTTGCCCCTACACCAATAATCTGGGTAATTTCAAATCACTCCTTGTAATGGTCGTTCAATCGTGCGAACTTTTTATGGCTGATACGGGGCTTTTCTGATCACCATCTGTCGAAAAGATTACTGTTTTCTTGATGAGCTCGAGAAGACGATCATTTTGGTACCAATAGGCCATGAATATGAGTTTTGAATCATGATCATGACGTGACAAAAACATGAAAAAATGTGCAATCTTAATTTTAAGATTCAATGTGTTTCTCAATGTTTTTCGTTGATTTCTTGATTGTAACGTGATGAACAAGTTGTCACGATCGTTCTGCAAAAAGAATGGCTCGATTTGATGCTCTGATGATCGTTTTCCAAATTGGGAAGCTTTGGCCGGAGTTTGGAGTTTGGATTTTGATGGCTGAAATTGCAGCAACTTCGGACTCATCGTGCATTGAATTTGACCGTTCATCACATGCGAGGTTCGGCTCAGATGAAGCCTCCAACCTTGTGCTCGTAATAGGTCTGGTTTGAGGCGTTTGATTGAGGAGAGGTATTGTTGGAAATTTCTTGCTATTTTGGGAAGTTTTTTGGCAAAATTCTCTCGGCTTGGACCATGTTATCATGCGTGCCATATATCAAATCGACCGGGTCATCGAGACGAACATGCTTCCAAAATTTGAACTTGATCCGACTTGGGATGAGGAAGATACGGCCATGTGAAATTTTCCCCAAAAATTGTGAGGCATAATTTCCATTAATGGAAACTGGTTTACCGAGGGTGCACCATAATAGTGTACGACCTACCCATTTTGGGTAAGTTGGTCATAACTTGCTCCAAAAGCATCCAAATGCGTCAAAAATTGGTACCCGGGGTATTTCGATCGTTCTGAATCCTTTGGAGATGGTCTAAAGACCATTTGATGCTCCAATAATGGTGTTGTAGTTCAAAACCCATTTTCAGCATGATAGAGGCAAAATTTCCCAAAATGGTTTTGACATTTGCACCGCCTAAAACTTGTCGGATTGTGACGAAACTTGGCAGGTGTTCTTATGAGACTCTTAGGAATGACCTTGAATCTTATCGGGCCATTCTGAGACTGTTGCAATTTTTACTTTTAGTTCAGGGCTTATTATGGCTTTTGTAGTCCACAGACATTTTGATACCTACAAAACTAAGTTGCGAACTACTCTCTCCTTATTCATACCGGGGATATAAGTAATGAAAAATGACCTCAAACAACTTGTCCCACCGAATGCTGTTCTTCGAGAGAAGCGAGAAGTACAACATTCGGAAACAAAATTGGTCATTTGACAATAATTTTCTTCATGACCACCGAATCACATGAACGTCAAAGGGATACTCATGCAAAGCTGCTTCCCGAAGGGGTGACCAAGGCCCTTGTGGTTCAAGCCGTGGAGACTTTTGGGGGATGATTTTAGAGGCTATACCCTATTGGACATACAAGATGCTTTTAAGGTCTTCACCCTCATCGGACTTGTTTGAGGCGTTATTTGCTGCTACACCAGTTTGCTTTGACAAGCAGGGTACCTCTGTGGGCCCCATCCTACCGAGCCTATTCGGGGGTTTTTGTCGGCTTGTCCCAAATGTCTAGTATGGCTGGGGAGGGATTTTGGCGAGGCGGCCTCAGTTGGCTTCACCCTAGTTGTTGTGGGCAGGTATTGGCCTGATTTGACAGTTTCTTACCTGTGTAGGATCTGGAGGGATGATTTTAACGTCTACACCTCGTTGAATGTGTGGATGGCATTATTTGCAGCCTCACCAGGTTTGTTTGGCCTGGATTTGCAGTTTCTTTCTTGCGAATGATCTTTTTTTTAGGGCTTTATAACAAAATATCCTGCTACCGAGAAATTTTTTTTTTTTGAAATGTTGGCTAAAGAGGCTTATGGTGGCAGACACTGCATCAACCTGCTTATTGATCTGAGCACCCTTTCTGGTTTTTGCTTGGACTGAAAAGACAGTTTTCACTAACTTCCCCTTTATTAGACTCTTTTGCCCATGACTTGACGTCCATGTCTGCCCTTTTCTAATTTTACTCACGGTGCCCTTTCGACGTTTCACCATGCCCAATTTTTATTTACGGAACACTCTTACTCATGATTTCGTGGCCATGCCTGTCTGTCATTTTTACTCATAGCATTCCCCTTTCGAGTTTAAACCATGCCTGTTTTTTTTTTTTTTCTTTTTGGTAGGGGCATGCTTAAGGTCATACCTTCGGGACCTGGGCAAAGCAGTTTTTCATCATGCAGTCAGGACATGCACTATAGTTTAAGGTCATACAGCTGGACCGTTATGGAGATGGATAATGGTCTGTGGAGGCCATAAGGTGAGTCTGATGGTGGTTTAACTCACTTGAGGGAGATGGCATGAGACTATCTGTGAATGATGGATTGTGTTTATATGGAAGGTGGATAAGGGGTGATCCACTAGCTGACGGTGAGTATGGATGATGGAATGGCTCACCGTGGTTTCGTGAGCATGGGATCGACTCACTGGGGAATGTGGTTAGTTCATAAAAGGATAATGGAGATAGACTCGTTGGGGAGGGAATGAAGGTGGTAAAGATATGTATGAGGGCGTGTTTAAGGTCATGCCACAAAGCAGTTTAACGTCATACGGCCAGGATGTGTGCTACAGTTTAGGGTCATGTAACTGGATCGTTGCGAGAAGCAGTTTAACATCATGCGACTAGAACGTGTGCTACATTTTAGGGTTATATAACTGGACCGTTGCACGAAGCAGTTTAACGTCATGCGGTCAGGATGTGAATTATAGTTTAGGGTCATACAGCTGAACCGTTGTGCAAAGCAGTTTAATATCATGCAGTCAGGACGTGCACTATAGTTTAGGGTCATATAGCTGGACCATTGTGCAAAACAGTTTAATGTCATATGGCCAAGACACGCATTATAGTTTAGGGTCATACAGTTGGACAGTGATGAGTTGCCATGTAAGCGGGTCGCTAAATGAGGGGTGGACTCACTGGGATAAATGAAGTGGATCAAGCTCCATGGGATATGAGCATGTGGATGGTGGTCTGGCTTACTCGGGATGAAGTGGCTGAGACTATTTATGGGCATGGGTTCAGACAGTGAAGGTGGTTCAATGAGGGATGGTAGGCGAAAGTGGACTCACTAGGGATTAAGAAGTGGGTATGACTCCTTGGGGATAAAAGATTAGGGCATGAATATTGAGGATGGCCAGGTGTTGAGGACTGAACCTTGTCTATACATTCACGAATGGGAAGGCATGCGCGAAGGCGCATGTAAAAGGTATTGGCACAAAAGCAGAAAGGGGTGCTCTCAGCAGTGGAAAGTACGTGTGGCAACAACTCATGGCGGTCAGGTCCACTTGGCAGCAAAGCACATACAACATTGATGTGTGTACAGCAGTGAGCACCCGGGTGTGCACGACAATAGAACAAGCACGACTGTATTCACAAAGGGAATGCGCTCGACAACACTTGATAAAGGGATATGCTCAGCAGCACATGTGGCGAGAGAGCGTGCTTGACGGCAACATTCGACAAGGAAATGCGCTCGACGGCAACATTTGCAAGGAAAACATGCTAGGCTGCAATCATTTGCACTCGGCAGCAACATTCGACGAGGGGAGTGCTCGGCAGTAGCATTTTCGGGTTTTGAGCTTAAACCCGACCCGGCCCGGCCTGTTGCCGTTGGACCTTCTGAACTTAAGTGGGATTTTCATTTTGGGCGGTGTAGTTTTGGGAAGCCCCGTGTATAAAACGGTTAAAACCCCATTTACCATTTTACCTTAAGGTAAAACGCTAAGGGCTTCTAACAGTGGGAGAGAGCTTCTGGCGAATCAGTGAGATTTTCTGGTGATTGTGCACAAGCGCTCTCCGCGAAGGGAAGGCACGACCAAGGGTTCCGGCTAATCACAACGCTTTTTCCGGTGAAGGGAATAGAAAACTGTGAGCGATAAGGAGTTTTACGAAAGCCTTCCGGCGAGGAGCATGCTTGTGGGCAACTTCTGTGAGGGAAGAGGCTTCGGTGAGAAGTCTTGCGAAGACTTTTCAGCGAACTGTAGGTGGTTTTCTGGCGATAGGAAAGCACTAGGAAGAAGGAGGGAAGGCTTGGCAGTGAACTGGGAAATTTTTCGACAGTTGCATAAGGAGTTCCGATAAGGAAGTCGGATGGTTGCGTGCAGTGGAAGGGTTGTCATCAGCATGCGTGAGTAGGGACACACGTCTAGGCATGACAGGGCCATGTAATTCGATAGGCAGCGTGCATGGTATTCGAGGCACCATGCGCCACACATGTGATAGAGATAAGTGCGCGGCGTGACCTGCTTGGTAGGCTAACATGCTCGACGATTTGAGTGACACGCTCGGCAACGAGTTGTGCACAACAGAGTTTTGTGCACGGCAGAGTGTTGTGCTCATTAGTGCAGTATGCTCAGCTGTGAAGGGCGTGCACGACAGAGAGTTGTGTGTGGCGGAGTATTATGCATGGCAGAGTGCTGTGCTAGGCAGTGCGGTGAACTCGGCTGTGAAGGGCGCACGCGACAGAGATTTGTGCACTGCAAAGCATTGTGCTCAACAGTGAGGTGCGCTCGACTGTAAAGGACGTGCGCGACAGCGAGCATTCCCAAGGTTGAAACGTGTTGAGCTTTTAGATGACTGAGGTTTTGCCAATATTCTGGAAGTGAAAAACCTTCCAAGAGAGGGGGATCTAGGGACCAGTGATTTTACTGGTGAGAGTTTAGTCAGAGGGGACCCCATCTAGCTCACGGAGCCTTCTTGTAGACCGAAGTGGCCCTTGAGTGTCACGTTCATTAGTGGACCAGTACGCTTTGAAGCTTGGGAAAATAATGATGGCACAGTTTCGATTGAAGAGGGGTTTGCACTTCTTCTGCTTGCATAGGGAGATAGCTTCTGGCGAAAACCTGCTTACCCTCGGAAAGAGGATGGTCAGAACAAGGAGGTTGATATGGTCCCCTACTGGACTCTGAGTGCAAGGGGAGCACCAGTTTTTGAGAGGGTATTCTTCCTGGACCCTCAATGTGCTGCACTTGTATGCAGACAAACTTGAGCGCGCTTCCTTGTCAACGACAAATCAATGCTCAATAGGATTTTTCGACCGCTGCTCAAACACCATAAGGTACTGTTGGAAACATGGAGTCACATTAGCAATACGTGGCAATTTGGTCTTGGCGAGGCAGGGATCTCTCTGCTAGATCTTCACTTTATTGGTGGGCTATCATTGATGGGAGCAATGTATGACGAGTTCGTGCCTCAGAACTCAATCATCTTTGGTGGGGCACCTTTGGGGATTGAGATGCCTCCAGCTGGGCTTAAGGAGACTTTCGAGATCTATGAACTCCTCAGCTCCCAGTCTAGTTGCGGCCGTGTAACCTTCATTCAGTGGGTTTAAGGCTCTTTCTCTCTCGACCGCATCAGGGTGTTCTCCATAAAATCACTGGTCCCCTGATCCCCCTCTCTACAAGAAGGCTTCGTGAGCCAGATGGTCGTCGGAGGTGCCCCTAGGAGTTAGCGGTGGATGAGTCATCGATGTAGGTGCTCGCTTTAAAGGAGCGGATGAGAACACTTTTTGACAATCTTAGTTCCATTTTTTAATGGAAAGAAGGTCGTAAGGTTTCCAGTCATGAAGTGCATCCGATGCAAGATCTGAATGCCTTGATAGGAAGTGGTCCTCACAGTGCCCCTGCTGCTGGTTCTTATCATGGCGATGGTTAAGGGAAAACTGTCCCTTCTCAAGGAGGGAAGAAGAAGAGAAAACACCACGTTCACTCTGACATCTCGGTGTCCCGAACTACCGCTACACCTCTTTAAAGGCCTAAGAGTGCGAGGCTATCTGTTGTACCTGAGCCAAAAGTTAACTCCCCATCCCCTACTACTTCAAAGACTGAAGATGAAGATGTTAGGGTCTCAGAGCCCATCATCATTCCCTCAGATTGGGAGATGACCCTTAACCTTGAGGTGGCGTCAACGGCTCAAGAGGTGGGTGATGTCACGGTCGAGCCAATGCATGAGTCGAGTCCAGCTCCATCCTCCCTAAGGAGAATGAGTTCGGATTCAGATCCATGCCCCGAGGAGAGCACTGTTTGAAGAAATTTTTCAGCACCTCAGTCCCCGATGTGGAATAAAAAGAGAAGCCGATCAATAAGGCCCTAACATACAGTGGAATTCTCGACAGTCTCAGAATTGCCCAAAAATAAGTAGAAATCTTCCTAAAGCACTTCAAAAGGCCACCTGTCAGGTTTCGTCGCGATCTGACATGTCTAAGGCAGTGCAGACAAAGAAATAATTTTGGAAAATCAGCCTCTAACACCTTGAAACGGACATTGTAACTAGAACTATATTTTCGGTACGTCAAATTGATGTGGACCACCACCATTGGATCCGACACAGTCGAAAACCCTTATGAGTCAAATTTTGGCTTAATAGGGCCCTCCAGGACAAAGTTATGGGTAAAATACCAAAAAGGGGTAGGCCACACACTATTCCCGTGCGCCCTCCTTGCACCAAATCACCATTAAAGGTGACTGTTTTTACAGTCTCAAGCAGTGACTTTCGGGGTCCATATCTCATTTGTCCCAAGTCGGATCGTGCTCGAATTTTGTAAGCGTGTTCGTCTTGTTAAGATGAGTGTTTGAATATGTGGCAGGCCCCATCATGATGCCCAAGCAGGGAGAAAAGCTAGAGAGAATTTTCCGATCCGTGAAGAAACTTGCGAGAAAATCAACAGCGATGCGCCTCGTTCGAGTGGCCAAATCACAACGCTCGCATATCGGATTGACATGAGACCAGTTCCATCATGTGCTACGGTCTAGGGCTATCTCTGTTCCGAACCCCATACATGATGAACATTTGGATTTCACATGTGAAGCCGATAAAGTGACTGCAAATTTTGGCATCGAAATCCTAGATTCTGGCCAAAACTCTAAAAGTTGACAAAATCTTCGTTCGGGCACAAAATTGAGCTTTGTTTGTTGCAATACGAGCGTGACAACATGCTTAGTGTGATACAATGAAGAATCATCAAGGAACGAGCACACTATTGATCTAAATTTTTCAATATTCATCCAAATTTCAAGTCTCATGATCGTGGCTTAAAAACACGATTCATGGCACAAAGTTGGTATCAAATCGATCGCCATGCCGAGGCCTACAAGAAAATTATCATCTTTCGATCAAACAGGCACCCGAGCAACCTCAGATCATCTATGGAAGATCACGTATGCTCTAAAGCAGTAGCAGGGATTGTTTTTTAATTCCATGAATTGTTAGGCAGGGGCAAAACAATCATTTTGAACCCATTTTTAGAATTTATTTTAATTCAAAATAATTTTAATTATCATCAATTGAGATAGATTTTTGGCATCCACTCATGTTTGGACCCATTTCTATAAATACATGCTAAACCTAATAGTAAAAGGGCTTCCTTGGCTTTTCATAGCTCTTCCTTGATTCCCCCTTAGACTTTCAATTGATCATTAAAGTTTACATTTTTGCTTTGTGTTCGTTGGTGCATCTTGGAGAGAGAGAGAGGAGAGAGAAGAAAAGGGTCGATACCCTTTGATAAGGTAATTTTCTCTCTCCTCTTGTCTCTCTCTTTCTCTCGTCTCTATCTTCATCGCTCTTCTTTTCATTTATTTTCTCTCTCCTCCTTCCTCTCTCTTTTCTTTCTTCTTCTTTTCGCGGCTTTTCTCTCTTTCTTAGTGAACACGCACGGTTGTGGTAGAGTCATGCTTGTCATCTTCTTTCTTCTCTTTGTCTAACCCACTCAGTGATGGCAGCACTGTGTGTGTCCCATTCTCTCTTTTTCTTCTTCTTCTCTATCTTTCTCTTCGTCTCTCTCTGTCTGAACATGCACGACGATGGCCACATCGTGCACAAATCTTTCTTTTTATTTTCTTCTATCTCTTCTTCTCTATCTCACACACGATGATGGCAACACCATGTGCATTTTCTTCTCTCTTCTTCTTTATCTCTCACACACGGCGATGGCAATGTCGTGTGTGTTTTCTTCTCTCTTCTTCTTTATCTCACACACACGGCGATGACAACGCCATGTGCATTTTTCTCCCTTCTTCTCTATCTCACAGACACAGTGATGACAACGCCGTGTGCATTTTCTCCTCTCTCTTCTTCTTCTTCTTCCTCTTCTCCTTTCTTCTCCCTTCTCTTTCTGCTTTGTCTTTACCACTGTCTTTCTCCGTCTGAACATGCACGGTGATGGCAACGCTGTGTACGAATCTCGCTTTCTATTTTCTCCTCTCTTTAACACACACGGCCGTGGCAATGCCGTACATGTTTCTTTCTCTCCCCTTTCCTTATTCTTCTTCTCTTTCCTATTCTCTTTCTCTCTCTTTCCTTCTTTCTCCTCCGGCTCTTTCCCAATTTCTCTCATCACTTTCCTTTTCTCCTTCTTCTTTCTTTCTTTTTCATCTCTCACTGTTCACCTTCCTTTTATCTCTACTTTCCTTTTCTTCTTTCTCTTTCCTAAACTCTCTCTCCCTTTATCTTTCTTTCCCTCACCTTGATATTCTTTTGCTCTCTCCTAGTCGTGCACGGTGACGCTCATCACCGCATATGACATTCATTTCTTATTCCTGTATCTCTCTCTCTATCATGGATGACAGAATTCTCTCTTCTTTCTCTATCATGTACAGTGGAAGTCCATCGCCATCCATGTTTTCTCTCTCATCTTCTCTCTATCATGGATGACGAAAGTCCATCGTCATCCATATTCTTTCTCTCTCCTCTTTCTCTTTCATGAACGACAGAAGTTCATCGCTATCTATGCTCTTTCTCTCTCATCTTTCTCTGTCATGGGTGGTGGAAGTCTATCACCGTCCATGTACTTTCTCTCTCCTCTCTCAGTCATGGATGGCAGAAGTCCATCGCTGTCCATGTTCTTTCCCTCTCCTCTTTCCTCTGTCATAAACGACGAGAGTCCATTGCCGTCCATGTTCATTCTCTTCTCTCTTCTTTTCTCTATTCTTTCTCTCTCTTATCATCTCTCTTTTTTCTCTCTTCTTTCTTCTTTCTCTCTCTTCTTCTTCTCCCTCTCTCGTTTGACTAAGGTACAAGTCTAGTAATGTCACGATAGTTTCGTCGTCAAGAAGTATTGACGCCGTGTCGGTCTAAGTTATCGTGCCCGTCTTGCTGCCACGTCGAACTAGCCGTTGCGCCAAGCTGGTCAGTGTTGGTGTTTTGTCATCAAGTAGTATTGCCGTCGTGACGGTCTTGTTACCGTGCCCATGTTTCTACCACATCAGGTCAATCATCATACCAATTTAGCCACGGTGCTAAGTTAGTCACCCGATCAAATGTCTCTTTCTTTTCTTCTTCTTCTCTCTTCTTCCTTCTCCCAACCCTCATCTCATCATTTAATTTCTTTTCTCAGTTGAATGTGCATGCCTTGTGTACATTCGCTCAAAGACAAGGTGGGGTCCTTCGGCCCACTTGTGTTGTAAAATTAAGTATGTGTGTGTGATTTCAGAAACAGGAGAATACAGGCCAAGGGAGGCGTATCCAAACCAGTTGTAGGATTGGGGGGCTTTCTTCGTGATCTAAAAGGATGCCCACACGAGCCAGCCTGAGCAAGTCTCGAATCCACCCTAAATTCCTCTCTCAGTGGTTGGTATACCTCCCCTCACTCTTGAGCGAGGTTCCTGAGAGAGCGATCTCAATGTCTC
Organism: Amborella trichopoda; assembly: GCF_000471905.2. The sequence goes on from NW_006498220.1 coordinate 975,844, forward strand.
GGGTTCCCCCGAAACCCAAGACGCATGCCGCCAGATCATCCAGATCTGGAGGGCGAGATCGAGGCACCTCACCAGCTTGACGACTCCACTGGGGACTTACTACCCCTTTGTTTGATCGTCCTTGTTTGGCTAGTTTTTCCTTTGTTTTTCTGTTTTCACACACCACATATGGCTTTTGGTTTCTTTATCCCATTTATCCGAATTAGGGATTTTTTGATCTTCGCATTTGTGAACTTCCCCCAAGAACAAGTTCCTCGAACTTTGTTCCCAACCTTCCTTTTGAGCAAAGACCTAGTCTAGCTCCCAAGTCTTAACCTAGATAGGCGTGATGAGGGACTTAAAGGTCCCTAACTGCCATCTTTGCATCCTGATGGAACTTCCACTAAGGCGCCCTGCATTGGTAGCATATCTGCTGCCACTCACAGCATGCACTCTGTCACCAGCAGTAACTTGTTGGTCATATTTTTGAGGTACGCTGGAAGGCTGCCCAGTCCCTTTCTACAAAAGGTAAGAAAATTGCCATTGCTCCTATGAGTCGCCGTAAGGCCACCCCCCACATTCCTGCACCACCACGGGTCTCTATGACTAAAGACTCAACACATCGAGGGGGAGACCCTAGGGCCTCCACCTCACGTACACACACTAAGGCTCGTGGATCATCCACTTGAGTCACACCTTGGGGCAGCCCTTGTACTACCTTGAGTACGCATCCAGGATCAAGTCTCCTTGTATCGAAACCTGTGCGCATGCATATGCATCTCACTGCTCGAGGCAACGCCTTCGCGATGCCAACCCAAGCACAGTGGAGATGACTCCTTCGCCCTCCCACTAAGCACACACTTGCGCACCTTGTAAGGGGCAGGCTTCCACATGTTCCCTTATAGACACGTGCTCGCAGTTCTTGACCTCCTAAGGCCAGACCACCTATTTGAGCTCAGGCTGACCCCCAAGTCACCTGGAATGCTACTTTAAGGGACTTTCCCAGGCCATTGCTTGCTCCCAACCTAGACATCGTCGAGAGCCTTTCTCCTCTTCTTTCGCCCTTTCTCCTCCCGACGGAAACCTCAAGACCTGGTACTCAAAGGTTTTCCCTAAGAGAACCATCCTCAGCCAGCCTCATTAGGTCTGCTATGCCTCTAGAGTCCACAAAGGAGCTCGGGGCAAAGGCTTGATGATTGATGAAGTTCTTCAACTTCCGAGGCAGCAGTCCAAGCTGGCCTCCGTCCAAGGTCCACATTCGTTGCCCCATCTCATGGACACTGCCCTCTCATGCTCTAAGAAGGCAAGTTATCGCAATCTAAAGCTCAAGCAAGATAGAAGACTGCAGATTCGGATTAAGGAACCGACTACAAAAGCTAGGGCACCCTACTCCAAGGGTCTCCTCCCTCAAAATCCCTTCTACCCTCAAAATCACAGAGACTGAAGAAGAGGTGTGAAAAGCCTGCACCGTGATCAATGTCATAGAAGACGACCTGACCACCCAGCAGCCACGGTCCCATGATAGTCAAGAACCGGTCCTCACACAGTCCGCGTACAAGAGTCGAGTTTAGTGGGGGCATGCTAACCCCTTGCTGACCGATCTGCCACGTGTGACCCGTCAAGCTCAGAAGCCCTCAACTACAACTAAGGCTGACCTCCATGGAGAAACAGTCAGCATAATGGTTGTTACAATACAGACAAAATAAAGACAACACCTCAGGCAAGCAAGCAACAATAGTCGTACAACCGAGTACCCCCACCTTCGAACCTTAATCGAAATAATTATTGGACAAGGCATAAGAACAAAGTCTACCCCTTTGAAAAGGAATGGGTCCCTGCACTACTCGGATTATTACTCGAACCGAACATGATTGAGCTCTCAAGGATCAAGTTCCCTGATCAGGCCGGACTTGATACCCACGCGAATCACTGTGCTTATCATTGCAGGATAAACCAACCCACAGAGGACTGCTACACGTTAAAAGACATTATTGAAGCCCTACTCCAGATAAAACTTGAAGAGCTAAAGAAGGCATTCGGGGCAGCAAAAGCCTCCCACGCAGTGACAGTCCAACAGCAAGATGAAGAGCCTAATCTCCTTCGTGCCTTGTTCGTTATGATGCTTCAAGAAGGCCTCATCACATCAAAACCGGCAACGCAGCCTTGACGCCTTGCTCAGGGAATTGACAACTATTGGTGCCGGTACCATCAAATATGGGGCACGACCTGAGTGAATGCTCCAGTTTCCATGATATAATTGTGAAGAAAATATAAGGATGCTTAGAGTCTTACAATGTTCCAGAAAGAGATCCCAAAACCATTGCTCCACTGGTACGAGAAGACCTCCTCACACAAGTCCTGGGGAAAGATGACTCAGATCCTACTGAACCTTCGACTTCTCAATCATGGATAGTAAATCACAGGCAGAGAAGACTCAAATCCCTAAGGCGAGAAGCAGTTCGTGGTTGTTCATAAACCTAGCAATACGGATCAACCACTGCCAATGAAAAGCAAAAAGAGATGGGCACCAAGGGTTGTTCGTTAGTGAAACAAGACTGCTCAACCGTCAGTTGGCAGGAATTTCTTAGGCCTCTTCCCCCATTGCCAACTTCACCCTTCCTTCCTCGCCTCTTCAAGAGGATGTCCCCGAGCCATCTTCTTCTCAGAATACGTCTAATGAGGGTGACGACATTAAAAGCAATCCTAACGGTCTACACAAGGGAAAGACCTAAAAGACTCCCTGCACACGTCCAACTCTGGTGATGATGTAAAAAGCTGCCCAGATTGGTCTGATGAGGGGAACGACCTTAAAAGTCCCTCACCTACTGACCCTTCTCCTTCTTCTTCTTCTTCTTCTTCTTCTTCTTCTTCTTCTTCTTATCCTTCTTCTTTTATATCTCCTACAGGTACAACCTTAAAATGTCCAGACTTTGAGGCACTTAACAGAGAACTTAAAGGAACTAATATAAGCTGGATGCACAGGAGGAGGTTGAAAAAGACAGTAGCCCAGGCAAATGGATTCTTAACAGTCGTTGATGCCCTGGCAGCTCGAGCCAAGACACAACCATCTTCTCCCACTTGGAAGCACAAGAAGTCAAAATCAAAGAAACCTCAGTGGCCTCTTGAGCCAGACTTTAAGCAGAGGCTGGGATAATCAAGAAGGTCGAATTTTTCCACACGATGCAGATATCAGAAGCATTAACCAGCACGGGGCAAATGAGCCTCAGATCGAGGAAGACGCTACAACCGCCACCTCAGAAGCCAGGCACCTTGAAGTTTCCTAATCCACCACTTCTCCCTCACCCCAATACTTCAAACAATACACCCATCCTCCAGCTCCCTAGACTCCTTCCTCGTCCAATTACCCGAGACAATCCACCCATCCTCTACCTAGGATGTCGCTGGTCCCATGTACCTAGCCACCTCTAACCTCCATCACCCAAACTAAGTTGGCTGTGCAATCAAGTCAGCCAGCACGCCCAAGTAAACCTCCTCTACCAAATCCTGCTCCCCAACCTACTATACCACCCAAACCAGTGGCAGGGCCAGAAACGCAAAAGGCTGATGAGGAAAAGGTGAAAGATGATGTTATGAGGCACTTAAAGAAGCTTCCGGTCCTTCTCAGCATCTATGATTCTCTCATGCTCTCAAGGGACTATCGTATGTCTCTAATCCAGGCTCTTTTTGATCTAGAGATATATGAGACCGAAGTGGAACCCATTGACGTAGACCCATCGATCTTGAGTGGATGTATGGAGATCACCTTCTCAGCGGATGATCTGCAATTGGGAGAAAAATTTCATAATCGCCCTCTCTTTGTGACTGGTGAGTTACATGCTTGCCCCCTCAACCGAATTATGTTGGATGTTAACCTTATCCCAAGGAGAATCCTCACTCGATTGGGATTAGGTTCTGAAGATCTCACTCCGACATATATCACAGTCCAGGGATTCAACCAGTCAAAAGAGAAGCTGGCTGACACTGTCCGCCTTTGTCTTAAGATTGGTGAATTGAACGACTACACTTAGTTTCATGTAATTGACACAGACACCGCCTACAACATCCTTCTCGGTTGCCCGTTGCTCCATGATCAAGGGGTGGTCCCATCCACATTACACTGGTGCTTCAAGTGTAGTCGAGATGGAAGTCAGCATACTGTCTATGCTGATAAAAGACTGTTTCCTGTAGCCAAAGCCACTATGCATAGTATTACTTCACAGATTCGGTGTCATCCCAAAAGCCAAATGATGGTGACTACAAGTCTGGAAGAAAGACAGAACCTTCGTTCCTTGAAGATGTTGATGACATCAGGTGAACACTGGTGGATATGTTTAAAGAGGAGGGGAGGAAAGACACGGCACAATTCTCCCTTTGACTCCCCTTCATCCTAGCATGCTATTGACTACCCCTGAAGATGAAGCTCTATCTTCACCTGAAGATGAAGCTTCCCCTTCTGCTTCCAATTAAGGGCCACCTTTGTAGGAAGATGAACCAGAGGTCACTCTTGAAATGGAAGACGTCATGGGGATAGAATTTTCGACTCCAAAGGTCACTTACACATTAGACCATCAGAAAGTCCTACATGTCCCTATCTCACTCTTGAAAGAGAAGTGGAACGCCAACTGCCACGAAAAAGTTTCCAAAACCCAGTTGCTATATGTATAGAGGATGCTCCTCACCCTACCGCATAGCCAGTTCAGACCAGTTGTCACCCACAAGTTCTGCACTTCCCAGATTTGGTGGGGAAGATCAGTTTGAGAGGGGACAACCCTCTCACCCTCGAGAACAGGATCCCCTAGTAGAGTTAAGAAGCGAAGTTCGCAGCCTCCAGAGCCAATTGGAGGTTCTGCGTATCACTTCAAAACATCTCGAGGAGTTCGTGCCTGAGACCAAGCGTTATGACGAGCTTGAAGTTAATGCACCTCGAATGAGGGCCAAAGCCCCTCCTGATTGGACTATTTACAGTAATAGGCTCATCAAATAATGAAAAAATTGGATTATGAGGCTTTGTTCAATCAAACGTTAATGGGAGAAGGAGCAATTGCGTCATTGACGCCACAACAGCTTGTCACAAGACAAAACAAGGCCTAGGGTATTCTACCTTGAACCCTTGAGATAATAAACACTTCGAGAGGCGCTTAGTCCCAAGAAGAGAAAATGAGGTGGAGTGAAGTAAAAGAAGAATGAAGTCATGCAGTAAAATTAGCCAAAAAAAACCGGGGCATTTCATTCATAAATTCAAAATTTTTAAAAGTGCTAGAAAAGAAAGGACACTCTAAAAATGATCAATAATCTTATTGATCTCTGCTCTGGATACTGCAGAAGAAGCCCCAGCATGTTGGATACTCTCCTTTAGCTCGACCATCATTTGAGCCTCTTGCTCCATAGAGGCGGTTTCTGATTTGATGGTGTGAGTGAGTTCTGATAGAACCGCAGCCAAAGAAGCATCCAAGGCCCTTCTATGAACCATTTCCCTTTGAAGAGAAATAAACTCCTCCTTTAGCTTTTGTATCTCCTCCCTTATGCCTATCATCATATTGAAGCAAGCTCTCCCCTCCATCTTGAGATCAAGCTGACGGACCATCATAGTGGCCTTCTTTTGAGCACAGGCATCTATTCCCTCACAACGACGTGAGATTGACTCCTCCAAGGAAGCCAGCTTGTTGGTCTCAGCCTCATGGTGCAACCTCCAGCTCTCCAACTCATCTAAAGTAGTGCTAAAATGAGAGAGGACTTCTGGCGCGTTCCCCAAATGCTGGTCGTAGCAGCAAATTCCCTGAGTTTGACTATTGCCTCGCCAACTCACTGAGAGGTAGCTCCCTTAGACCCTGAAGACCTGCATTGAGCATGCACGCAATTATGCCAGAAAATCCGCTGAAAATAGGTTTGGATGGTACTGTTGGGTCCACCACCGCTGAAGGAACTTCGGTTTCAAGGGCTGCGCTTGAAGGGATGACAGCCATGTGAGTCACTAGCTCTTTTGGAGCAATTGTGAAGCCCAAAGCTTTGGGCACCTCAGGTTCAGACGCAACCCCAGCCTCAATCAGCCTGGCCTCTTTAAAACTAGCCTCGTCACCCTAACCCTCGCTTGATGGTGCCACCACTCCTACCCCAGCATGCTCCAAAGGAGCCTCTTCCTCTTGTCTCTCACTCTTTGCCATGGCCTCAATGAGTTCAAGTCCAACATCTCTTCCTTGTTCCTCACTCTCCTGAACTGTCACTTCAACCTCGACAAGTTCAAGGGCCATTTTTTCCCTTTGGCCTTCATCTTCTAAGGTCACCACTTCGGGTTCAGCCATGGCCTCTTCCACGTGGGCTGCATCCTCTACAGCCAAAACTCCTGTCACAAAAATCTCAACCCCATCATCTTCCTAACCTGTGCACTCTACGGCAGTAGCGTCTTGATGTTCGAGAGCCTCGCTAACCCTAGGCCCCTCCTCAAGAAAGATGCCTGGTCCCTCATCATCCATTGTCGTAGCCCCTGTCTCAGTCGGGGAAGTAACCTCTTGAGGATCAGAGGCTGTATAAGTGTTAGGTGATGATTGCAAGGCCTTCAGCCTCATTCATCTCCATTGAAATTGGATCTGATTCAGGAACCACCCTTGGACCTGGAGACACCACCCCAAGTTTCGAAGTCACCTCTCGATCAAAAGTAATGATAATAGGCTCAAAGGGGTTGGATTCATCCACCTCGGTCTCTGAAGAAGTATAAAATAATTCAAGAGAGGCAGAAGACGATCGAGAAAGGGCTGAAGGTTACACTAAGGAAGTAGCTAATGCATCAGAAGAGGAAGAGCTACCTCCTGATTCCAAAATCACAAGAAGTTTGGCACCCCTACGTCTTTGAGCAGGTTTAACTGCCTCGGCTGCTGCACGAGTACAATAGGGGCAGAACGTTTCCTTTTCTTCCCTCCTCCTGGAGAAGAAGCAACCGCCTCAAAACTCCCCACTTGTGAAGTGCCTGCAATAAGAGCATTATGACGGCTGCTCCCGATCAACGTGTTTAAGTCCTAGATTGGACGCCCTTCATGACCTGGGACCTTTCGGCCCTCCTTCCATTCAAAGACAGAGCTGAGTTTATCAAAGATTCTCTTAGTCTTTTCTTCATGGTAAGAAATAGCGGTGAAGTGTCATCAACCCCTATCCCTCGAGGAATCCCAAGAGCTTGCCAATTCTAGGGATAGCCCAAGTCCAAAATCTCACCAAGAGTAAGAGCGTTGATGATCCTCCTTTGTCTAATCTCTTGACGTCAATTGCAGTTTTCCCCTTTCCAGGGGTGATCAGCCTCCAAGTATCCCAAGCTGGTAATCCTCCACAAGCATGCATAAGCCTCAGTCACCTGGACCCTTTTGCCAAAGTGGGGTAGCACATACTCGCTAATCTCTGTCTCCTCCAAGCATGTGGACCATGAGTTCATACATGCTCTGGCAACCAGCATTCTCGAAGAGTCCCAATATCTTCCTTTTTCTCGATGTTTACTCTGCCCGCGACGCTTTTCAAAACACACAGAGAAAGGGCAACTCTGATCAAGCCCATGCTGATGGGTGAAGCGATGAGGGAAGTACCCTTCTAGTCTGCACAGTGTGGGGTTCGATAGGGAAAACCCCCCCTCTAACGCTCAACATGAACATGAGCTCCCTAATAGTCGTGGGAGTGTCATCCAACTCCTTCCACAGTTCATTAATAAAAGCATTGTCGGTAAAACTACCAACGGGAAATGGGACCCGCTGCATATTTGAGGAGTCATTCCCAACAAGCTCCGAGCCTCACCTGGGCTATGAAAGATAGCCTTTTGACCAGTAACTCTCATCAAGAAGGGGCACATTTTCTCCCCCGAGCCTTGACTCCTGACATAGGTGGAAGGTAAATAGGCCCTAGCCACCCATACACATAATGGATGGGGAATGGAGTCTTAAAATCTTCAAGAAAGGCTTGATCCCCGACAAGGCCATTTTCCCCCTCTTTGCCTTTGTATGCTTCCCCCCTAGAGATGGCTCCCAGCCCGTGGTAAACGTTGAATAGGACTAGTTGAGCGAGAGCGTACTGACATCCCCTCACCATATCACAAGCTACATAGAGTGTGCCTGGTTGGATGTAATCTTCCCCTCTAGGAATAATGAATTTGCATAAGAATACGGCCAGGTAAGTGGCCAAGAATACAGAGTTATCATTGGTCTCAGGTTGATAAATGGGAGGCGTCTCCTTAACAACTACCTTCCCCTTTCTTCTTAAAGAGCCTTGACCACCCTCGAGGTAATCCCTGCAAAAGAACTGCTGATAGCAGAGAAGCACGCTTCATAATGCCTTCGTGTGAGCCCAACACCTCAATGGTCCAGGAAGAGTATCCTTTTAAATATTGGTGCTCCCCTTGCACACGAAGGGCGGTAGAAGACCACATCAACCCCTTAGTCTTTAGCATTCTCTTCCCCAAAGTGGGTAAATTGGCACTGAAGGCCACATTCCTATGCATGCAATGAAGGAGGGCAACTCCTTCGATACAGATATTTCCATCATCATCCTCCCGAACTTCAAAACGAATGGGGTCAGTAACAAGGGTGACGCTGAGAGGACACTCTGGCGTGCACAATGCATCAATAAGCCAAATGGGCTTACCCTCACTAAACTCTCACCAGCAAATTCACCGGTGCTGACCTTTCCTCCCCTCGGAAGATTCTTCACATTAGGGATCCTGTGAGAAGGCCCGGCCATCTTATGAAGCTCAAGAACTCACTTCTGTTCGTAAATCACTAAGGCGCAACTAGCGCCGGCTGTGTTTCCCAAAATCCACTGCCAGCTGCGTTCTCAAAGGCCCAACACTAACTGTGTTCACTGACGCCTAGAGCCGGGTGTGTTTGCCATTTCCTAGCGCCGGCTGTGTTTGCCAACGCTTAACACCGGCTGTGTTCGCCAATGCTTAGCACCGGCTGTGTTTGCCAATGCATAGTGCCGGCTGTGTTCGCCAATGCCTAATGCCAACTGTGTTTTAAAATAGCCTAGCGCCGACTGTGTTCACCAAAGCCTAGCGCCGACTATGTTCACCAATGCATAGCGCCGGCTGCGTTCACCAATGCCTATTGCCGATTGTGTTTTCAAAGGATTATCTCCTGCATGTACTACAGATTCAACACGTGTCACCTCGAGTCCCGCTGAGCTGCCTGACAACTGTCGCCACGACGTGGCCTGACACACGTCCTCGCACATGCGGACTGATAGCAGATCACCTCCCAATGACCCTTCGCCTCCCAGCGACTAATCACCTCCCAATGACCCTCCGTTTACCTTGGGACCTCTCAGTTTCCCACCGAAAAATTGCCCCTCTCTTGCCAAAAACCGACTAAGAAACCTTTCCCCTTCTTGCACCCTACTGGAAAACCACCAGAAACTAACAAAAATCCCCAGGCAGCCCCTTACTGCGACTTCCGCCCTTTTTTCCCCTTCTTTGGAGCCCTCAAAACCATTGCTTGAATCTCTGAAGCTCCCCAGCAAACTCCCTATTTTCCTCGCTACCCTAGCTAGAAAGCTGCTTCCCTACTTCTTCCGGCATGAAAAACCCCTATACTCCCTTTGTACCTTTGTTGGTATTCTCTCGTTTAGCAAAAGTACTCTCCTTCTCCCCGACAAATTCCTGCAAAATACACAAAAGACCCTCCGTGCTCGCCAAAAATTCATGCTGGAGTCTCTTATTTCTCTCTCACTGTGAAACTTACCGTTTTACCTTCGGTGAAAAACAGTAAAATTAAGGTTTCCCCCTTTATATAGGCAGAGCTTCCTTGAAGTGCCCCTCGTAAACCAAGAATGCCACCCAGGTCCTTGAAGGCCAAATGACAATGGATCGAACCGGGTCGGGCTCAGACCCGAGACCCGAATATAGTTTATCGCCGCTCATGAAATCCCATGCCTCAAAAGCTAAGACCGAGTCAGGCTCAGGCCAAAGACCCGAACATAAGTCATCACCGGCTATGTAATCTCAACACAGCGTCGGCTATGTTCTCAATGACCCAGCGTCGGCTGCGTTTTCAACAGCCTAGCAACGGTTGTGTTTTCAACAACCCAGCAACGGCTGTGTTTTCAAAGCATAGCGCTGGCCGTGTTCTCCAAAGCTTTGCGCCGATTGTGTTCTCAAGTTTACTATCACATGTGTTGCCAATGTGCATGCTAGCGCTGCTTGTGTTGCCTCCGCCCATGTTAAAATGTCGTACGTGTCCATGCTTCTATTTCTTAAGCCTACTGTCGTGTGTGTTACACTCCTTAAGCTAGCATCACGCATGTTCTAGCACCGTATGTGCTAGAACCTGTTCTACCACCTAGGTCGCGACTCATGTTTCCCATTTGAGTTACATCCAGGTCGTTCCATCTAGGCCATGACTTGTCATCTCCTATGGAGTCAGAAGTTGGCTACTGCTCCTCATATCCAGTGGGAACTACACCTGTATTGCAGTCCATTAATCGCTAACAGCGTTAAGATCATGCTTACCCCTTTAATCCCCTGTGGGTCAATCTCACACCAAGTTGTGTATCCCCAGGAATCGGGTTACCTTCAATGAGCTTATTCCCCATGGAATCCCATCTTTCATCTTAAGGAGTCATATTTGTCCCCTAAATACCCAGTGAAGTATGCTTCCCATCTAAAACCCATGTTATCAAGTCATCCCCAGGGAGTCAAATAACTATTCAAAGACATATTCCTCATGGAGTTCCACCTACTGTTTGAATGCATTTTTTAGCACATTGGTCCCTGATGCGGAATAAAGAGGAAGCAAGTCAATAAAGCCTCAACATACAGTGGAAATTTTGACAGTCTTATAATGGCCCCAGAATTGGTTAAGATCTTCATCAACACTCCAAAAGGCCACCTGCCATGTTTTATCGCAATTCGACATTTTTGAGGCAGTGAATACAAAGAAACAATTTCGAAAAAATTGGCTTCTAGCACTCTGAAATAGACCCCATAACTAGAGAGATATTTTTTGTGCTTCAAATAGCTATGGGACCACTACCATTGGATCCGACACCGTTGCCCTATAAGTCAAGTTTCAGCTTAATCAAGCACTCTAGGACAAAGTTATAGGTACAATACCAAAGAGGAGTAAGTCACACACTATTCCTGTGTGGCCATCCTGCACTAAAACACCATTAAACATGGTTGTTGTCACAATCACGAACTGTGACTTTTGGGGCCGATATCTCACTCGTTCCAAGTCGGATCATGCTCAATTTTAGTGAGAATGTGTGTCTCATCAAGATGAGCGTTTCAATAGGTGGTACGCCCCCTGACAAAGCTTGAGCAAGGAGAAAAATTAGAGAGAAGTTGTTGATCCATAAAGAAAGTTGTGGAAAGTTCAACAGCAGCACCCCTCACTTCGGCGGCCAAATCACGACACTCGCATACCCGATCATTGTGAAACCAATTGCATTATGTGCGTAAGGTTCGAGGCTATCTCTGATACAAACCTCGCATATAATGAACGGTTGGATTTCACACACGGAGGCGTCGAAGCTGCTATAAATTTTGGCTATCGAATTTCAAGATTCCACCCAAAAATTCCAGATGACAAAATCTTCATCCGGGCAAAAAATCTAGCTGTGTTTGTTATAACGTGATCGTGATGGCATGCTAAGTTCAATTTATTAAAGAAACAGAAGAAAAACATCAAGGAACAAGCGTACTATTGATCAAAGGTTTCAAGATTCATCCAAAATTCAACTCTCATGATCATGGCTCAACATGATTCGTGGCTCAAAATTAGTATGAAATCGATCTCGATGCCAAGGTCTATAAGGAAACAATTATCTTTTGATCAAATGGGCATCAAAGCAACTTTGGATCAGTCTTGGAAAGATCACGCAAGTTCTTAGGGAGCAGCAGGGATTGTTCTGAAATTCCAAACATTGTTAGGTAGGGGCAAAATAATCCTTTTGCACCCGTTTTTATAATTTTCTTTAATTCAATTAAATTGTAATTATCTTCAACTCAAGGAAGTTTTTGGCCATCCACCCATGTTTGGGCCCAATTCTATATAAACATGCAAAGCTTTATTGTAAAAGGACCTTCGGTTCAACTTTCATTCATTCAATAAAATTCTTATTGCTTGAGTTCATGGGTGCGTCTTTAAGAGAGAGATAGAAAAGAGAAGAAAAGAGCCAGTACCCCTCGGTAAAATAACTTTCTTTTTCCTCCCCTCTTTCTCTCTCCTCTTCTTTAGCTTCTCTCTTTCTCTCCCCTCTTTCTCTTCTCTCATTCTCTCTCCTCTCTTCTCATCTCTGCTCTCTTTCTCTCTCTTTCTTTCTTATCCCTATCTCTCCTCTCTTCTCATCTCTATCTCTTTTGCTCTCTCTTTTTTCTCATCTTGATCTCTCTCTCTCTTCATCCATTGGTCCATCATGTCTCGCTTCTTGGGCTTTTGTTTCTTTTCTCTGTTCGCCCATGGTAGACCTTTGTTAAAAACTCTGTCTTTCCTCTCTTCTTCTTCTAACACAGCCGGTGACGATCCAGCACCACCTGTGTCCCCTCTCTCTTCTTCTTTTGACACAGTCGACGAAGGTTTAACGTCACCTGTGTCCCCTCTATTTTCTTCTTCTGATCCAATTGATGAAGCTTTGCTCCACCTATGTTCTCTTTCTCCTCGTCTTCTAACACAGCCGGTGAGGGCAGTCCTCCCTTTCTTCTTCTTCTAACACAATTGGTGAAGGCTTAGTGTCACCTGCGTCTTCTCATGCTTCTTCTCTCGCCACAGCGGGTGAAGGCCTAGTGCCGCCTATGTCTCCTTCTTTCTCTCTCTTTTCTCTTCATGTCATAGCCGTCGGAACACATCACCAACTAGGTTTCTCTCTCCTCTTCTTATTGTCATATGTGTCTGTCTTTGCTCCTTCCCTCTATCCTCTCTCACACTCTTCTCCTCCTTTTTATTCTCTTCTTCTCCCTTCTTTCGCCCATTCTTTCTATTCCCTTCCCCTTCTTCTCTTCTCTCCCTTTTTTATCTTTTTTTCTCCTTCTTTCTCTCACTCTTTCGTTTGATTAAGAAGGGCCGAGATTAGCCCTCTATGGTAGCCTTGTCATTTAGCCATAGTGTTGTTGTGTCAGTCAAAGTTACTGTGCCCGCTTTATTGCCACGACCGACTAGTCACCGTGTCTAGCTAATAGGTGTTGATATTGTCGTTTAGTTGTAATTATGTTCAGCTAGTATGAGTTACCGAGCCTATTTTACTGCCATGCCAGGTCAATTACTCATCGGTTTAGTCATTGTGTCGATATCCCCGCCTAGTCAAATTCTTCTCTCCCCCATCTTTCTTCTCTCATTCTTCTTTTCTTCCTCTTGAATGTGTACGCCCGTGTGCATTCACCAAAAAGGCAAGGTGAGGTTTGTTGATCCACCTGTCTTATAACATTTGCCATATGTATGTGATTGCAGAAAACAAGAGAATACAAGCCAAAGGAGGTGATTTCGAACCAGTTTTACGACTGGGGGGCTTTCTTCATGATCTACGACGACGCCCAAGCAAGCTAGCTCGAGTAAGTCCCGGACCCATCTTAAATTCCTCTCTCATTGATTGGTCACCTGCCTTTGTTCTCAAACAAGGTTCCCGAGAGAGCGATCTTAAAGTCTTGGGTCTCGCTGAAACCCGAGACGCATGCCGCCTGATCATCTAGATCCGGAAGGTGAGATTGAGGCACCTAACCACCTACATGGTGACCCACACAATGATTCATGTTGCATGACTTTAAGTTGCACAGCCTTGGTCTAGATGCACGACCCTAAACTCTATGGCCCAAACTATATGACCTTAAACTGTAGCGGAGGTCTAGTTGCACGACCTTAAAACTGCATGGTCCAAGCTGCATGACTTTAAACTGCATCGCCACGGTCTAAGCTATATGACCTTAAACCATAGTGCACATCCTGGCCGCATGACATTAAAACGCTTAGCACCGTGGTCCAAACTATATGACCTTAAACTGTAGCGGAGGTCCTAGTTGCATGACTCTAAACTGCATAACCACGGTCCAAGCTATATGAACCTAAACCGTAGTGTACGTCTTGGCTACTTGACGATAAACTGCTTTGCATAGGTCCTTGAGGCATGACCTTAAACACACCCTCACACATTCGTACACGCCCTTTACTTGCATCTTCACGCACGTATTACCTAACCGACCCATTCGTGTGCGTGCACACCACTTTCATAATTCCCCAGTGAATCCTTTCATCACCCTTCATCATGCCCCAGTGAGTCTCATCCATGCTCACAAAACAGTGAGCCATCCTGCCATTCATACTCACCGTCAACTAGTGGGCCATCCTTTTCACCAACCATTCAGACATCATCCATCTTACATAAGTAGCCTCATGCCATCTCCCCAGCAGTGAGTCAAACCACCACCATACTTACTCCATGGCCTCCACAGTCTTCCATTCATCACTATCATGGTCCAGCTGTATGACCTTAAATTGTAGTGCACATCCTGGCCGCATGACTTTAAAAGGCTTTGCACTGGTCTCGAAGGAATGACCCTAAGCACGCCTTCATAAAAAATAATGGGCATGATGTACCTAGATAAGGGAACGCCATGAGTAAAAATGATGGACAGGCATGGTCTCGAAACCATGAGTAAAAGAGTTCTGTGGAAATAAAAACCCAGGCATGGTGAAAACCCCAAAGGGCATCATGAGTAAAAATGGAAAAATAAGGTTGGACATGGCCGAAAGGTCGTGGGTAAAAGAACCCCAAATAAAAGAAAGTTGGTGAAAACCATCTCTACGGCACCACTTCCTAAGTCCAAGTGAAAATTCATAAAGGACGGTTAGAACAATAAGCAGGTTGATGCAGAACTCGCCTCCGTAGGCAGCTTCAGCCCACATTTTAAAGAGAAAAATCCTTGGTGTCACAATACCATAACCACAAAAATACGAGCTTAAAGGAAAAGATTCCGACAGCCTGAGTCCATTCGTAAAAAGGACTCGAAGGACAGAAAACTCACTAAGAAAGCAAGACCAGTCTCGTGAAGAAGAGCAATATTCCCACAAGGTCGCTAACGCACTTCAAAGATGTTGAAGACGCCTAAAGAAAGCCAAGTCAACAATGACCTTGGACCTGTTATGCAGTAATTAGGATTGAATCCTTAGGGGTCGCCTTGGACAAAAAAGAGAGGTATCTTGATTATTGAAACTGTTAGCAATGGGTGGGGGTTATACCCAAAGCCGATCACCTCGATAAACTGAGGTACCCTGCCAACCAAGGAATATCTAGTGCACAACGTAGATGGACACCAAGCAAAGGCCCTTCAGCAGACCATCCAGAGCAAACAAAGTCCTTGAAACCTGGACCAACACTAGAGGATGCAAAAACCCAGACTAAATGGAAAAAATGCCCTTCAACACGGCACATGACTGCCAGAGGGGCCTGATTTTGACCAACGAGGTCTGTATAAAATCCTTAGCTTCAGAATCACAAACAGTCCACGCGAGGGTGAGGAATTTGATAGGATTCCTCAAAACGATCTCTTCTCCTCTTAAAGTCTCCACAGATGGACCTGTACATTATATTCAAACATCTGAGCATCCTAGTTACAACATTGCGTGAATCTCGTTGACGTTCACGTGGTCCTGCGGCTATGAAGAAAAAAGTAATAAAGCCGAAGGAAATTTTTTTATCGTTGTCCTTCTCGCTTCTCTCAAAGCACAACAATCGGTCGAGCAAGCTGTTTGAACATATTTTTCAGCACCTTGAGTCCCGATGTGGAATAAAAGAGAAGTCAGTCAATAAAGCCTTAACATATAGTGGAATTCCTGATAGTCTCATAATTGCCCCAGAATGGGTCAAAATCTGCCTAAGCACTCCAAAAGGCCACCTGCCAAGTTTCATTGCAATTCGACATGTCTAAGGCAGCGCAAACAAAGAAACAATTATGAAAAAAATCGCCTCTAGCATCCTGAAACAAACCCCGTAACTAGAAATGATATTTTCGGTGAGCCAAACAGCTATGAAACCACCGCCAATGGATCCGACATGGTCGAAAATCCCTATGGATCAAGTTTCGGCTTAAACAGACATTTCAGGACAAAGTTATGGGTTAAACATTAAAAAGGGGTAGGCCGCATGCTATTCCCGTGCGGCCTCCCTGCACCAATCTCCATTGAAGGAGGCTGGTGTGCACAATCCGGAGTAGCAACTTTAAAGACCTGTATCTCACTCGTTCTAAGTTAGATCGCTCTCAAATTTGGTAAGCATGTTCATCTTATCAAGACGAGCGCTTTGATATGTGGCACGACCCGTGATGATACCCGAGCAGGGAGAAAAACTAGAGAAAAGTTGATGATTCGTGAAGATAATTGCAGAAAATTCAGCAGCAGCACACCTCGCTAGAGCGGCCATATCATGGTGCTTTGCATACCCGATCGATGTAAAACCAATTATATTATGTACGTAAGGTCCGAGGATATCTCTGGTCCGAACCTCACGTACGATGAACGGTTGGATTCGTCGCATGAAGGTGTCAAAATTGATGCAGATTTCGATCGTTGAATTTCCTGTTTCCGGCCAAAAACTCAAGACAACAAATTCTTCGTCTAGACACGAAATCAGGTTGCGTTCATTGCAACGTGATCGTGACATCATGCTCAGAGTGATTCAGCGAAGAAATCAAAGAAAAACATCAAGAAACAAGCAAATCAAGAAATAAGCACACTATCGATCAAAAGTTTTCTAAAGCTATACAAATTTTGAGTCGCATGATCGTGGCGTAAAAACACTACCCGCGGCGGCTCGAAGTTGGTATCAAATCGATCATCATGCCAAGCTTGATAAGAAAGCAATCATCTTTCGACCAAAACGGACGCCGGAGCAATCCCGAATCATCCATGGAAGATCACGCAAGTTCTAGGGCAGCAACAAGGACGGTTTTGGAATTTTATCTATTGTTGAGCAGGACCAAAACAGTCTTTTTGCACCCAATTTTAGAATTTTTTTAATTCAATTAAATTGTAATTATCATCAATTTAGGTAGTTTTTTTACGTATACCCATGTTTGGGTCCAATTTTATAAGTACATGCTAAACATAATTGTTATAAGACCCTTGATTTTTCAATATTGATCAATAAAATTTGAGAGTTTTTATGTTCAAATTATAGGTACATCTTGGAGAGAGAAT
>NW_006498220.1:993755-1009074 GCF_000471905.2 Amborella trichopoda
TATTTCCGTCTAGGATCTTTATTTTATAAGTTTGATGTGTAAGTGACCCCATTGTCTCGAAAAATAATCCATTCTTTTTAAAAATAAAATGAAATAATTATTTCTGCTTATTATCATGAATTTTAGGCGCGATAAATTTTATGCGCACGTGACCTCATTATCATGAAAAATAATCCTTTTAATAAAATTTGTGATATTTTATCTATGTTAGAAATTTTGAATGCTGTAAATTAGAAAAATAAATTTATTTATTTTTCTTGTTTATTGTTAGAAATAAATATGATATTTCTGCTTTTAGTAAAATTGTGATATTTCTTTCTACTATTTTGAATATTTAGACATTGTAAAATTCATGTGCAATTGACTGCCGTATTATTTAAAATTGACATTTTTGCAATTGATTATAGTATTGTTGTAAAATGTTTATTTGTGAATTGATATTCCATAAATTGTGATAATTCCGTATTCTTGAATTTTTATAAGAGTTTTTCTATACATATTAAATTGGCAATTATGCTAGAATGCCTTTACAAACTGCTACCTTTCTAAATTTGAGCCCAAAATATTTGATTGGTTATTTTTGAAATGTTATAGAGAGTGATTGTTATTAATGGTTTAAGTGAAATTCATATTAATGGTTTCAGTGATATGTTGAGTACATGATATTGCTGCTTTCGAATGTTTAAAGAGATTTAGAAATAATTTAAGTATGCAAGTGGACTTATCCGGTTCGCCGGTGAGGTATAAGTGGACCTATCTAGGACGCCGGTAGGGTTTAAGTGGACTCATCCGGTACGTCGGTGAGATATAAGTGGACCTGCAGGGATTAAGTGGATCTATCTGGGACGCCGATAGGGATTAAGTGGACCCATCAGGACGCTGATGGGGTATATAGGTGACCTACTTGGGACGCCAGTAGGGTATTTTGTGAAATCCTTTGAATTATGTACTGCCGTTAAAAGTGTTATAAGCATTTCAATTACTCGGATTATACTTAATTATGCATTTATTAAAACTGTTGATGCATTTCTGTTAATAGAGCTCATTTTGGAAAATATTGATATCTTTCAATCATGATTATTTTTAGGATTATGATGATCACTTACTGAGTAGCCAAACTCATCAAACTATAGTAAACATTTTTTTCAGGATAACTGCGGATTCATTTTGAGTGATAGTCAAGATCAACCTTGGAAGATACTGTTGTTGTACTAGCTTTCTTTATTTACTTTGTAAGACCTCGCCACTGTAAATTTGTCCTATCAATAGATGTATATATGTTTTGTCTGTCACATCTCAGGAATATCAGTACTGTAAATTCTTGGGGTGTGACAGAGAAAGAGAGAGGAGAGAGAAGAAAAGGTTTGGTATCCTTTGGTGAAAGTAATTTTCTCTCTCTTTCTCTCGTCTCTCTTTCTCTCTCCAGCTCTCATCTCTCGCTTTATATCTTCTCCTCTCATCTCTCTCTTTCTCTCTCCTCCCCTCATCTCTCTCTTTCTTTCTCTTCTCGTCGCTCTCTTTCTCTCTCCTCCTCTCATCTCTCTCTTTCTCTCTCCTCCTCTCATCTCTCTCTTTCTCTCTCCTCCTCTCATCTCTCTCTTTCTCTCTCCTCTCATTTATATCTCTCTTTCCTTTTTCTTCTTTGATCTTCATTATTCACTTTTTGTCTCTCTCTTCTATCTTTCTTTTCTCTTTCTTCACTTTCCTTCTCTCTCTCTCTATTTCGCTCTCTTTCTTCTCTGATCATGCATGACGGAGCCTATTGGGGGGTATGATGTCCTCATACTTTTGGGGCATAGATAGTGGGCAGGGCCTTAACCTGAGTTGTGGCTGGGCCTCTGTCAAAGTTCATCTTATTCTCCTGTGTCATGGACGGCAGCAACTCATCATCGTCCATGTTTTCTCTTTCTTCTAATTCTTGTGTCATGGACGGTGGAAGATCATGGTCGTCCATGTTTTCTCTCTCTCATTCTTCGTTGTCATGGAGGGTGAAAGGTCATTGTCGTCCATGTTTTCTCTCTCTTCTCTTCTCTGTCATGGACGGTGGAAGCTTATCGTTGTCCATATTTTCTCTTTCCTCTTCTTTTTTGTGTCATGGGCAGTGGAAGCTCATCATTGTCCATGTTTCTCTCTCTTCTCTTCTCTATAATGGACGATAGAAGCTCATCACCATCCATGTTTTCTCTTTCCTCCTCTCTTCTCTGTCATGGACGATAGAAGCTCATCGTCGTCCATAGTTTTCTCTTTCCTCTTCTCTGCTCTGTCGTGGATGGTGGATGCTCATACCGTCCATGTTTTCTCTCTCTTCTCTCCTTCATCATGGACAGTGGATACTCATCGTTGTCCATGTTTTCTCTCTCTTCACTTCTCTATTATGGACAACGAAAGCTCATCGTTGTTTATGTTTTCTCTCTCTTCACTTCTTTGTCATGGACGGCGGAAGCTCATCGCTGTCCATGTTTTCTTTCTCTTCACTTCTCTGCCATGGACGGTGGAAGCTCATCGCCATCCATGTATTCTCTCTCTCCTGATTCCTCTGTCATGGACGGCAGATGCTCATTGCAGCCATGTTTTCTCTCTCTTTTCTCCTTCGTCATGGACGTCGGACACTCATCGTCGTTCATGTCCTCTCTCTCTTCTCAATCTTCTGTCATGGACGACAGAAGTTTATTTCCGTCCACATTCCTTATCTCTCTTTTCTCTCTTTTCTCTCTCTTCTTCCCCCTTCGTCTACTTTCTTACTGTTCCTTTCTTCTTCTTTTCCTCTCTCTCTCTCTTTCTCTCTTTCTCTCTCTTCTTCCCCTTCGTCTACTTTCTTACTGTTCCTTTCTTCTTCTTTCCTCTCTCTCTCTCTTTTCTTTCTTTTTCTCACATGCACGACATTGGTAGTATTATGCATGCCTTTCCCTCTCTCTTTCTTTTCTCTCTTCTCTTCTTTCCCTCTCGTTTGATCAAGGGAGGTTAAGTCAAGCACTGTCATGGTAGTCTTATCGTCTAGCAGTATTGTCATGTGCAGGTTTAAGTCACCATGCCCGCCTTACTGCCACGATAGGCTAGCCATCGTGCCAGGTCGGTCGATGATCGTTCTGTCGTTTAGTAGTATTTCCGTTGTGCCGATCTAGTTACTATGCCTGTCTCGCCACCACATCAGGTCAATCACTTGCTAGTCTAGCTACTGTGTTAGTCCAGCCACCTAGTCAAATTCATATCTTCCCTATTCCTCTATTTTGTCTATTTTGTCTCTTTCTTCTTCTTTCACCTATCCTCTTACCCTTTTTTCTTCTTTTGAATGTGCATGACTATGTGCATTCGCCCAAAGACAAGGAGCGATCACTTGACCCACATGTCTTGTAATTAACCATGTGCGTGTGATTGTAAAAACAGGAGTGTACAGGCCAAGGGAGGCTATTCCGAACCAATTTTACAACTATATGGCTTTCTTCGTGATCTAAGAGGGCGCCCATGTGAGCCAGGCCGAGTAAGTCCTGAACCCACCTTAAATTCCTCTCTCATCGGTTGGTATGCATGCCCTCGCTCTTGAGCGAGGATCCCGAGAGAGCGATATCAAAGTACCGAGTTCCCTCAAAACCCGAGACGCGTGCTGCCAGATCCTCTGTATCTGGAGGGTAAGATCGAAGCACCTAACCAAAGAGCACACGGTTGTGGAGTGCGCGGCAGTGGAAGGCACGCGGTGGAGAAGACGCGGCAGGGCGTGCTTGGCAGTGTGACCAGATGAAAAGAGAGTGTGCATGACGGAGTGTGCACAGCGATAAGAGAAAGAAGAAGACAGAGTGCACACAGCAGAGTGTGCACGACAATAAGAGAAAGAAGAAGAGAGTGCCCGCGGTGATAAGAGAGAGAAGAAGAGAGAGTGTGTGCATCGGTAAGAGAAAGAAGAAGAGAGATGTGCACGGCAGTGAGAAGAAGTAGAAAAGAGTGCCACTATGTGCGATGACGTCGACCCTGTGCATGGCTCATGGTTGCCACCTACCTGTTGCATGCTGCCACCTTGCCACTTGTCAAGCTGCATGACACTAAGGTTACCACTTAGCAAGCCCAGGATGCCACCTCCCATGTGAGAGAGTACAAAAGCCCCTTCTCTCCCTTTTTGCTTCACGTTTTGAACCCATTCTTCCCTCTTGAAACACCAAACTCCAGCCCCCTTTGAGCCTTATGGGAGAACTTAGAGTGAAGAGGAGGTGGATTGTTTGAGGGATTGTGAAAGCACCATTACACACACAATGTAAGTGGATCACACCTTGCAGACCTCTAGTTATGAAAGCATGATTCTTAAGCATGAAAGCATGAGATTTAAGCATGTATTTTCATGAATTGTGAAAAGAAAAAGGGTGACATATGCTCTGCTTTCCAGGAAATTAGGCCATCAATTCCATAATAAATGAGCATGGAAATTACTATTGTTGATCATAAAAAGTTGTGAATTGGTGCTCATATACATCTAGTACAAGATGTAAAAGGTTTCATAGTAAGGTCTAAGCGAAATTGGGAGTAATTGATTGTTATTTGAGAGATGCTATGTTAACACTGTGAAATTCTTAGTAGATTTATTATTTTTTCAATATACGTTTGACTAAGAAAATGATACCTAAATGACTCCAAATCACCCCCATTTGAAAGATACATGTGTCTACTATGATTTTCATATTTAAACGCAATTCAAATTCTTTATAAATGGGGAGCTATGCTTCAATTTGTGACAGCATATTACTGTTAGCAGATTTCACTGAAATTTAAAACTGTTGTCTCTGATCTAACCAAATAGAGTCCAAATGCTTTCAAACAATTTCCATTTGCAATATCTATGTGTTTACTAAAAGTTTCATGTTGAAATCACCTAGAAATACCAGTTAGATTGAAAATTATGCCCCTGATAAGAGGCATATATCATTATTAGCAGACTTTAGCAAAATTAAAAATTTCACTTCTCTTGCTATGAGATTTTGATCAACCAAATGGTATCCAAATGACTTCAAACCTTTTAAGTGAACGATGGCTGTGTCTATTTCAAAGTTGGCTTTGGAACCACGTTTAAATTCCTAATGGTTTGAGAAATATGCCCCTATTTGTATGCATATGTCACGGTCATAGGCTGCAGTGAATTTTCAGAACTGTTACTTAACTTGTATTGGACTGTTTTCTGACCAAATGGGGTCTAAATGACCTCAAACTAGTTTTAAATAAAAGAAGTGTGTGTTTAATTCAAAAATAGCTTTAGGATCAAGTTAAAATTTCCAATAGATTGCAAGTTATACTAGATTGTCTGAGGGACTGTCACACTAACGTTTCTCCTATTCTATGAATTATTGGGTAAGCATGACCGAAATGATGAATTCTTATGAACTGATGAATGTTTAGGTGCTACTGAATAAATAAGATAGTGAGAAGACATGTTGATGGACCAACGAATGTTTATGAGATAACGAATGCTTATGAAATGGTGAATGTTTATGAGATAATGAATGCTTATGAATTAGTGAATGTTTATGAAATGATGAATACTTATGTAAGGTTGAATGAGCAAGGTTGTGATAAGTTCCATGTGATAAGAGCTAAGTGATATGTGATTCATCGGCATGCTTTGAGCATATTGCATGACCATATTGTGCTTTGATAAGAACGCATAATATTGAAATATGCTATGTTTCTCTGTTATGAGATGAACACCTACTATGTTATAAAAGGAACACTGGTCTATTATGAAATGAATGTGTACTTTGTCATGAAATGTCATGATGAGTAATGTAATATGACGCATTATGCAATGGGTCATCCATTGATAGTGTGATGTGCTTTGATATGGTGAGCAATGTGATATGAAGCACTAAGCAATGGGTCATCCATTAACAGTGTGATGTGCTTTGATATGATGAGTAATGTGATATGAAACACTATGCAATGGGTCACCCATTGATAGTGCAATGTGCTTTGATATAATGAGTAATGTGATAAGAAGTATTATGCAATGGGTCATCCATTGATAGTGTGATGTGCTTTGATATGATGAGTAATGTGATATGAAGCACTATGCAATGAGTCATCCATTGATAGTGTAATGTGCTTTGATATGATGAGTAATATGGTATGAAGCACTATGCAATGGGTCATCCATTGATAGTGTGATGCGCTTTGATATGATGAATAATGTGATATGAAGAACTATGCAATGGGTCATCCATTGATAGTGTGATGTGCTTTGATATAATAAGTAATGTGATGTGAAGCACTATGCAATGGGTCATTCATTGATAGTGTGATGTGCTTTGATAGGATGATTGATGTGATATGAAGTATTGTGCAATGGGTCATCCATTGATAGTGTGATGTGATATGATATGATTGTGATAAGTGCTATGTGATAAGGTCTGTGTGGTTAGCTATATGATCCCTTGGCATGCTTTAGTAAGCCATGATATGAGTGCATGATTATGTGATGTGTGAGCATGGAATTACCGCACGATGAGATGTGAATGTGATGTGGGAGCATGAACTTACACCACAATGAGATGTGATGTCGGAGAATGGACTTGCACCACAATGAGATGTATTGTGGGAGAATGGACTTGCACCACGATGAGATGTGATGTGGGAGCATGGACTTGCACCATGCTGAAATCTTTCCCTGACTCCCGATGACAGGAAAGGAGCTAGGATGTCATATGAATCTGGGAGGGTCACGCCTCCCAAGAAATATATATATATATATGGGCACTATCCACTGGGACCCCTTTGGTAGTGTAGTGCCCTCTAGCGGAGATGCAAAGAGAGGGCAGTGTCTTGTAAAGCCAATAGCTTATCAAAAGCTCTAAAGCGCGCTAGGGACTGTGTGCGTGCGTGTGTGAAGATATTAAGAAGTGGGACACCCACTTGTCATTGTCTTCCTTCCTAAGTGGTGGTAAAAGTCATAAGAACTGGGATTGCCTTGGCCTGATGAATAGGGCTTCTACTTAAGGAGTAGGTGAATTAAGGTGTGAGTTAGTGGTAATGGTTGTTATTCACCTTATTACGTTAATTTCCAAGTTTTGTATGGTTGAATGATTTGAATGACCCCCACATCATATCATATAGGATTGATCCAATTTGTTACTGTTTCACTATGAACCATGCCCGACACGCTGATAAATATGATCATGGTACATGACTCATGTTGTATAAGAACGGCATAGAACCTTGTACATTGTTGTTTAATGATATTCATAGGCTGGAAAGCATGGTACCATGATCTACTTACTGGGCTTTATAACTCATTCCATGTACTTTCATCTATGCAGAGTAATAGCTCACAGGTCAAGGACGGGCGGCTGGGTGATCGCGACTAGCTACTGAAGACCCGCACCTGACAAGGAACTTCTTTTGATTGTATGTTTTGGATGGTGGAAGCCATATAGTTTGTGTTTATTTTGAGGTCATGTAAATGTATTGTTTTGGGGCCTTTAATGCCATGGACACAATTGTAATACTTGGAGCTTTGGTATATAGTTTGATTTCAGTTGGTTTAGTAATTGTTATGTATGTGATTGGAGTTTTGTTTTATTTTCGTGGTTTGCTTTGATTACCACTTTCTAGGGCGTTGAGCACACTCCCACCTTAGTGGCATTCGCTACCTCACGTCACGATCCCACACTCTGTCGCCCTCTGGAGTGTACAGTAGAGGACAGGGGGTGGGGTCATGACAATTATAGTTTCAGAGCAGTTAAGATAGGATTCTTGGCCTAGAGAGTCTTAGAAGAGTCCTTAGAATGGTTTTGAGGATGGGCTAGTAACTGAGTATTTTTGTTTTAGGTTAAGATGACGAGGACTTGAGCCAACATTACTAGTTTTAGTGATGAGCACACCGAGGCCTTTGAGGAATTGTTTTGGACACTAGGGGACACGACCCAAATCATGAAAAATTGTATGCCGGCCCCAGCCGCCTCCAACCAAGACCAAGATAACAATGGATTGATTGAAAAGTCTAAAAGACTTGCCCCTCCCGCATTTTCGGGACACGAAGGAGTGGAAAAAGCTGAAAGATGGAGGAGGCAAGTAAAGAAAATAGTTAAAGTGTTACATTGTTCCGATGAGCAGAAGGTTGGACTGGGGACCTTTATGTTAGAAGGGGATGTCGAATATTGGTGGAGCTCGGTGAGGCAATCCTTAGATGAGACGGGAACTGAGGCACCTTGGGGAAAATTTCTATCAGCCTTTAATGATAAGAATTTCCCTGATTCAGTTTGAGAGAGAAAAGAGGTAGAATTTATTGAGCTACAGTAAGGAAGAATGTCAGTGGAACAATATGGAGCTAGATTTGTAAATTTCTTTCGCTATGCGCCACACATCATCGATACAAAGGCACGTAAGGCGAGCATATTTGAAAGGGTTCTCAGGCCAGATATCCGAGGGAGAGTAATGACAGTCAGTCTTAAAACATTCTCCCCATTAGTGGACCTAGCCTTAAATATTGAGAAAGATTGTGAGCAATTTCAGTTGAGAAAGGAAGGGAGAAAGAATCAGCCACCTCCTAGGGGAAACCTTAGGAAAGAGATTAATCATGGTAATGTGAAAACCCATAAGACCTTCCTAGGGGATGTGAGGGAGAACCGGCGCCCGACCTGCTCAAATTGCAGATTGAGCAACCACTCTACAGCTGAGTGTTGTAGAAGGCCGGGAGCGTGTTTTGGATGTGGCAAACACGGCTACCTAATGAAAGATTGCCCTGCGAAGAAGCCAGGGGATAGACCGAGGACTCAAGGTCGAGTGTTTGTACCAACGAAACGAGAGGCTAAGGCGTCTACCGTAGTGACCCGCGGTAAGCTCTTTGTTTGTGACAAGAGGAACTAGAATTTTGTTTGACCTTGATTGCCTTCCTACTTTGTTATAATGTCACATTTCGTATGTCACCTAAGTATTGAATCTACACCTCTTGATCATACCTTAGTTTGTGCACACCTTTTGGGGGACTCTTTGGTGACTGGTTCATAGTTTAAGTACTGTGAGAGACGATTGGGAGGTAAAGTCTTACTCATAAACTTGATTCTTTTGGATGTTTAGGATTTTGTACGCCCTCCTGGGCATAGGTTGATTGTGTGCTCATGCCTCAGTAGATTGTTTGGGAGAAGAATGTTATTGTCAAACCCCCATTTAGATGATGAACAGATATACGATTTTGAGGATAAAATCCTATTTGAGGGGGGATGATGTAATGACCCAGACTTTCCTGGCCAGATAGAGTGCATGGTGGGATAAGGAGGGAAGAAGGAGAGATGAGCACATGGCAGTGGAAGGCGCACGACGGAGAAGGCATGGCAGGGCGCACTTGGCAGTGAGGCCAGAAGAAGAGAAAGTGCGCGTGGCGGAGTGTTCACGGCGATAAGAGAAAGAAGAAGAAAGAGTGTGCGCGGCGAAATGCATGCAGCGATAAGAGAAAGAAGAAGAGAAAGTGCACGCGGTGATAAGAGAGAGAATAAGAAAGTGCGAACGGTAGTAAGTGAAAGAAGAAGAGAGAGACACGCACGACAGTGAGAAGAAGCATAAAAGAGTGTCCTCATGCGGGATGCCACCGAGCTTGTACATGGCCCATGGTTGCCACCGGCCTGCTGCATGCTGCCACCCTGCCACTTGTCAAGCTGCACGACACTAAGGTTTCCACTTGGCAAGCCTAGGATGCCACCTCCCATATGAGAGAGTACAAAAGCCCCTTCTCTCCCTTTTTGCTTCACGTTTTGAACCCATTCTTCCCTCTTGAAACACCAAACTCCAGCCCTCTTTGAGCCTTGTGGGAGAACTTGAAGAGGAGGTGGACTGTTTGAGGGATTGTGAAAGCACCATTACACACACAATGTAAGTGGATCACACCCTGCAAGCCTTTAGTTATGAAAGCATGATTCTTAAGTATGAAAACATAAGATTTAAGCATATATTTCCATGCTGTGAAAAGAAAAGGGTGCACATATGCCCTACTTTCCAGGAAATTAGGCCTTCAATTTGATAATAAATGAGCATGGAAATTACTATTGTTGATCATGAAAAGTTGTGAATTGGTGCTCATATGCATCTAGTATAATATGTAAAAGGTTTCATAGTAAGGTCAAACCTAAATTGGGAGTAATTGATTGTTATTTGAGAGATTCCATGTTTATACTGTGAAATTCCAAAGAGGTTTCATGTTTTTGCAATATACTTTTGACTAAGAAAATGACATCTAAATGACTCCAACTCACCCCCATTTGAAAGATACTTGTGTCTACTATGATTTTTGTGTTTAAACTCAGTTCAAATTCTTTATAAATGGGGAGCCATGTTTCAATTTGTGAAAGCATGTTATTGTTAGCAGATTTCATTGAAATTCAGAACTGTTGTCTCTGTTGCCTTGAGCTTTTGAAGAACCAAATGGAGTCAAAATTCTTTTAAACCACTGCTATTTTAAATAACAGTGTGCTTAATTAAAGTTTCATGTTGAAATCACCTCGAAATACCCTTTTGATTGAAAATCAGCGGGCTTTAACAGAATTCAAAAAAATTTGTTGCTATGAGCTTTTGATCAACCAAATGGTATCCAAATGACTTCAAACTAGTTTTAAGTAAACTATGGATGTGTCTATTTCAAAGTTGGCTTTGGAACCATGTTTAAATTCCTAATGGTTTGAGAAATATGCACTTGTTTGTATGCGTATGTCACTGTTATAGGCTGCAGTGAATTTCCAAAACTGTTGCTTAATTTGTATTGGACTGTTTTCTGACAAAATGATGCCCAAATGATCTCAAACCAGATTTAAATAAAACATGTGTGTGTCTAATTCAAAAATGGTTTTGAGACCACAATGAAGTTTCTTATGGATTGGATGTTATACCAGATTGTATGAGGGACTGTCACACTAAAGTTTCTCCTATTCTATGAATTATTGGGTACGTGTGGCCGAAATGATGAATGTGTATGCAATACTAAATAAACAGGATTGTGGGAAGACATGCTGATGAACCAACGAATGTTTATGAGATAATGAATGCTTATGAAATAGTGAATGTTTATGAGAAAATGAATGCTTATGAACTAGTGAATGTTTATGAAATGATGAATATTTATGTAAGGTTGAATGAGTAAGGTTAAGATAAGTTCCATGTGATAAGAGCTAAGTGATATGTGATCCATCGGCATGCTTTGAGCGTATTGCATGACTATATCATACTTTGATAAGAACGCATAATATTGAAATATGCTATGTTGCTCTATTATGAAATGAACACCTGCTCTGTTATAAAATGAACACTGGTTCTGTTATGAAATGAATATGTGCTTTGTCATGAAATGAAAGTCCGCTTTAACATGATGAGTAATGTGAAATGAAGCACTATGTAATGGGTCATCCATTGATAGTGTGATGTGCTTTGATATGATGAGTAATGTGATATGAAGCACTAAGCAATGGGTCATCCATTAATAGTGTGATGTGCTTTGATATGATGAGTAATGTGATATGAAACACTATGCAATGGGTCACCCATTGATAGTGCAATGTGCTTTGATATAATAAGTAATGTGATAAGAAGTATTATGCAATGGGTCATCCATTGATAGTGTGATGTGGGAGCATGTTCTTGCACCACGATGAGATGTGATGTGGGAGCATGGACTTGCACCACGATGAAATCTTTCCCTGACTCCCGACGATAGGGTCGCACCCCTCAAGATATATATATGGGCACTATCCACTGGGACCCCTTTAGTAGTGTAACGCTCTCTAACGGAGATGCAAAGAGAGGGCAGTGTCTTGTAAGGCCAAGAGCCTATCAACAGTCGCAAAGCGCCTTGGGAACTATGTGCGTTGGTGTGTGAAGACATTACAAAGTGGGACACCCACTTATCATTGTCTTCCCTCCTGAGTGATGGTAGAAGTCATAAGCACTGCGATTGGCTTGGCCTGATGGATAAGGATTCGAGAGTAGGCGAATTAGGGAGTGAGTTAGTGGTAATAGTTGTTATTCACGTTATTACGTTAATTGCCAAGTTTGGTATGGTTGAATGATTTGCATGACCCAATCATATAGGATTGATCTGATTTGTTACTGTTTCTCTATGAACCATGCACGGCACATTGATAAATTTGAATATGGCACATGACTCAAGTTTTATAAGAATAGCATAGAACCTTGTACATTGTTGTATAATGATATTCATAGGTTGGAAAGTATGGTTCCATGATCTACTTACTAGGATATATAACTCCTTCCATTTACTTTCATCTATGTAGAGTAATAGCTAGCAGGTCAAAGACAGATGGCTAAGTGATCGCAACTAGCTGCTGAAGACCCGCACCTAACAAGGAACTTCTTTTGATTGTATGTTTTGAATGGCGGTAGTCATATAATTCGTGTTTATTTTGAGGTCATATAAATGTATTGTTTTTTAGCCTTTAGTGCCATGGACACATTGTAATACTTGGAGCTTTTGTATATAGTTTCGTTTCAATTGGATCAGTTTTTGTTATGCATGTGAATGGAGTTTTGTTTTATTTTCGTGGTTTGCTTTGATTACCACCTTCTAAGGCATTGAGCGCATTCACACCTGAGTGGCATTCGCTACCTCACATCGCGGTCCCGCACTTTGTCGCCCTCCGGAGAGTGGGGTAGGAGACAAGGGGTGGGGTTGTGACACTTCGAGTACCAAGTCCTGAGCGGTTTGTCCAGAAGAGAAGGGACGAATGGGGGAGGGAACAGCTGCCAGTGACCTTTCAGACGGCTCGGGGCAATCCGTGGGGGTAGCACGTGCCACCTGCAGAAGAGTTTTGCGTGGCCTGAGGGTCAACCCGAGCTTGAGCAATGAGTCGGGCCGTAGGAGGCTGACGATTGAGAGCACGTGTTTGTGAGAGAGTGGCTTTGTGACCATCCCTCACAGAGTGAACAAACGTGTTGGGAGGGACGACGAGGGGGTCGTCTCTCATTTACTCAGCTAAGCACAATAAGAGGACTGCCCTGAGTAGTGTGATATGTAGGTCCAAGAAGATCCAAGCCCAGACAGTGGTTAAGGGCAGCCTGAGGGTTGCCCCGAAGTGTGGCTCGAGTAGATGGACCACTAGCGCTGATACATGTGTGGGAGGTGGTGGTCTTAGGACCTGCTCCTTCATGCGTTAAGCCTCTTATTACAGGGGCCCGATGTGGTAGAACATGAGGGGTGGCCTTACGACAACCCACAGGAGCATTAGCAAATGGATTGCCATGCACAGGAAGGGAAGAGATGGCCTTTCGACTGCCCTGAGCAGTGGGACCAGCATGTGACTTGCCGGTAGCGAGGTGCATGTTGTGTGCGGTGGCTAGTGCACCACCCATGCATGGTGCTTTGGTAGAGGGTCCACCAAGGCTAGGAGATGGGAAGCGAGGGACTTATGCGTCCCTTCTCGCACCAACCCAGGTCAAGACCTGGGAGCGTGACACAGGGTGGTCAACGCTCAGAAAAAAGGTCGAGACGAGGTTCCCGGAACCTGTTCCCAAAGCAACCTCACAGGTGTAGGGATCAGAAAATCCCCGACTAAAATGAAAGGGTTAAGCAAACCCGAAGACATGAGTGTTTAAAGTGAACAGGAAACAGAAGAAAGGCAAGCCAAACAAGGACGATCCAACTATGGGGTAGTGTGTCTCCAGTGGAGTCGCAAAGCTGGTTAGATGCCGTGATCTCACCCTCAAGTCGAGATGACCTGGTAGCATGGCTCCAGGTTTGAGACGAACCTGGAACCTGAGACCGCTCTCTCGTGAGCTGTGTCTATAAGACACGGGCAAGAATACCAACCGGTGATAAAGGAATTGAGGTGTGAGGTGGGACTTACCTCACCTGGGTCCGTAATGCACTCGGGCTGACTCATGTGGGCACCCTCTCAAATCATGCTAGAATGCCCCCTGGACTTATGACCTGTTCAAAATTACCTCCTTTGACCTATTTCTTCTTTTTCTACAGTCACACACACATTAGAATACAAGACAAGTGGGTCTGAAGAGCCCACCTTGTCCTAGGGTGAGCGCACATGTGCATGTGTACTCAAAAGAGAATGAAAGAATTAACATAATAAAGTTCATTTCAATTCGGCAGCTTCACAACATCTCCTTGACAAGGGAATCTTTGTACATATGTTACAATGAAGGGAAAGAGAAGAGTGGTTAACTAGAGAAAGAATGTCAGAGAGAAGGGAATTTGAGAGAGAAAATAAAGAAAGAAAGGCGAGGAAGGAGAGAAAAAGAGACGAAGTGGAAGAGAGAAGAGGAGAGTGAAGAAGTTTGACCGGGTAGCTAGGCTGGCACAACGGCAAGACTAGCACAGCGGCTGGTCTATCGCGACAGCTAGACGGGCACGGTGACTCAGACAGGCACGACGGCTAAATTGCTCAACTACAAGACTGGTACAACAATGATTAGGTGCCTCGATCTCGCCCTCCGGGTCGGGTTGACCTAGTGGCGTGGTTCTGGATTCGAGATGGACCCGGGACCTAAGATCGCTCTCTCGGGAATCACGTAAAGAAGACGTAGGCAAGAGTACCAATCAGTGAAAGAGGAATTTAGGGTTGTGAGGGGGGACTTACCTCACGTTGGTCCGTGACACACACGGGCTTGCTCGCGTGGGCGCTCTCTTAGATCACGTTGGAAAGCCTATTGGCCTACGGCCGGTTTGGAATCACCTCCCTTGACTTGTTTCTTCTTTCCTGCAAACACACACACACAATTAAAAGTATAGACGAGTGGGGCATAGGTACCCACCTTGTTACAGGGCAAAGTGAAAGTGGTGGAAAATGAGATAAAGAATAAAATAAGATTATAAGATGGAGTTAAGAAGAAATAAGAATGAAATGGATTAAAATAAAATGAAGTAAAGGAAAATAAAACAAAAAGGATAAAAGAAAATGAGATAAAATAAGATGAGGAAAATAAAATGAAATAGGTAAATGAAATAAATTAAAAATAATAATTAAAATGGAATGAGATAAAATAAGATAAGATAAAAACATCATAAAGCAAATAAAATAAAATAGGATGAAATGGATGAACTAAAAGAAATAGAATAAATATAAGCTAAGATAATGGATGAGATTAATTAAAGTACAATAACAATAAAAAAAAAGGTTACAATTGATCAAGGAAGAAGCTGGTTTTATTTATTACGTGAATGGTGGGGGATGATGTCTAGATAATATAAAAATGAAGAGGAGATTACTTGAGAGAGTGAGTTTTTTGTGGTATTGGGATTTTTAGGTAGAGAGAGAGAGTTTTGTTGGGTTAAATGCAATGGTTTAAAAATCGGATCGGTGACCCGGATCGGGCTTTTCAAAAACCGATCCGGATC
>NW_006498220.1:1011529-1024994 GCF_000471905.2 Amborella trichopoda
TAGCCTGAAAAATAGATCACATGCCGAAAAAAACAAAAAAAATGATCAAAAAATGACAAATTTGAAAAAATCCGTGAAGAATACTGTGCAACCCGTGTTCTTCACGGACTCGCCGATTCCGCACAGTGAATCGGCGAGTCACTGTGCGGAATCGTCCGGTTCTCTCTAGAACCGGACGATTCCCGGTTTTTGAACCGATCCAGTACCTTTTTCGTGAATTCCGAGTCGAACCGGGCGAGTCCGGTTCGACTCGACGATTTTTTAAACGCTGGTTAAATGTATAAAGAATGAGAAAAGTGGAACAAAAAAAGGGTGTAGTATGAAACTTTGACGAAACGAAAAAGATGGGGTTTTCACTTTTGGGTTTTTTTAGTGGCTTCTAGTGAGAGAAAGGAACAGGGGAATGGGAGAATGAGAGGGATGGCCGTGCGTCATGTGAGAGAGGGGGAGGACGAAAGCAGAGGAAGCGGATGGGGAAGATGCGAAATGCTCGTGGTTGCAGGTTATGGGACAGTGGCGCGAGATGAGAGCTGCAAGAGTAGGTGGTGGGAGATGAGAAGGAGTGAGATGATGAACTCAGCAGGCGGAGGATGGAAGAGAATGGCGGAAGAGCAGAGGCGGAGAAAAGTGCGTGACTGGGCGAAGACAGCGGCTAGTGTGGGAAGGTTGGTTGCAGGCGGTGGTTGAAGTTGAGATGAGGTGGAGAGATGGCGAAGGTTTAGAAAGGTGGCAGCAGGGGAGAGGTGATGGAGGTTGGGTATTTCGTTGAAAAGCACGGCAGCCAAGCAGGTGCTTGATTTTTGGTGGAATGAAGAATGGGGTAATTGAGGAGAGAGCAGTGGCAGCAGTGTGGTATCGTTTCTGGGTAAGACAGCTGTAGTTTGTGATGGCGGAAATGTGATGGCGGAAATGGTGGACGGTGGTGAGGGGCCAACACATAGAGAGGGCGAAAGTGGCAGGGATTAGCGAGAAGGGGTGGTGACTCAGATCGCCACCTGGTTCTGATGGTGAGAGGAGGATGGAAGAGCGGGCTTGGGACACGAGGAAGAGAGGGCAGCGGCTGTGGCTGCCAGTATTTGGTTGAGAAGGGTGGCTGGAAGCGTGAAGAGAAGAATGGCAGTTGGGTGGCTTGTTGCAGTTGTAGTGGTT
Source organism: Amborella trichopoda (assembly GCF_000471905.2). The sequence continues at coordinate 1,012,679 of NW_006498220.1, forward strand.
TGAAGAAGAAGGTGCAACAATGAAAAAGGAGGGGGCAGCAACAGAGGCTGTCATCTGGCTGCAAAGAGTTATAGAGGCGGAGAGGTAGGAAAGGACCGTGATGGAAATGGGGGATGGCTGCAGAGATTGAGAAAGAGATGAAGGTGGCTGAGGAGGTGGCTTGGCAGTGAAGTTGGGGGTGCTCCGCCACGAAGGAAAAAGGGGTGCTCGGCAAGGTGGAAGAGGAGCACGTACGGCGATGGTGTGGAGAGAGGCACACTGCGATGGCGTGGAGAGAGGCACACGATGGTGTGGAGAAAGGTACACGGCGATTGGAAGAGGTTGGCACGCGGCGATAGGAAGAGGAAGAGGTTAAAGCGCGGCGATAGGAAGAGGTTGGTCTCAGACGGCGATGGGAAGAAGTTGGTGCGTGGTTGGCACGCGGCGATGGGAAGAGGTTGGCGCTTTGCACCATACTGCGCGATAAGAAGGGAGATTTGTGAGAGGGATCGAAGGAACATAAGGGTACACCAAAAAGAGTTGAGGTGAGGATGTGCCAAAAACAAAAAGATGTATACGAGGGACTACCAAAAAAAACGAGAGACACTGAACTCGAGGGTGCCCAGGGTAAAAGTGGTCATGCTGGGTAAAAAGAAACGAAAATAGGGTTAATGGTCATGTGGGACCATGAGAAGAAAGGAGAGAAGATGAGAGGAAGAAAGAATGAAGCACAGACGGCGATAGACTTTCGTATGTGAAATAGGAGAGAGAAAGAGGAGAGAGAAAAAAATAGAAATATTAAATTTAGAGGTATCGACCTAAAAATTTCTCTCTCTTTCCTCTTTTTCCCAAGATGTGACACAACAATAGATAAGATAAAAATTTTATTAAGCAAGTGAAAGGTCATTTTACATGAGCACTACATACATATATGTAGCATGGAGGTTCAAACATCGGTGGACAACTAATTTGTGACTTAATTGTTAATAATTAGGCTTTAACATGAATTAAATAAAATCTAAAAATTGAGGTAAAATGACGATTTTGCTCCTAACAATTATAAAAATTCCAAAATAGTCCATACTGAGAACTTGACATGTTCTTGATCTTCTTGGGACGATCCGATATTGATCCGGCATTCGAATGAACAAAAGATAATTGCCATCGTGTAGGACTCGACGCTACGATCATTTTGATATCAAATTTAGGCCATGAATCACACTTTAAAGGCATGATCACATACCTTAAAATTTGAATGGATCTTGGAAATTTCCGATCGGTAATGCGACTTCGTATAGATGTTTTTCTTCGATTTCTTTGCTAAATTGCAATGTGCATGTTACCACGATTGCGTTGCAATAAATGGGATACGATTTAGTTCTCGAACGAACTTTTGATCATCTTTGGGTTTTGGTCGAAATCTGAATTCCGACGACCAGAATTTGCAATCACTTCAACGCGTTCTTGTGTGAAATCCAACCGTTCATTATATGCAGAGTTTGGACCAGCGATAGCCACGAACCTTAAGCATGCGATTCAACTAGTCTCACGTTGATCGGGTCGCGTGCACTGTGATTTAGCCGCTAGAGCGAGGCGTGACGCTTCTGATTTTCTTGCAACTTTCTTCACTGATCAACAATTTCTCTCTAGCTTTTCTCCATGCTCAAGCGTTGTTACCAGCGGTGCCATATATCAAAACATTCGTCTTGACAAGACGAACACAGTCACAAAATTTGAGCGTGATCCAACCTCGAGAGAGTGAGATATGAGCGTCGAAAGAAACTATTCGTGACTGCCCCTTTAATGGTGTTTAGTTGCAGGGTGGCCGCACAGGAATAGTGTGCGGCTCCTCCTGTTTCGGTCTTTTACCCATAACGTTTTTCTGGAGTGTCCGTTTAAGCTGAAATTTGACCCTTGAGGGTTTTCAATCATACCGGATCTAATGGCGATAGTTCCAGAGCTGTTTGACACACTGAAAGTAGGGTTCCAGTTATAGGGGTCCGTTTCAGGGTGCTAGCGGCTGATTCTACCGAAACTGTTTCTCACTCTGCACTGCCTTAGACATGTTGTCAAGAAACTTTTTAGAGTTCTTGTGAAGATCTTGACCCGTTCTAAGGCTATTCTGAGACTATCGAAATTTTCACTGTTTGTCAAGAGTTTATTGACCGACTTCTCTATTTTATTCCACATCGGGGACCCATGGTGCTAAAAAATGTCTTCAAACAGACAACTAATCTAGCGCAACGGCTAGTCGGATGCAGCAGCTAGACGGGTACGATAACTCAGACCGGTACGATGGCTAAACTACTTGGCGATAAGACTGGCATGACAGCACAAGGCTCGACCTGCCTTCTAGTCAAGCAAATAGAGGAGAAAGAGAGGAGGAGATCATGCTCGATGGTATGCACTATCGTGCAAGACAGAGAGGAAGGAGAAAGAAAGAAGTGTCACACTCGATAATGTGTGCTACCGTGCAGGACAAGAGGGGGAAGAGAAGAAGGGCTCACGCTCGGCAGTCCTCACTGCCGTGCAAGACAGAGGGAAAAGAGAAGAGAGAATGGGTCGCACTCAGCAACATGCGCTGCCATGCAAGACGAAAGAAATGAAGGAAAGAGAGAAGGTCGTGCTCAACAATGTTCACTATCGAGCACGACAGAGGAGACAAAGAAGAGAGAGAAGGTCATGCTCAGCAATGCTCATTGTCGTGCACGATAGAAAAAAAAAAAGAGAAGGTCGTGCTCGGTAGTGCTCATTGTCGTGCACGACAGAAGAGAAAAAGGAAGGAGAGAGAAAAAAACATAAGAGAGAGAAAAGATGAAGTGAGAGAAAGGAAAGATGGAGAGGAAGAAAAGAAAGAAGAGGAGAGAGAAAAGAAGGAAGAAGAAAGAGAATAGGAAAGAAGGAGAAAGAGAAGGAAAGAAGAAGAAAAAGAAAGGAAAGAAGTGAGATGAGAGAAAAGGTCGCGCTCGGCAATATGCACTGCCGTGCGAGACAGAAAAAAAAGAGAGGGAAGAAAGAGAAAATAAGAGAGAGAAAGAATAAGATCGTGCCCGGTTGTGTACATTGTCATGTGAGGCAAAGAAGAGAAAGAGGAAAGAGAGAAAGAAGAGAGAGAAAGAAAAGAGAGACAAAAGAAAGAGAGAATAGAGGGGGAGAGAAAAGAGAAACATAAAAGAAAGAGGTAAGAAGAAAGAAGAAGAGAGAGAAAGAAGAGAGATAAAAGAGAGAGAGAAGAACACGAGAAAAAAAAGAGGAAAGAGGAAGATCGTGCTCGGCAGTGCACACTACCGTGCGAGATAGAAAAGAGAAAGAGGAAAGAGAAAGATAAGATCGTGCTTGATACTGTACACTGTCGTACGAGACTAAGAAGAGAAAGAGAGAGATGAAGAGAAAAGGAACAGAAGAGAGAAAATAAAGAAGGGAGAGGAGAGAGAAGGTCGTTCTTGGCAGTGTGTGCAAGACAGAAAGAAGAGGGAAGAAGATCGTGCTCGATAGTGTGCACTGTCGTACTAGATAGAGAAGAGAAAGGAGAGAGGGAGAAAGAAGGGAGAGAAAGAATAGAGAGAAGAGAGAGGAGAGAGGAGAGAGAAAGAGAGAGGAAAGAGAAAGAAAGAGGAGGATAGAGAAAAAAGAGAGAGAAAGAGAGAAGAGAGAGAAAAAAGGAAGAAAGAGAAGAGAGAGAAAGAGATGAGAGGAGAGAGAGTCACCTTAAACCCATTGGTACCAACCAAAAATCTCCTCTCTCCTCTCTCTCTCTCAAACGTGACCCAACAGTGAATAAAAGATGGAAATTTTATTAAGCCAAAGTGGGGTCCTTTACAATGAGATACATGCTTGTTTATATAGAGGTGGGGCCTAAACATGAGTGTACAATAAATTTTTAACTTAATTTTTTAAAATTAAGCATTAAAAGAATTAAATAAAATCTAAGAAAATGGGGTAAAATGATGATTTTGCCTTTGCACAAATAATCTGAGTAATTCCAAAGCAGCCCCTGTAATGGCCGTTCATTCACGCAAACTTTCTATGGCTGATTCGAGGCTTTCTCGGTCACCATCCAGTCGAAAGATTATTGTTTTCTTGATGAGCTCGAAGAGACAATCATTTTGGTACTAATTTGGGGCCATGGATCTGAGTTTTGAACCATGATCATGACGTGGCAAAACATGGAAAAATGTGCAATCTTAATTATAAGATTCAACACATTTCTCAATGTTTTTCTCTGATTTCTTGATTGTAGCGTGACGAACAAGTCGCCACAATTATTCTGCAAAAAGAACAGCTCGATTTGATGCTCGGATGACCGTTTTCCAAATTGGAAAACTTTGGCGAGAGTTTGGATTTTGGTGGCCGAAATTGCAGCAAGTTCAGACTCTTCGTGCATTGAATCTGACAGCCTATCACATGCGAGGTTCGGCTCAGATGAAGCCTCTTACCTTGTGCTCGTAATGGTTTTAGTTTGAGGTCATTTCAATGCACGAGCATTGTGACATGACCATTTGATCGAGGAGAGGTATTGCTGGAAATTTTTTGCTACTTTTGAAAGTTTTTCGACGAATCTCTCTTCTATATCTCTCGGCTCAGACCGTGTTATCATGCGTACCATATATCAAATCGACAGGGTCGTCGAGACGAACACGCTCCCAAAATTTGGGCTTGATCCGATTCGGGATGAGGAAGATACAGCCACATGAAATTTGTCCCCAAAATTGTGAAGCACAATTTTCATTAATGGAAACTAGTTCGTCGAGGGGCGCACCATAATAGGGTATGCCCTACCCATTTTGAGTAAGTTGGCCATAACTTGCTCCAAAAGCATCCAAATGCATAAAAAATTGGTACCCAAGGGTTTTTTATTGTTCTAAATCTAATGGAGATGGTCTAGAGACCATTTGACGCCCCGATAATAGTGTTGTAGTTCAAAGCCCATTTTCAGCATGATAGAGACAGAATTTTTCGAAACTATTTTGATGTTTGCACTGCTTAAAACTCGTCGGATTATGATGAAACTCCGCATATGTTTTTAGGAGACTCTTAGGCACGACCTTGAATCTTTTTGGGCCATTAAGACACTGTTGGAATTTTCACTTCTAGATAATGGCTTATTACGGCTTCTGTAGTCTACTGGCGTTTTAGTACCTGTGGACCTGGGTCGCGAACCACTCTCTCCTTATTCACACCAAGGATACAAGTGATGGAAAATGATCTCAAACAGTTACGTCGGGAGGCTACTCAATTTTTGGATCAGTTTTCTCCCCTCTCTTTCTATTTCTCTTTCTCACCCTCTCTCACCCCCTCGTCTAAGTCATGGACCCGCGCCATAGGAGGGTCGGTCTACCCCCTCTCTCTATCTCTCTCCCTCGCACACCCTCTCCCCCTCACCTAATCACGGACCCATGCCTTAAGCGGGTCTATCATCTCTCCCTCTCTTTTACTCTCTTATTCTCTCTCTAACAAACTAGGTCACAGACTCGCTCCATAGGCGAGTCCGTCCCTCTTTCTCTATATCTTACTCTCTCACACCCTCATTCCTCACCTCCTAAGCCATGGGCCTGTACAATAGGCGAGTCTGTCCCTCCTCACTCCCTTCATCTATCTCTCTCATCATCTCTCCTCCCCCACATAGACTCAAACCTGCACCATAGGCTGGTCTGCCTTATCCCTTCATCTCTCCAACTCTTTCACATTCACTCACACATACTCACATCACACTCTCACTCACACACTCGCATCATACACTCGCATTCACACTCTCACTCACACACTCACTTCCCTCTTTACCACACACTCTTATCTCCACTCTCTTACGCACCCCTTTCACACACTTCCACTCGCACTTCACCCATCCGAACCTACAGTGTTTTGAACACATCCTAATCTGCACAACCCCTTTATTCTTTTGCGTTGATAGCTTCTTCTATTCTTTGTGTGTTCGACTAGGTGCCACACTTAGATCTAGTTTAAGGGTTTTAACTTTCAGATCGCTGCTCTAACCTCCATTCCATACAGTCAAGTTGAGTTGCGAGAGATATTAATGCTCTTTCCTTCGCTTACTCGGATGGGGTCATCCTGAGTTAGCAATGCATAGAGTTCTGACTCTTTGGCTGCTCTAATCGTCAAGTCTCGTTACACTCGAGTGGTCAAGAACTTCTATCATGACTCTATCCCTTAGTTTAGACCCTCAATTTACCATATTACCAATAGGAGGAGACCCCAAAACGTATATTCTGAAGGCCATTTTTAGTGCGTAGATCCAAGTGATGCACAAGAAAGCGAGGGAGCCAAATTCAAACCACACTGCAAGGACAGCCGGAGGGCTTTTGAGATGATCTAAGAGGGCGAATCGCCCGAACGCATCCCCTGAACCCGAAATGGCAAGGTAAGTGCTCAAGCCCTTCTTTGTTGATTAAAATCTCTCTCTTTGTTGGTTCCTATCCACAGTTCAACCACACGTTCACACCAGTGTGTAGGCCCTACGACTGTTTGAGAAAGGATTCCTCCGATCGGGTCACCCCATATTCGAGCCAACCCGAGACGACAAGAAATCAGGCCCAACTAACTGGCAACTCAACTGGGGACGCGCCACCCTATCGTTGGTTTGATTTTCTCACAAACCTTCACAACACTTAATCGACACTTAAAATAGCTATGGGGTTTATTAACCCTTCCTATTACTGGTTGGGGACTTCATGATTCCCAAACCCGTGAATATGTCCCTTGGGCGTAAGGGTTTTCAACCTTCATCTCCTTTCCTTCTTTTGTGAATCGACCAAACTGCTCGCACTTGGGCTCCGGGGCAACCTAAGGCAAGAAGGGGATCTCAAACCCCTTACTCCCCCTCTACTCGCATCAAAGGTCAGTCCATCGATGCCAAATGCATGGGTGGTTCTAAAACCACCACACAGATATTGGTGGATCCTCCATCAGTCTCAAGCCAAAGAGTGGCCTTAGGGCCACTTCCCCTCCTCACGCAACTGGCTCTTCTAAAGCGGTTGCTACTGTGGGTACCAAGAAGGTCACCCCTAACTCTTCTTTCCACACGCATGTCGCCCGTCTTGGTATTGCATCTCACACACCCCAAACCGATAGTTCAATCATTGGCCCGTCTCAGTCGAAGGACCACAAGGTCACTCGACACACTTTCATACCCACTACAACTAATGGCCTAGCCATTGATTCGTCTTCTCAAGGGAAACAAAAGGCTACCCTGAGTCACTCACACACTCTAGGTCTCTTGGAACCTAGACCAACTATCAAGAATGACTCTCAAGTCACTCCAATTGCATTGCATACTATTCACTCAGCTCGGGGCAGCTCAAGTACCATCCCCCAAAGAGCACATGATCAACGACCCAGTCGTAGGTCAAATGCACACATATATTTGCATGCAAACAATGGTGGCCATAAGGCCGCTTCAATCACTAAGGTCGACATCCTAAAGGCCGGACCTTCTACCTCACTAAGGGTTGGCCCCCAAGCCGCCCCAAACAAGTCTTTGGACTATGCACACACAAGTAGGTCTGACATTGCCCCAAGTTCTGAGGGAGAACATGAAAAGAGTTCAGAATATTTGCTCGCCTTCGCTTGGGGGTAGTTCTACCTGGCCATCAAGAAGGGAATAATCATCATGATTGGTTATGGGGTCGGGAGACCAAGATGCTGAAAGCCCGAATTAAGAGCAAAAAAAATTATTCCTCTCAAAAGGAGAACCCCTCCTTTCCCCTTGCTACCCTTGGTGTCAGTGAGGTCAAAGAAGTCGCTCGGGGCATAGTGGGGCCAGAGATCTACGAGGTTCGAAGTCTGGCTCAGGGCAAAGAAGAGCCTACAAATGGGGCAAAGAGACAGTATAACATCAACTACCTAATAAGGTCCAGACAAGCTTAGCCACTACCCATTCAAGCCCCTAAGCCAGAACTTGCTCGGCTTGAGCTTATTGTAGCTCAGATCCTCAAAGAATCTCCACTCGAGCCCATTTCAAGTCGAGGCACCCAAGGCAACAACCTTCTCAAAGAAACTAGGTCCGAGCATGTCATGAGGTTGGAGCCTAAGACAGCTCAATCTGAGCTCGAGCAACTCATTGGTCGGAACTGGTTCTCGACAGGTCAGGATGAGAACCCTCTCTCAGACAACCGCGAGGTCGCTTGCGCAGGGAGATAAGGGCGTGCACTGGTGAGGGGTGTGCACGTGCATGTGGGGCTCTTGTGAGCGGATAGGCACCAATAATGAGAGAGATTTTTTACGACGGGAGCACTTTGGGGCACTAACCTTGCCCCTTGGGGTTCGAGGGACACGTCGTGGCGGTCGGCCCTCTTAGAACAGTTACAAAGCTCTCCTGTTGTGCACCAACGTGGTTTGAACAAAGACTCTCTTTAGGCTCACAACCTCTCTATGTTTGAAGACATCTTTCTGCACCTTGGGTCCCCGATGCGAAATAAAAGAGAAGCTAGTCAACATACAGTGGAATTCCTGACAGTCTCAGAATTGCCCTGAAACGAGTCGAAATCTTCCTAAACACTCCAAAAGTCCACCTTCCAAGTTTCGTTACAATCCGACATGTAAGAAACAATTTAGGAAAAATCAACCTCTAGCATTCTAAAATGGACCCTGTAACTAGAACTCTATTTTTGGTGCGTCAAACAGTTATGAGACCACTACCATTGGATCCGGCACAATCAAAAACTCTTATGGTCAAGTTTCGACTTAAACGGATGTTCCAGGATAAAGTCAAGGGTGAAACATTAAAAAGGGGTAAGCCGCACGCTATTCCCATGCTGTCTCCCTGCATTAATCTCCATTAAAGGAGACTGGTTTGCACAGTCATGAGCACCAACTTTGAAGAATTGTATCTCACTCGTCTTGAGTCTGATCGCGCTCAAATTTGGTGAGCGTGTTCATCTTGTCAAGACGAACGTTTGATATGTAGCACAAACTTGACGATACTCGAGCAGAGAGGAAAACTAGAGAGAAGTTGGCGATTCGTGAAGGCAGTTGCAAAAAATTCAGTAGCAGCACACCTCACTCGAGCGGCCATATCATGGCTCTCGTATGCCCGATCGATGTGAAACCAATTACAGTATCTGCGTAAGGTCTGAGGCTATGTCTGGTCCAAACTCCATGTACGATGAACAGTTGGATCGACACACGAAGGCGTCAAAGTTGCTGTAGATTTTGGCCATCGAATTTCAAGATCCGGCCAAAAACCCAAGACAATAAAATCTTCGTCCAGGTACGAAATCGAGTTGCGTTTGTTACAATGCTATCATGACAGCATGCTCAGTGCAATTCGACAAAAAAACCAAAGAAAAATATCAAGAAACGAGCACACTATCAATCAAAAGTTTTCAAGATCTATACAAATTTTGAATCGCATGATCATGGCCTATAAACGCAATCCATGGCTCGAAGTTGATATCAAATTGATCATCATGCCGAGCCTGACAAGAAAGCGATCATCTTTCGGGCAAACGGAAGTTGGAGCAACCCCGAATTATCCATGGAAGATCACACATGTTCTAGGGTAACAACATGAACTGTTTTGAAATTTCATTTATTGTTGGGTAGGGGTAAAACAGTCATTTTGTACTTATTTTTAGATTTTTCTTTAATTCAAATAAATTGTAATTATCATCAATTAGGCTAGATTTTGGACATCCACCCATGTTTGGGCCCAATTCTATAAATACATGCTAAACCTTATTATAAAAGGACAACCCCTCATTTTTCAATGTCATTAATAAAATTTGGGAGTTTTCACATTGAAATTGTGGGTACGCCTTGGAGAGAGAGAGAGGAGAGAGAAGAAAAAGTATGGTACCCTCTATTGAAGGTAACTTTCTCTCTCATCCTTTCCTCTCTCTTTCTCTCTCATCCTTTCCTCTCTCTTTCTCTCTCCTCTTCTCTTCTCTCTCTTTCTCTCCTCCTCTCATCAATCTCTCTCTCCTTTTCTCATCTCTCACTTTCTTTCTCCTCCTCTAGTCTATCTCTTTCTCTCTCCTCTCATCTCTCTCTTTCTCTCTCCTCCTCTCATCTCTCTTTCTCTCTCCTCTCGTCTATTTCTTTCTCTTTCCTATCTCTTTCCTGATCTTCTTTATTTACTTTTCTTCTCTCTCTTCTATCTTCCCTTTCTCTTTCTTTGCTTTCCTAATCTCTCTCTTCCTTCTTTCTTCCTATTCTCTTCTTTATCTCTCTTCTCCATGGTTAGGTACCTCGATCTCACCCTTCGGATCTGGATGATCAGGCGACACGCGTCTCAGGTTTCAAGGGAGACCTGAGACTTTTGATATCGCTCTCTCGAGAATCTCATTCGAGAACAAGGGTAGGTATTACCGACTGATGAGAGAGGAATTTAATGTGCGTTCAGGACTTACTAGGGTTGGCTTGAGTGGGCACCCTCTTATATCATGAAGAAAGCTCCCTAGTAATAAAACTGGTTCAGAATCGCCTCGCTTGGCTTGTTAAAGTCATATAGCTAGGACCACGTAGTTTAAAGTCGTACAATTAGACCTCCGCTACAGTTTAAGGTCATATAGTTTGGACCATGGGGCTAAGCCGTTTAACATCATGCGGTCAAGACATGCACTATGGTTTAAGGTCATATAGCGTAGACTATCGCTATGCAGTTTAAAGTCATACAACTAAGACCATGCAGTTTAAGGTCGTGCAACTAGACCTTCACTATAGTTTAAGGTCAAATAGTTTGAACCACGGTGCTAATCCTTTTAACGTCATGCGGTCAGGACGTGCACTATGGTTTAAGGTCATATAATTTGGACCGTGGTTATGCAGTTTAAAGTCATACAGCTAGGACCAAGCAGTTTAAGGTTATGCAACTAGACATCCGCTATAGTTTAAGGTCATATACTTTGGATCATGGTGCTAAGCCTTTTAACGTCATGTGGCCAGGACGTGCAATATGGTTTAAGGTCATATAGCTTGGACTGTGGCTATACATTTTAAAGTCATACAGCTAGGACCATGCAGTTTAAGGTTTGCAACTAGACCTCCGCTATAGTTTAAGGTCGTATAGTTTGGACCATGGCTGTGCAGTTTAGGGTCATGCAGCACAGACCATTGTGTGGGTTACCATATAGGTGAAGGTCCATGGGGAATAGAAGCATGGGGGACAATCTGACTCCTAAGAGATAAAATGATTAAGGCTATATACACAAGCAAGGGTTTAGATGGAGATGGTGGCCCTACGAGGAGTGGCAAAGGGAAGCAGACTTCACTATGGATTAGGGTGTGAGTGTGACTCCCAAAGGGTAAAAAGTGGGACTCCATGGAGAATAGGGTTATGGAAGGTAATCCGACTCCTTGGGGATAAGATAGCAAAAGAATAAGGACTTGGTGTGAAACAGACCCATTGGGATGTAAGAATGACCCTAACTCCACTGGGGATAATGGGCAGCAGTACGGGTGTGACTCTTATTGAGGATGAAGGACAGAGGCCAGGTCTTGACTCAATTGGGGATGACAGATCACGTCCTGGGTGCAATGGACTATGTGATTGTCACACCCCAAGAATTTAAAATACTATTATTCCTGAGATGTGACGGACAAAACATATATATATCTATTGATAGGACAAATTTACAGTGGCGAGGTCTTACATAGTAAATAAAGAAAGCTAGCACAACAACAGTATCTTCCAAGGTTGATCTTGACTAGCACTCAAAATGAATCCGTAGTTATCCTGAAAAAATGTTTACCATAGTTTGATGAGTTTGGCTACTTAGTAAGTGATCATCATAATCCTAAAAGTAATCATGATTGAAAGATATCAATATTTTCCAAAATGAGATCTATTAACAGAAATGCATCAACAGTTTCACTTTCAATAAATGCATAATTAAGTATAATTCGAGTAATTGAAATGCTTATAAAACTTTTAACGGCAGTACATAATTCAAAGGATTTCACAAAATACCCTATTGGCGTCCCAAGTAGGTCACCTATATACCCCATCAGCGTCCTGATGGGTCCACTTAATCCCTATCAGCGTCCCAGATAGATCCACTTAATCCCTGCAGGTCCACTTATACCTCACCAGCGTACCGGATGAGTCCACTTAATCCCTACCGGCGTCCCAGATAGGTCCACTTATACCTCACCGGCGAACCGGATGAGTCCACTTGCATACTTAAATTATTTCTAAATTTCTTTAAACATTCGAAAGCAGCAATATCATGTACTCAACATATCACTGAAACCATTAATATGAATTTCACTTAAACCATTAATAACAGTCACTCTCTATAATATTTCAAAAATAACCAATCAAATATGTTGGGCTCAAATTTAGAAAGGTAGCAGTTTGTAAAGGCATTCTAGTATAATT
>NW_006498220.1:1025733-1037619 GCF_000471905.2 Amborella trichopoda
ATCATACTCAAACAGAACATCACCTATTTAAAAGCATATTTTCTTCCTTTTTTTTTTTTTTTTTTGAAATTTTAGGATTGTTACAGTGATACTCCATTAAGGATGACAAGTCACGCCATGGGTGCAACTCCACTGGGGATGACAAGTCACGGCATGGGTGCAACTCCACTGGGGATGACAAGTCATGGCCTAGGTGCAACTCCACTAGGGATAGTGGTAGGATACACATGGCAGTGACTAGGCTCTAGCACGCACTACGCTAGTACATGCGTGGCGCTAACATGGGGAGCGTAACACACACGATGGTGGACTTCAACGATAATAGCATTGACACGTACGGCGCTAGCACGGGCGAAGGTAACACACGGGCACTAATGTGTGTAGTGGTAACACACACGACGATAGACTTGAGAACACAGTCGGTGCTAACTTTTATGAACACAGTCGGCGCTGAGCTTTTGAGAACATAGCTGACGCTGGGCACAAATTACACAGACAACGCTGGTCACAATTTACACAGCTGCGGTGACCTGTGTTTGGGCCTTGGGCCTGAGCCCGACCCAGTCCTGGTCTCTGATGCATGGGGCTTCATGGGCGACGGTAAGCCTCGGATCTAAGCCCGACCCGTTCCGGCCCATTGCCATTTGGTCTTCAGGGACGTGCCTAGAATTCTTGACTTGTTAGGGGCACTTTGGGGAAACATCACCTATATAAGGGTGTAAACCCCATTTGTATCGTTTTACCGAAAGTAAAACAGCTAAGGCACTTAGTAGTGAGAGTGAGAGAGTTCACAGTGAGAATTCCAGCAAGCACGTAGAGCTTACAAGTGAGGGTTTGTAAGAGTTTTTCGAAGGCAATGAGAAATTTCTCGTGAGAACTCCGACGCGAACGTAGGGTGCTACCAACGTGGGTCACTATTTACCGAAGTTGGGAAGCAGGAAGTCTGCCGGTTAACGCAGGGATTTCGACGATAGTTTTGGAGTATCGGAGAAGGAGAAAAAGGGGTAGAAACTGCAGCAGGGGACTACGGGTGGACTTTCGCTAGCTTTCGTGGATTTTTCGATGGTGTTCCGCTGATCGGAGAAGAGGGGAAGGTGCAACATTGGGTGTTTGGCATGTGAGAAGAGTTTCCCGATGAGTAGAAAGAAGGTCGCGAGGGAGTGAACAGATGTTGGCGGCACCAGCCTTCTAAACCTTTCTATTAAGCTGTTGTCATTCTGCTCCGGTGTAGGGGTAGACTGAGCTGACATTGACTCTTTCATCATCTGGGTCATGGCACCCAGAGTCCTGTAAAATTCATCGAGCACTTCGATGTTCTCATTGTTAGAACTTGTATTGTGGTTACGAGCTCTCAGCATCTTCCACCTAGTCACAGGTGCACTAAAGACTCTCCTAAACTCCCCAGGCCAAGAACCCTTAACCTGGCTGCTCTGATACCATAACTATCATGACCCTGCCCCCGACCACCTAACAGTATGTGACGGAGGGCGACCGGGCACGGGTTCGTGATCCCAATGAAGCGTTAGTCACTCAAAGTCAATGCCTTTAACTCGGTAATCAAGCAAATCATGGAAGGTAACTACATTCATAATTCCAATCATAGAAGAATAATTAAAAACTAAGTATACCCATTAATCCGAGAGATGTTACATAATATTTCTCCCAAAATTACTACAATGGAGTCTAAGGCTCTAGGGCCCAAAGTACATAATTCAAAATAAAAAATTACAAATCAGGGCTGAGAGCCCGACCACCTACAAGGTCTAAACTGCTCTTCAAAAGTGACTGGCTTCGACCCTCAACTGCAACCTATGCTCCCAGCTCCGGACCTGTAGCCCTCAGTCTACAACGAGGGGAAGAACAGTGGAATGAGCTTTAAAGCTCAGTAATAAGATCTAGTGTTATGTATCGATAATAAGTCTATTCATGTGTAATAAACAGTTTATTCATCTATACAAGGGTGCAGTGCAGTAGTCATGTACATTGGTAATCAGATCAGTGCATCAATTGTCGACATTATATCCAGAAAGCAGATATTATTCAAACATTGCAATTATAGGTACTCACTATTCAATCATTACCCACTCACTCCTTAGCTCACCTACTCCCGTAGTAGAGGCCCTATCCATCAGGCTAAGCCAATTCCATTGCTTAGGACCTCTACCATCTCACAGGAGGGAGCGTAATGATAAGTGGGCATATCCACTTCGTAATACCCTCATACTAACGCACACAGCCCCCCATCACGTATTGGGGGTTCAATAAGCACTTACCTTGCAAGGCATCAATCACTCCCATTTCACTACTCCCTAACTGCATCTTATCATTCACCCAGTTAGGGGATAGCCGGCATCACTTTTCTCAGTATAACAAGCCTCACTATCGATGGGTGCCCCATCGCGTAGCGAGCAGTATCAGTACCTAATGGCCAGTACCACCATGTTATCACAGAACATTGCCCACTACCAATGGGTGTCCCACTGCATAGTAGTCATCATTATGGCCTCTTATCATGCTCAAGCACTCTATTCATTCATGCTCAATTAGTACATTAAGATAGATAAGTCAAATCATCATTTCGCAAGAATGGAGTCATACCCAAAATCATCCAGCAGTCCTAAACTCCCTAGGCCAAGAACCCTAACCTGGCTGCTCTGATACCATACCTGTCATGACCCTGCCCCCGACCACCCAACAATACATGATGGAGAGCGACCGGGTATGGGTTCATGATCCCAATGTGGCATTAGTCACTCGAAGTCAACGCCTTTAACTCGGTAATCAAGCACATCATGGAAGGTAACTACATTCATAATTCCAATCATAGAAGCATAATTAAAAACTAAGTAGACCCATTAATCCAAGAGATACTACATAATAATAGTAGCCCATTAATCCAAGAGATACTACAATTGAGTTGTAGCCCCGAGTTTTGCGAGTGCATCGGCCTGCGAGTTTAACCTCCTAGGGATGTGACTCAAGGCTACATCATCAAATTGATCCATATACGATTTTGCAGCATCGCGATAAGGCTTGAGAGTGTTTCTTCTCATGTCATAGATCCCCTTAAGCTGTTAGATAACCAACTCAGAGTCGCCATAGATCTTGAGCTGCTCCAAGTCTAGATCGAAGGCTATCTCTAACCCAATTATAAGGGCCTGATATTCCGCCTCATTATGGGAACTGGTTTCAGTGAGAGAGAAAGAAAGAGGCAGTACTCCTCCTTTGGGAGTCATGAATACCACTTCAGCGCCTCCTCGATCAAATTGCAAGGCTCCAGCGAAGTACATCCCCCATGCGTGAGCAAGTTCTATACAAAATACTTCTTCACAAGGGAGATCACTTGATAAAGAGGATTCGGCCGGTACAGGATGTGCTGCGAGAAAATCAGCCAAAGCTTGGCCCTTAATGGCTCTTTGTGGGACATATGTGATGTTGAATTCCATCAGCAATAATGCCCACTTAGCAAGATGTCCCGACAAGCATGGGCGTGTCATGAGAAACTTTATGGGATCTTCTTTGGATATAAGTTTTACTTCGTGATCAAGCAAGTAGTGGTAGAGTTTTTGTACTGTGAAGATTAGTGTCAGGCACATCTTCTCTATAGGGGGATAATTCTTCTTGACTCCTTGCATTCTGCAGTTGAGATAATATAACACGGTCTCTTTCCCTTCGTCATTGTTCTATGCCAATAACGCCCCAAGTGACTCATCCAGGGTGGTCACATACAGGATGAGGGGTTTTCTCAGCACCGGTGTAGAGAGCACTGAAGGATTGAGTAAATATTGCTTAACGTCATCAAGGGCCACCTGACATGCTTCATCCCAGATGAATGGGGTATCCTTCTTTAACAGGTGCGTAAAGGCTTACAACGACCTGAGAGGTTTGAGATGAACCTGCGAATATAAGCCAGCTGCCCTTAGAGGGATCGCAGTTCTCGAAATATTGTTGGTGACAACATTTCTTGGATTGCCTTGATCTTAACTGACTCAACTTCCAACCCTTGGTGTCGAACAATGAACCCCAAGAACTTTACTGAACGCACGCCAAAAGCACATTTCAGCAGGTTCATTTTGAACTGATGAAGGCGTAACCATTCGAACACCTTTTCATGGTCTCTCATATGAGCATATTTCTCTTCAGATTTCACCACCAGGTCATCCACATAATAATCCACCTCTTTGTGCATCATGTCTTTGAAGATGGTCGTCATTGCTCTCTGATATGTGGCACTGACATTCTTCAATCCAAAAGGCATCATTGTGTAGCAGAAGGCCCCTTTTGGAGTCAAGAACGCGGTGGCTTCCACATATACTAGTGCCATCTGTATCTGATTATACCCAGAGTATCCGTCCATAAAGGAGAAGATCTAATAATGAGTCGTAGAATCAATGAGCATCTTTGTAAATGGCAATGGGAAATCATCCTTCGGGCAAGTGGTATTCAGATCACAGAAGTCAATACAAACCCTAATTTGGTTATTCTTCTTCTTGACTGGGACAACATTTACCAGCCACTTTGTGTACTTGATTTCACAAATGAAACCCGCTTACCTGAGCTTGGTCACTTCAGCATCTAGCTGCATTTCAAGGTCAGGCCTGAACCTCCTTGATTTTTGCTTGACAGGTTTGACGGATGGATCGATGCCAAGACGGTGGACTGCGACTTAAGGATCTAAACCAGGCATCTCTTGGTAATGACAAGCAAAGACGTCTCGGTTTACATACAAGAAGGCAGTAAAATTCTCTTTCTCTTGACAACATATTTGCCGAAATGAAAGTGGGCTTGGGGTCGACTTCATCTCCTAGATTTATCTCCTCGAGCTTATCAGCTGTGGCTTGATCGCCTTCTTCCCATTCTTCTGGGGCCTCCTATAACTCTTCATCATTGGCTTCGGAGGACTTCTCGTTAACCCCTAGTGAAGATACCCACACTCCTGATATTTCTTCTTCTAGCCAAGCTTTGCTATGGAACATGGTTCTTGCATCCTCATCTTGCTTGCCGACGAAAGGATCAACCTCGAAGAGCCGATGTATCCGGTCGAGAGAATTCACTCTGAGGTTCCTGAGATGGCTATGGCTCAGCGATTGTATAGACAATCAGTGCCTCATGAGGACCTTTTCGATGTTCCCTTGTATCCACCATGGGTCTAGGTAATATGGTAGGTTGAGGGTTAGGTTTAGATGGGGAGGTTTATTTTGGTCTGCTGGCTGGCATGGCTGCGTAGCCAGCTTGGTTTAAGCGGTCTGGGAGGATTGGGTGATAGGGATTTGTTTTAGTGGAGTGGAGATTTGAGGTTGAGGCTTAGGAGGTGGCTGGGTATATGGGACCAACGGCATCCCAGGGACTTGAAGGATGGATGAATTATCTGGGGTATTTGGGCGAGGAAGGAGCCCAGGGAACTGGAGGATGAGTAAATTGTTTGAAGTATTTGGGTGAGGGAGAAGTGGTGGACAACTTTAAGATTTCTGGCTTCTGAGGTGGAGGTTGTAGTGTTTTCCCTGACCTCAGGCTCATTTGCTCCGTGCTGGGTGAAGCTTCTGATATTTGCACCATGTGACAGACTTCCTGAAAATAGAAACTCTTCCCTCTTGATTCTCTCAGTCTCTGCTCAAAGTCGGGCTCAGGGGGCCACTGAGGTTTCTTTGGTTTTGACTTCTTGTGCTTCTTTGTGGAGGAAGATGGCTCTGGCTTGGCTCGAGCTGCCAATGCGTCAGCAACTGTTAAGAATCCAGTTGCATGGGTTAGCGTATTTTTCAACTGCCTCTGGTGCATCCTGCTTATATTGGTTCCTTCGAGTTCTTTATCGAGGGCCTCGAAGTCTGGACATTCCCGAGTTATACCTGCAGGAGACATAAAAGAGGAGGGGGAAGAAGAAGAAGAAAGGTTAGCAAGTGAGGGACTTTTAAGGTCATTTCCCTCATCGGATCGATCTGAGCAGCTTTTTGCATCATCACCAGAGTTGGACATGTAAAAGGAGTCTTTTAGGTCTTTCCCTTACTTAGACCATTGGGGAGTGCTTTTAACGTCATCAGCCTCATTGGACGTGCCCCGAGTAAAAGATGGCTTAGGGACATCCTCTTGATGGGATGAGGAAAGGAGGATGATTACACTAGGGATGAAGTCCTATAAGGTCAGCAATGGGGGAAGAGGCTTGAGAAATTCTCGCTCAACTGGTGGTTGAGCAGTCTTATTTCTCCGACGAGCAGCCCTTGGCGCTCGTCTCTTCCTGGTTTTCATGGGAAGTACTTGATTCGTCTTGTTAGGTTTATGGACAGCCCTAGCTTGATAAATTGCCTCTCGCTTTAAGGACCTGAGTCAGCTCCACCCGTGGTAGACTCTCCATGGTTGGGAAGTCGAGGGCTTATAGGGATATGAATCATCACTACCAGGGTCTTGTGTCAAGAGGCCCTCTCGCATTGGTGGAGTAGGGACTTGGGAATCTCCTTTTGGAGCGTTACAAAGCTCTCGGCATCCCTATATTTTCTCTGCAATTATGTCATGGAAACTGGAGCACTCGCTCAAGTCGTGGCCCCATATCTGATGGTATGGGCACTAGTGGTTCTCAGTTCCATGAGCTAGGGGTCGGGGCTGCCTTGCCAACTTTGGTGTGATGAGGCTTTCTTGAAGCATCATGACGAACAGAGCACGAAGGAGATCAGGCGCTTCGTCTTCCTCGTGGACTGTCACTGCGTGGGAAGCTTCTGCTGCCCCGAATGCTTTCTCTAGCTCTTCAAGCTTTAGCTAACCCTTCTAGATCAAGGATTCGATGATGTCTTTTAGCGTGTAGCATTACTCTGTGGGATGGTTTATCCTTCGATGATAAGCACAGTGATTTGCATGGGTGTCGACTCCAAGTTAATCAGGGAACTTGGTCTCAGGCAGCTCGGTCATGTTCTGTTCCAGTAATAATCAGAGTAGTGCAGGGACCCATTCCTTTTTAAAAGGGTAGACTTTATTCTTATGCCTAGCCCAATAATCATCTCAATTAAGGTTCGCAGGTGGGGGTACCTGGTTGTGTGATTGTTGTTGTTTGCTTGCCTGAGACGCTTTCGTTGTGCTTACCCCTTTGGAGAGGTCTAAAGTTTGGAAGGCAGACTTCTTTGGATCGTTGACAGTGACGGCTGCGTTGGTTACTCCTTTCTGTTGGTTGCCCCGGGCATTGATCCGCGAGCTACTATTACCCTGGTTGTTTCATGAGCTTGCAGACTGTTGTCGTGACCCGCCATGATGGCGTGACATACTCTCTATATGCACTAACTTAGAAATCAGCTTTGACATGGAGGTCGGATTGGAGGCCTCAACATGTAGAGCAATCTTAGGTCATATATTTCGCACATAGGTTTGAACTGCTTCCTTCTCAGACATGGGATTAGGATGGCGAGCAGCTAAATCTCTCCACTTTGTTATGAATTGATCAATGAGTTCGTCAGGTTCTTGGGTCAAAATGAGAAGTTCGATGGTTTCGACCTCTCTCTCGACCTCATAGAAGCGCTGGTAGAATAATTTCTCCACTTCCTCCCAAGTATGTACAGAATTAGGGGGAAGCCAAGCATACAACTGAAAAATCGGGCCATCAAGGGTTTCAACAAACTGACAAAGGAGGAGTCTCCCATCAGCTGTTGTCTTTCGACATGCTACTTGGAAATGGGCGATATGCTGGTGTGGGGAGGTTGTACCATCGAATAGGGGAAACTTCCCTCTCTTGTAGTCTGAGGGAAACAGAACCTGATCGATGTAGGAGGGGTATGGCTTTTGGTAAAGCATTGCACCCTGCATTCTCGGGATTTGTCTGTTCTTCAGGCTATGGCTTACCATGGCGTCGATTTCTGTCGGTGAGATGGCGTGAGGGATGGAATTGTCCTATGAGGCAGGAGGAGGAGGCCGCCACGGAGCTGCATCATCTGAGTGATGGGAGTTGGCCTCATGAGGGGATGCATTGATTGGGGACCGTGTGCTTTCCACACAATCAATCTTCTCCATCATTGCTTGCACAATTTGCTCAAACCTGTCCATGCGTTCTTCCTGGTTGTCATTAGGGTCTGTAACAACCATAACGCTAACCATTTCCTTAGGGCAGTCAGCCTTAGATGTGGTTGAAGGCTTTCGACTTGGTGAGTCACACGCGACAGATCGGTCAGCATGGGCTTAGCATGCTCCGACTGTACTCGAGTCTTATATGCCGAACGCGTGAGAATCGATTCTTGACGGTCTTGGGATTGTGGCTACTGAGTGGTTGGGTCAACTTCTACGACACTGACCACGGTGCAGGATTCACCCAGTTCTTATGTAGGCTTTATCGTCTGAAGAGGGTAAATGGGGTTATGATGAAGAGGGTCACTCGGAGAGGCTGCCCCAACCATCTTGGTTGCTTCCCTAGTCAGGATTTGCAGACCCCTATCATGTTTAGCATTGAGTCTTCGATGGACCTCATGCCAGAACTGCGATCGGGATCGCGGCTGGTCGGCCCTTCTTGCACAAGAGAGAGCAGTCTCCATTAGGTGAAGCAATGGGAGTGGACCAGGTACTAGGATCATACTGGGCTGGGGAGGACGAAGGACCTGATCTCCCATCAGGTCTTTGCCTCGAGCTCTCTTACAGGCTCTAGAGAAGTGACCGAGCTGATGAGGTCGGCTCAAGATGGTACCCTTGGGGAAAGTCTTCGAGTATCAAGGCTGGAGGTGCTTGTTCGGAAGGAAGGGATAGGGGGGGAAGATCGACTCATGAGGGCACCTGAGTCAAGAGCGAGGGGAGGTCTGTGAAGGCGGCGCTTGTGCACCCCTTGAAGAAGGTCACGGGTGACCTTGGGGTCAGCCCGGGCTCGAACAAGTGGTTTGGCCTTAGGAGGTCGCGAACTGCGAGTAAGTGTCTGTAAGAGAACAGGTGGAAGCATGCCCCATATAGGGTGCGCTAGTGTGTGCTGAGTAGGAGGACGAGGGGGTAGTCTTCCGTGTACTCGGGCTGGCATAATGACCTCGATGTGTCGAACCTCTAAGCATAGAGACTCGTGGTTGTCCAAGAATGTGGGGGGTAGCCTTGCGGCGACCCACAGAAGCAACAACAACTTCCTTGCCTTTTACAGAAAGAGACTGAGCAGCCTTTCGACGTACCTTGACATTACGATCGACAAGTGACTTGCCGGTGACAGCGTGCATGCTGTGAGTGGCAACAGACATGTTGTCAATGCAGAGTGCTTTGGTGGGGGTTCCACTAGAGTTAGGAGATGGGGAGTTAGGGACCTTTAAGTCCCTCCTCACACCTATTCAGGTTAAGACCTAGGAGTTAGACACTGGGTCTTTGCTCAGAAGAAAAGTTGGGAACAAAGTTCAAGGAAATTGTTCCCGTGGGATGCTCGCAAATGCGGGGATGAGAAAATCCCCGATTCGGATAAATGGGTTAAGAAACCCAAAAGCAATGTGTGTGCTAAAAGACAAAAAACAAAGGAGAGACTAACCAAACAAGGATGATCCGACGAAGGGGTAGTGCGTCCTCAGTGGAGTCGCTAAGCTGGTTAGGTGTCTCGATCTCACCCTCCGGGTTGGGATGGCTTGGTAGCACGTGTCTCGGGTTTCAGGGGAACCCGAGACTTGAGATCGCTCTCTCGGGAGCCTTGTGAGGAAACAAGGGCAGGTATACCAACCGATGAGAAATGAATTTTAATGCGAGGCAGGACACACCTCACCTGGGTTCGTGACTCACTCGGGTTGACTCGTATGGGGGACCTCTTAAATCACAACAAAAAGTCCCCCAGTCCTTCAACTGGTTCAAAATCGCCTCTCTTGGCATGTAGTTTCCTGTTTATGCAATCACACAGACACGGTTAATTTACAAGACAAGTAGGCCAAGGGACCCGACCTTGTCTTTGGGATTCGAGAGAAGAAGAAAAGGGTATGAGGATAGGTAGAAGGAGAAGAAAGAGATAGAATAGAGGAAAGAAGAATAGATGAATTTGACTAAGTGGCTAGACTAACATAGTAGCTAGACCAGCAAGTGATTGACCCGACGTGGTAGCAAGATGGGCATGGTAATTCAGACCGACACAGCGGTAATACTACTTGATGACAGAACGATCACTGACCAATCCTAACATGATGGCTAGCCTGTCGCGTAAGCAAGAAGGGCACGGTAACTCAGACCAGCCCAACGGTAATATTGCTGGACAACGGGACTACCATGACAGTGCTTATCTTAACCTTCCTTGGTCAAACAAAAGAGGAAGAAGAAGGAAGAGAGAGAAGAAAGAGAGGGGGAAAAGAAAATCATAAAGGAATAGAGGAGAGCAGCAAGGAGAGGACAAAAAAGAAGAAGAAGAAAGAGAGGGGAGAAAAGAGAGAAGGAAGAGAGAGAATAAAGAAGTAAGAAGAGAGAAAGGAAAAGAGAAACATGAACGACGATGAGGTTCCGCCATCCATGACAGAAGAGGGAGAAAGGGAAAGGAACATGGATGATGATGAGGTTCCGTCGTCCATGACAGAGGAAAGAGAAAACATGGACGGCGATGAGTTTCTGCCATCCACAACAGGGGAGAGAGAAAACATGGACGACGATGAGGTTTCGACGTCCATGACAGAAGAGAGAGAACATGAGAGAAGACATGGACGACAATGAGGTTCTGTCGTCCATGACAGAGGAGAGAGAAAATAGAAGAGAACATGGATGGTGATGAGCTTCCGCCATCCATGACAAAGGAGAGAGAAAATAGAAGAAAACATGGATGATGATGAGCTTCTGCTGTCCATGATAGAGGAGAGAGAAAATAGAAGAAAAACATGGACGACGATGAGGTTCCACCGTCCACGACAGGGAAGGAAAAAAATAGAAGAAAACATGGACGATGATGAGGTTTTGCCCTCCATGACATAAAAGATAAAGAATAGAAGAAAACATGAATGGCAATGAGATTCCACCGTCCATGACATAGGAGAGAGAGAATAAAAGAAAAGATGAATGGCGATGAGCTTCCATCGTCTATGACATGGGAGAGAGAGAATAAAAGAAAACATGGACGGCGATGAGCTTCCCCCATCCATGACATAGGAAAGAGAGAATAAAAGAAAATATGGACGACGATGAGCTTCTACCGTCCATGATATAGGAGAGAGAGAATAGAAGAAAACATGGATAGCGATAAGCTTCCGTCGTCCATGACATGAGTTAGAAGAGAAAGAAATGTCATGCCCCAAGAATTTACAATATTGATATTCTTAAGATGTGACAGTCAAAACATATATACATCTCTTGATAGGACAAATTTACAATGGCAAATTCTTACAAAGTAACAAAAAAAAGTCTAAGCACAACTACAATATCTTCCAAAGTTGAGCCTGACGAGCAGTCAAAATGAAACCACAGTTATCCTGAAAAAATGTTTATCATAATATGATGAGTTTGGCAACTCAGTAAGTGATCATCATAATCTTAAAAATAATCATGGTTAAAAGATATCAATATTTTCAAAACGGAGCTCTATTAAAAGAAATGCATCAATAGTTTCACTTTTAAAATGCATAATTAAGTATAATTCGAATAATTGATATGCGTATAACAGTTTAACATCAGTGCATAATTCAAAAGATTTCACAAAATACCCTACTGACGTCCCAAGTAGGTCACCTATATACCCCATCAGCGTCCTAATGGGTCCACTTAATCCCTATCAGCGTCCTAGATAGGTCCACTTAATCCCTGCAAGTCCACTTAAACCTCACCGGCGTACCGGATGAGTCCACTTAATCCCTACTAGTGTACCGGATAGGTCCAGTTATACGTCACGGGCGAACCGGATGAGTCCACTTGCATACTTAAAGTATTTCTAAATCTCTTTAAACATTCGAAAGTAGCAATATCATGTACTCAACTTATCACTGAAATTATTTATATGAATTC
>NW_006498220.1:1049778-1080668 GCF_000471905.2 Amborella trichopoda
ATATAAAGATGTTTTCTAATTTTTTATTTTTGAACTTAGAGGTTCATCACAAAATTTTCAGCCAAAAAACGGGTTACTTAGGATTACAATTTTAGAGTGAGGGATTTATTTCCTTTTGCCAAGAAAAAAGAGAAAATAAAAAAAGAAAAGAAAAGAAAAAGATAACAGTAGCAGACGTGGCTGATGTGCTGGGCCCACTTACCTTTGGTAAACGAAATCCTCGATGGAATGGCCGTGCATTGCAGGATAAGGGGACACAGCACTAACACAGACACCTCCTTTCTTTTTTTGAACACCGGCAGCTTTCTCCTTCGCTCATTCGAAATCACCCTAAAATTCTCTGCCTGAAACTGCATTTCTTTATGTACAGATGATATGAGTTCCTCGTCTTTAACCAGGTTCGTCTCTATCTTTTGTTTCTCCATTCTTCATCCCCTTTCTTTCCTGCATTTTTCACGGCAAGAGATGGTGGATTCAAAAACCTTGACTCTCTATCTCTCTCCTTGAACTACACACATGCTGGCTTTTATGTGTACCAGTTTCAGTTTGGGTTTCTCATTTGTTGTTTGCTCTGATTGATTGGTAGCTGCTCAGTCTGCTGGAGCTCTTCTCGCTTGTTGGTATCAAATGCTTTTGTGGCCAATGAAGGCCATAAGAAGAAGACGAAAGGCTACCCAAAAGGTGCTTCGAGGCTGAGGCTAATAAGGGCAAGCATCTCTACAGGTATTTTATGCTTCGTTCTCTTGCTCTCTGTTAATTTGGTGTGTTATTTTCATGGTGCTAGGATTTTTCTGAATACTTTTGTGCTGGTTCGAATAATTGCTTGGTTATCGATTTTTTAATTTTGACTATTTCTTTGAAAACGGAAAGCATAGCAAAAAGCGATGTTGATATTTCGTTTTGTGTGTTTTTTCCGTTTTTGTTTATGTTTAGGAAATAAGTTTTCTTTTTGTCTTCAAGTAGTTCTGGTGAGTTGCTTCTGTGCAAGAATACATACTGGATTTGGTGCCCATTAAAATTATTTATTTTTCTGTAGCGTGCATTCCATGAAAATAGAGGAATTATTACTTGAGAATAATTTTGGACAATGAAAGAAAAACGTCTGCCTTGCTGCCTAGGCTGTTTTTTTTTCAAAAACGCCTAGTGGTGGACTAGGTGGCCTGCTTAAGGCAGGTCCTTGAAGGCGCCCGCCTAAGCTGCATAAAAGGCACCCGCCTCGCCCAATTGCAGAAACAAAACTTGGGCAATGGATAAAATCGTTATTTTACCCCCTAAAAAAGGGAAAATGTTTTGGGGGCCATTCTTGCTCCCAAAAACATTGTTAGTGAAGTTTAGGGAGAATTTTTTTGAAAAAGGCATGATTTTGAAGATTTGCAGAGAGAGAATTTTTTTTTTCAACCTCCTCGAATGGTCATGAAATTTAAGGATATTCATCCTCAATCTTTTTGAAGCTTTTAGTGGTCGTAAAAAAAGAGATTTGGGAACCAAATCATTTTCATTTGGCTCAATATCGATTCCACTTTAAGAAGGTTGGTATATTTTAATGGCTTTTATTAGGTTATGTATTTATTTTTCACAATGTCTTATGATGTTATTCTTTGCTATTTGTACTTTCTTTTTGTGATACTTTATGATATATATTTGATAATTTATTGACTATTTACATTATTATTTTCCCATTTTGATATGTAGTTTGGGTCTTTGGGAAAGCAATTCAATAAAAAAGGCCATTGGCCCCAAATCGAATGAATGCTCTCTTTTATACTTTTTTTTTATTTTTTTTAATGTTTCTTTTGAGTTTTAACTATTTAATTTACAATCTAAAGTTGTAAATGTTTATGTTTGACTTGTACTTCCGACTTTTGCATTTTGAACAATATATTATATACAAAACTTACTTGTTAAATAAAAAAAAAGTCATTTCTATATACAATGACATGGGGGGAGGTGTGGGGGGGCCAAAAATCCGCAACGATCTGTACTTCCGCAAAAGGCAGGCCGCCTTTGTCTCTGGGTGCCCGCCTAGGTGGCCACCGCCGTGTTTTTGAACATTGAATTTGGAAAATAAATAAGTTGAGGTTATGATAATTGAAACGTAAAGAGAAGAGATATATTTAAAGTCTGGGGAACATGGATTATTTTCCACTAGTTAAAACTTAGAACTATTTGTATTCTTTTTATATTTTGGAAGTGCTATGCAGAAATGTCAAAACTGTGGCCTTCTTTGTAGAATGAATATCCTACTTAAAAAACAAAAATAAGAGGAGCATGTCAATGATCTTTAATTAAGAAATTGTTGGTTTCTAGGTCCCCGGAAGGTTGGAAAAACTCTTCATTTTGGGCTCCATATTGGTGAACCATTCTCAAAACATAACCATGGAATGTGAGTGTGTTTTAAGTATGCAAACAAATTAAAAGCATCCAGAAAGCCCCCAATATTCCAATATTCCAACCCCGTGGGACTAAGTAAATCTCCCACTTATAAAGCCATGGAGAGACTTGTTTCTAGGCAATGTGGGATCAAAACTTTCACGTAAGTCATGCTTTGCCATGAGTTTGAAAATTGCCCTTACAAAATACCATATGTTGTTCTGGAATGACCTCTTCAACAACTACCAGAAAGGAGATATAGAGTTTTCTAAAGTATCTAAAGTGTATAGAACTAAAATCCAGAAATTTTATGAATTTGATAGGATAGGAATGATTTGGTTATCTGTAAAGAGAACCGGGAAAGACAGAGTAAAACGAGATACAATATTTGAGATAATTCTTAAAGAGCATGAGATATTTTTAACAGTTTCGGCTAAATGGCTATTGTTATGTGGTAGTTACTCTAGAAACTGAATCAGATGGCTGAATTGCAGAAACAACTACTTTGTTGCTTACCTACATGGATTTCTGAAAGCCCCACTACCATAATCAGATGTAACTTGGTGATTCATCTGGTTATGATCCTGAGCACTTACAAGACTTGAAATATACTGAATTTATTTAATGCGTTTGGTTACTAATCATGGCTAGTCAATGTTCCTGGTGTGTTTTTATTCATTCGATAACCTCAAATGCCATTATCTGGAGTGCTTTTTGTATCACCTGAAAAAGAATCACATAAATGTGGTGGACCAAATTCTATTCATCTTACAGGTTCTTTGAGCTCTATCCACATTAGCATCTAGGAACCCTGTTCACCTCCATCATCACCATTTGTGACCCAAAAGACACCCATGCTTCCGCCATGCTGTATGATTCAACAAGATTTCCCTGCTCCACCCAATTTTTGTTCGGAGTATTTGCACTTATGTTCTCCTGTTGATTCTTATGCTCAATCAAGCAGTTGGGAATGTCCTTGCTAACATAGTTTTCCTTCCCTTAGTACTCATCTCAATCTTTTTATTTGCAAAGAGCGTTGATCATGTGCATGAGGCTTAACATTGAATTTTGTTTTTGCTACCTGAAAATGGAGGGATATGTTCCTCTTAACCTCAAGACTCCCAAATTAAGATTTAATGAAAGTTTCTAATACTATACAACTTGCTTTGTTTGTTCCCATAGACATCTTTAAAGATCTCGAGTCAGTTGTGCCATTTAAGTGAGTTTGTTTTCTCAGGAGTCATGAGAGTTAAGATGGTTAGGAAGGAGAGGGATGTCATGCACTGGTGTAGGCTCAGATTGTTTATAACAATCAAGTTGACATGTGCACTGGATAATTATCTGAGGGGATATTGTAAGCTTATTATTTCTTGAACTGTAGGACAAATATACTTCCGGATCAGATGCATATCCATGACAAGCATGCATAGAAATGCTAGCATGTAACTCCATCTCGAAAGAAGGTGAAAAAACAACGCAGACTGAATCAAAGGCTTGCAGATCGGTAAATTCAAGTTGGTTAATCATTGAATATTAGAATTTTGATAAAATTGGTGTCATGGTCTGTGTAGACTTATTATTGTAAGAATTGTTTCATGCCAAAAAATTAAAGGAAATTTGGAATTGAAGAAGGGCATTGTTGTTTTCTTTTTTGGGTAAGTAGGTCATGAGTTTTTCTGAGAGAATAATTATTGTTGATAGTAAACGCTGAAATTCTTGGTGAAATGGGGTGCTAGTCACATCAAGATGTCTGGAGAGATGTACCTGGCTCCAATGCAATGGAAAATTTAATCTAGCTTTATGGTGGCAAATTGTTGAAGAATACCTGAAAATCCATGGTAGAATTATAGATAAGGAATTCTAGAAGGGTTGATGTTTCCAAAGAAATTAAGGTTAAGGGAAAGAAGGACAAGAGCAACCTGGCTACAAGAGGAAGAATAGAGATATAGAAATAGAAGAAGAAGAAAGGAAGGGGAGAGAGGGAGGGAGGAAGAAGATGGTGATAGTTTTCACATTTTTGTGGCATTTTTCATTTGGTGCATTCTTTTTCATGCTTTTCTTTAAATTTTCTTTGCAATTTATTTTGGAAAAGAGAAATAAAAAGGGCCATGTTAGGTGATTGGGGAAGAGGGCGTGCGATTTGTTGGATGAGATAGAGGGAGTTGGAGCATTGGACACATATAGTTTTTACAATGTAGTTACTTGAATTGTTTATGAAGGTCGTGATTCTTGTTAGGAATCGCGATTCCGCATTTCCCAAGATGAATAACAATTCTCAGAAGATAGGAATTACGATTCCAAATTTCTTGAATCTCGTTCCAAATATTTTTTTGAATTCCAATTCCTGGAGGTTGGGAATCTAGATTCCATCTCACAAAATTTGTGATTCATAGGTGCACAAGATTGGGATTCGATGTATATGAGACCTCAATCCCAACTTTTAGGATTAGCAAATCAACATCTTTTGGAAGCTAGATCCACCCAGTCAAAAAATCGGGGTGGTTCATAGATGCATCGAACAATGTTTTGATCAACATGGAGTCAAAGTTCTAATAGCATGGAATCAATATCCAAATGCAAATTTCTAGATTTATTAGCAAAGTATGATATCCTTGTCTTTTGCATGGAAGTATCAACTAGAATCTTCAACTTTCAACTTGACCCTTGCGGGTATCAGTGGTAAGTACTTAACCCGTTCATCACCACCCTCACGAAATTAGAAATTGTCCCTCTCTTCTGATAGGCCCCGATGTTGAAAGGGTCTTTCAACAAAGCATCATAGAACATCGCTCTCTAAGAGCTTGAGGTCCACATCATAGAGACTTATTTTCGGTGAGAAGATGCATATCTTTCTTTCATCATGAAAAGATGCAAGAAAAGTACATACAACATATCGGTTTGGTTTCCTACTTTCAATATTCCCTGATGTTGAAAGGTTTTTCAATAAAGGATCGAAGTATAGAGTGCTTTAAGATCTGGAGGTCCACATCTCAAAGACTCTTTTCTAGTTAAAAGATGCAGTTCCTCATTTCAGCATCAAAATAAGCATGAGAAACACATACAACATATTGTTTTCTTGGAGTTCTAGATACTCCAAGGAAGTAGATACCTAAGGGAGCTTGACCATCTTTTTATTAGTTGTGGAGAGCTACATTAAAGAGCACCCAATACACCAACGACAATGTTAGGGAAGGGCTGTCAAAGACATCAATCCAAATAATATGGGACCCTTGGATAATCGTACTCAATATATAGAGACAAGAATTCAAGCTTATAAATAATAAAGAACTTTAAATGTTTTCTTGTTAAAAACTTCTAGCATGGTCCTGAGTGGATTGGTGCATGGTTCCTGAAAGGTAGGAATCTCGCTCCAAATTGATGGGGCAACGATTCTAACAATATAGGAATCATGGTTCTTATTTTATCGGATCGCAATTCTGGATGGCATTGATTGAAGTCGATTGATGTGTGATTCTAGAAAAGGCAGGAAACTCGGTTCTATATCAATTCCAAATTGATGGGAATTCAAGCTTATAAATAATATAGAACTTTAAATGTTTTCTTGTTTAAAACTTCTAGCATGGTCCCAAGTGGATTGATGCATGGTTTCTGAAAGATAGGAATCTCGCTCCAAATAGATGGGACAACGGTTCCAACAATATAGGAATCATGGTTCCTATTTTATTGGATCGCAATTTTGGATGGCATTGATTGAAGTGGATTGATGTGCGATTCCAAAAAAGACAGGAAACTCTTATAAAATATTATACAGCTGCATGGTGGGCATTATTTGGAAGTAAGACACCAAATCTACAACGTCTTGCTATTCGAGTGTTGAATCTCACATGTAGCTCATCTGGTTGTGAATGCAATTGGAAAGTGTTGAGCATGTAAGTACTTATTCCTTATTCCTTAATCCTTATTTCTTGGATTTCAATTTCAAATTTCAAATTTCTAAAATCTAATTTATCTAATTTCAATTTTCTACCACAACTCCATACCAAAAAAAGAAATAGGTTGGAAGAAGTTGAACGATTTGGTTTATGTGTAGTACAATGAGAGGCTTAGGGAGAGATATCAAAAGCACATACAACTCAACCCCATTCAATTGCATGAAGCTGATGGTGTTTCCACAAGTGAGTGGACCATGAATCCAAGGCTAAAACGTGTGTTTGAGGGTGAGGATCTTACATGGCTTGATGTCAAGCTAGCAACAGGGGCTAATGATGAAGAACAAGCCTAACACTAGAGCACAAAAGAGTAGAGCTGGGTCTAGTCGCACTCGCACATCAGGTCCAGAGGTTGAGGAGGAGGAGGCTGACATAGAGGAGACTGAGGAAGAAGAATATGTGGAGGCCGCCGAGGATGATATTGATGATGATGTCCATGTAGATTCTCAAGATCACTTCGCTGATTAGTATTTGAAAAATTGAAATTTAGAATCTCACTCTCAAGACTTGAGAAATGATGATGAATTGATGATTGTATTAACTCTTCTTGAGCTTGACTTCAAAACTCTTTAATCTTAATGGAGACATGGACTTTTAGTTTGTTGTATCACTATTTTGTAACTTTAAAGTTTGTGGTTGCTGATTTGTGCTTATAATTGTTGATTGTTGAATGTTTTATGAAGTTAGTTTCAAGTTTCTAGTTTCTATCGGGGGATAGTAGATACAGAATCTTCGACAGCTAATACTTTTGGAGTTAATGAATAAACTGAATACCTACTATCACATATATCACATCCATATTTTTTTATGCATAAACCTATTTTTTTAGGTTTTTTAGATTTTTTTATATTTATTGACCGCATCCAGATCGCATCAAGCCGCATCGGCTCCCCACCGCTTTCGGCCGCATCCCATATTTTAAAACACTGCCTGAACCCCACACTTTTGTTGAAGCCTATTAAATTTTGTGCATGACTAGGTCAATCACAAAATCAATAAATCCTTGGCTAGCGGGAAGTATTTGGTTTTTACATTACAAACCACCCAATTTTCAAGAAAATTAGGACCTTTACTGCCATCCCAATTTTCAAGAAAATTAGGAATTTTCAAGGAAATTAGGACCTTTACTACCATCTTATAAAATTAACATCTCGTACTAATTTGGCCTTCCATAATCCTGGTTCTTTTTGTTAAGCAAATTTGTAATAGTAATCTTCAGAATTAATCCTTTTAACACTTTGAAATTGCTGGTTATATTGGGTTCTCATTGTGGCGAGTTTTCATTGTAGTGGGTGGGATCTCACCCGTTGACTCTTCACTGTGGTCGTCAAGAATCTCACTGTGGCAGTCATAGTCACCCATTTAATTGGGCCATACCGCTGTCAAAATAACATTTTCCTTTGTGAAAAGTTGACAACGGCAAAAACGGACAACAAGCACTAAAAGTTTACTAAAGGGTCAATGGACCTCAATATTTAGAGTCACCGAGACCTTGATATTCAATAAATAGTCATGAAGACCAAAAATAAGGTATTTAGAGGCACAAGAGAACTCGACTTCTTCAAAGTATTAAACACCCCCGTCTCAAAAACGTTTCAAGGTACAAACAGGTTACGGTTGCATGGGTTATGGCGAGTACACCCCCACTAGATCGAAAATAATATTTATGAGTCCATGAGTTGCACACTCAAGAGACTCATACAAAAACCATAGCGATAAACTGATCAGTCTTTTCAATCGGTATACTACTGGTGAACATCGATTGGTAACAAAATTCGAACAAACTTCTCTCTCACTATAAGAATATCATCCACCATTGATTGTTATGAGATGCAAGATTAAATTTACTAGTATCGGATCAATGATGATACAAGAGAAGATCCCAAAAAATTGTATCAATCAATGGATTGTTCGATTCTGTTAGTGAACCAGGTGTTGTAAACTTCCAGTTCCAAACGGTCCATTTCCTGGTACGTTCAAAACTTGGTCTGGTTCCAAATTATTTTCGATCTGGATAGGTGATTCCCCATCCGGATTGGCACTTTTCCAGACATTGCTAAGGATGTTGGAATGAAAAGGTTTGGCTGAGAATGGCTGTAATAGGTTATTATTATTGCAACCGGGGTGTTTTTTTTGGCCAGTGGCCACTGAAACAGTCTGTCGCGAAGAGAATAACTACTGCAGAGCTTGTTATATTTCTATTTGCAACACTCATAATATGTCCTCATTTGTTGCAATGATGTAAAAGAAGATGATCAACAATTTGGCATGTCTTACAACGTGATCACTGTTATGAAGAAACAAATATGTCCAGATTGCTGCGTCGTATTTAAGAAAATCCTCTTTGTAGTTGTACTAGATGTCGTGAAGTAACGTGCATGAGTTCCTCCTTACAAATGTCGCAAATTCTCTCTTAATCTCTGGAGGTGAAACTGATGCATTAGAGACTTGATCCCTTCAAACTTTAGGGGAAGTTCCACAAGAAGCTCTAAATAAAATGATTGCTTCTTGTATTTTGAAAATGTCTTAAGTCATATCGCGTTAAACTCATCCAAACGAACATTCCCATATAATTGCCTATGAAAATTTTCACCGAGCAAGATCAGGGATCATGATATATGATCCTTGTTATACAGGTCACATGATGAGCCCATTGCATCAAGAAACTTTTCTAAATGTGTATGGAGGTAAGCCATCAATAACAAAGCTAAATGATCCTACCTTATTCATGGTTAGGTTTAATTGTGCTTACTCTGGGTACTTTTGTGATTGTATTACCATACTAACTTCTAATTTTTAATAGGAGATGATCGGGAATCACTTGAATCTTATTAGAAACTAAGCCTTACTAGTCAAGAAAATTGAACATGACAAAAGTGCAAATATAAATGCACAAATGTCAATTATCATGACAAACTTAAGTAAACTGCTGTTATGTATTGCAGTTAGGAGCAGTTTGGTTACTCTTAAGGGGGGAGAAGTGTAAATATCTTCAGTGTAATGTACGAGAAGCATGTGTATTATTTTCTTCTGATTTGATGATAGGATAAAAAAAGAGATTACTTTTATTTTTGCTTCTTAAAAGGTAGAGAAATGCTAAGAGGGTTGGTTGCTAATTATGCCATGCCAATCCTTTGATGATGGGTGCAGTATGCTATCAAGACATATGACTGGCAAATTTTTTTGATTCCCAACAGCTTGGCTCATCTGGCTTCGCTAGTAAAGAAAAAGTGGAGAAAACTTGAATGTTACATTTGAGGGAAAGGGAAAGGTAATGTTCATTCAAAGATCTGCTTTAAAATACATGAAATCATAACTTCTTCATAACCTCAGTGCTATTCTATAAGCCAACCAGCATATATCAGAGTATATGCCAGGCAACCAAGATCAAAGGAAAAGATATGAAATGCACAACCGAGATTGGCGTACTCATTTCTTTTGAATGAATGTTCGATTTTTATTTTATTTTCTTATTTTGAGCTCCTAGATGAGACCTACAGAATTTGGGGTTTATTGAACCCCTTCTTTGCTCAAATGCTAATTTTAGTAACACACAAATTTGGGCTGTTTTGTCTCTGCAAATTTGGGCTGCTTGTCTCTTTCTCCTTCGACATTCGTCTACAAAGTTTTCTTTTTAATGTGTTCTAGGCTGCTCGAAATACGAATCATATAACAATTTTCCTATACACACACACACGTGGAAGTTTACAATCATCTTAGGTACAAAAAGGTCACAATCACCTCTAACCATCAGTTCTGAAATTTTAGGCTGGAGGTGTAACCATTAACTAAACTCAAAGTTTAGAAAAATATTCCTCGGACTTTTCATAGGGAAATGACACATCCCAACCATTTGATTTTAAATTTTATGGCTTGGTGTGCTTATGACATTTGTGCACTAAACAATGTTTGTAGAACGGCTTAGGGATGAAACTTGGACCTTGACCTTGTTATATGTCATTTTGACGTGCTTGTATCCTCGAGGCGAATAAGGAGAGAGCCAGTAGTAACCTGGTCGTGTCGGTACCCAAGACACTGCCAGACCATGGGAATACTGTAAAAATAAGCCTAAAACTGGGCAACATCTAAAATGAAGTATTGGAACGGCTTCAAAATGCATGAAAGGGTAGTTTGGGATACCGGAAGGACACTTGCAAAATTTTGTCACATTCTGATAAGTTTTGATATGATCAGGATGAAAATTGGTTTTCAAATCCAGTTCTTATCGTGCTAAAAGTGGACCCTACAACTACAACCCTATTTTCGGGGTATCAAAACAGTACCAGACCACCGCCATTAGATCCGGAACGTCGAACAACCCCCAAGTACCAAATTCCGGCTCAATCGGACCCTTCGAAACCATTCCGAGCCTGACTTACCATAAAAGGGTGGGTTTTACACTCTTGCGGTGCAACTTCAGCGAACCAGTTTTCATTTATGGAAATTGTGTCTTTTCTTTTCGAGATGATCATATCTTGCTCGTTTTGAGTCAAATTAAGCTCAAATTTGGACACAAGCTAGATCTTGGCGACCCGATCATTTTGATATAAAGCACGCATCTTGACGTGACCCGAAGTGAGAGAATTTCTAGAGAGAATATCCAATTATTTGAAAGGCCATAGCTCAAGATCCCGAGGCCGGATCATCACAAATACGAGTTTGTTACGACTGTGGTTCGAAGAGCTATAGTTTGGTACACGTTTTGGGCGTGATTGGAAGCCAGATAATACGAATTTCAAGGTTGAAGAAATGCATACTTTTCCGGTTGCCGGAGTCCTATTTTCTGGCGACCTCCCAAATTTGGAAGATGCTCAATTCCAAACCAAAACGCATGAAATTTATTGTAAAATGATTCTGACAGTGTCCTCCTCAATTTGTGACAAAAATGAAAACTTGGAACATCACAAATCAAGCTACATTGATGATTAAAGAATTGCAAAGTTTATGGACTTGGCCGGATTTTGGGTTCTTCCTGAAAAATCCGTTTCAAGACGATCAAAGGGTATCAAAGCTTTTACAAAAGTACAAGCATCTTTTCCGACGTTTGATCGCCTGAATTATAGGTGTCCGACAAAGCTCCCGAAGACTAGCCATGGCAAGGGGCCCCTCATGGAGGGATGGTTTTGTCATTTGCTGAAAAATGCTTAGGGGTATTTTGGTCATTTGGTCCAAATATGGGATAATTATTTTAATCCAGTAATTGTATATTTTTTGACAGTTCTAGGTACTTTTGAGCATTCAATGAAACCCATGTCACTTGCATTAGGGTCTTGAAAATTTTGTCTTTAAACTCTTGTAATTTTCTTGTTCATTTGCAATATGTGGGTAACTGGAGTGAATTTTAATTTATTCTCTTTGCTTTGCTCACAAGTTCAAGACCAAAGGGAGAGGAGAGATAAACATTTGTTAGAGAGAGAAATACCCCTAGACCACCATACACCATCGAGTTGGGAAAAATAATGAAAATTAAGAAAAAAATAGAAAGAGTCGTAAACAATCATAAAAATATAGACAAAATGGAAAATGATAAAAACTAATGATACATATGTTTTGTTTTCAATTTAAATTTTAAATTGGAAAATGAAAGTTATGCAGAATTTTGAGGCCAATCCTTGAATCTTTGTCCAAATGTGAATCGATGCCTCCAATCTTTGTTGAAAGAGGTTCAAGTCTTAAAAATTTCATGTGAATAATAAATCCAGAATAAAAATATTTCAAATTGGAGTTTTTGTTTGAGAAAAAAAGCCTATGATTCGATGAAGAAACAAAAATTAGTCTTTTATTGACGATTGACTTTCTGTTGCACAGAAATTGCTGCTTTTTAGATTTGTTTGAAATCTAGTTTGAAGTCTTCAATCTCTAAAACGCATAAAATATATATATATATATATTTTTCTGAAGACTGATCTCTCTACAAATCATGCAAAGGGCCAAAACTTGAGCTGAATTTGTTGACTCTTTGACAAAAAATTAAGAAAAAAGGGCATTAGATTCCTGCCCCTTTTATACTCCTGTAATTTGTTCAAACTCAACAAGTTTCGAGTGACTCACTAAATCACTCCAAAATTTGCTGAGTTTTGCAGAACTTGGGCAATTTGATCCAGCAATTTGCCCAAGTACTATAGCATATATACTACACCCATGTTGGGCGTTGGGCTCGGTGGGGTGCCAAGCCTGAGCTACTCAGACAAGTCCAAATGGACTCACCTGTGTTTTCTAACACCAATACTAAAGGAGTTGGGCTTATTGTATATAACCACACACAGGCACTCACACACATGTATTGTAAGCAGGCTGACCTGTGGAATAGTATAGGCCGGAAGAGTATAAGTTGGATGGCTTAGATTCCGCCTTAAAAATCTGGACGTCATCGTGTATGCACTCTCTCTCATTTAATTTTTTTATGAGTCATTTTTTACCTGAAATTTTGGGGAGTGGTGCACTTAACCCAGGTGCTCCATAAATATATAAAAAATAATACACTAAAAAAGTGACAAAATCCCCCCACAATTGCTGACATTCGGATGGTTCAATCTGGTTTGTCCTGCTCACAATTGTTTCGAAGGCCAGATGGTTCACCTAATCTTGAAATGTACACACACATACAAAGAGGCAACAAACATTGTATGTGTAGTCGAAAAAAAGAGTTCTACATTATAGCGAAGATATCCTGTTGCCAAAGCCAGATTTGTACAAAAACTCATGTGAGATCAGCACAAAACAATAACATTTTATCCCAGGACCTTGTACATGCTCAGTAATTTTGATAATTTGATGGAATTGCTTTTCTTGTTTATATTGTTTTAGGCGAGATAGGCATTATTGTTTTTATACATGGATTTTGTGATGTGATTTTCAGATCCTCTAATTGTTCAGGCTGCAAGAGGTGATCCTATCAGCCGGCCGCCAGCATGGATGATGCGTCAAGCTGGAAGATACATGGCTGTTTACAGAAAGCTTGCAGAGAAATACCCATCCTTTAGAGTGCGATCTGAGACAGTCAATCTCATTGTGGAAATTTCGCTGCAGCCATGGAGGGCCTTTCGTCCCGATGGTGTTATAATATTCTCAGACATACTAACTCCCTTACCTGCATTTGGGGTCCCATTTGACATAGAGGAAGTAAAGGGACCAATTATTACTTCCCCAATACGTTCCGAGGAGGGATTAAAGGCACTACATCCTATTGAGTTGGACAAACTACATTTTGTAGGGGAATCTCTAAGAATTTTGCGAAACGAGGTAAGTTTATAAGCTATTTTAACAATTATTCATTGTCTATCAGCAATCTAGATACATTTTATGCTTTCTAAAAAGAAAATTCGGAGGAAAAGTTGAATGTGATTAAGAACTGGATTTCCTTATCATTGAATACATTGACTCATAAACATTTTTTTTATTAGCAGTGCATGCACAAAATTTAGAAACATGGTATACTTTTGAACAAAGTACAGAAAAACATTATTCACACTCTGAATTGGAGGAGTATTTGAGCAGCTAAAGTTCTAACATCTAATTCATGTAGTAGAGTGGCAAACTTGTATGTCACTCCTTGATAATCTGTTAGCTTGACTACATCTGTTCCTCTCAATACTCTAGGTTTGTGGATTGGGTACTCTGGGCATTTGATTGTTATGTTCAAGTGAGGACTTCTTGATTACTCTTCCCTGTATGGTCATTAACTCTTCCCTGCATGGTCATTACCCAGCATCAAATTGAGTTTGAGGAGTAACGATGTTGTTGAAGTCAACAGTGTCTTTAAGTTAATGTTATTATTATTACCTATGTATCATTGCTGATGTCGACATATATGCAAAAAGGAATAATGTTGTTATTACATAATGATATCTTTGGTGTTCACCGTCTCATTTGTTATTCTTTCTGTTGCCAAGGTACTCATTATTGAAAAGTTCTTGAGATGCTGCTTTGTGCTCTTAGTCCCTTCTCATATTACCTTTTCGATTTGACAGTTGGATTATGTTGCCCAAGGCTCCCGCCACCCCTCCTCCCGTATAATTAGGAGGGAAAGACATATGGTTCTTTCCTCCTTTTGACTGCATGTTATATCAGAATTATTATTGTTATCATGTATTCATAATATTAATATTGATGATATATGTTCATTTGTCCTTTATGGTATTTTACTTTGAAGCTTTTGCTCAATGTTTTAGGACTTGGACTTGGACTTGGGCCCGGGACCAGGCAGGGTCCAAGGCCGAGTCAAAGGGTGACTTGGCCAAGTCACTGATTCGCACTCGGCTGAGTTTCAACTAAATTAACTTAGAAATCTTGGGAACCTGTGAGACTCCACTAGTTCCAAAGCTTTTTCACTTGGACCTTGTAGGATGTCCGGATTAGAGTGAGTAGCCCTGGTTGAAGTCTAAGTTATGCATTCCTTCTGCCTAGTCTTTCGAAGTTGATCTTTCCTATATTAAATACAAACTATAGGTTAGAGCAGGATACAGTATTCGTAACATTTTAAATAACTTTCCATTGAATCTGTCATCTCTATGGCCACAAACAACTTTGGGATGATTGCATTTTTAGGATCCTTTTCCCATTGCAACAACACGTTGGCAGTTATCTGCCATGCTCATTTTCAACTTTAGCTAAATGCCAAATTGTTTTCTTGTCCCTAGACCTTCCAGAAACTTGAGAGAAGATAAATCATTCATTGTACCTCACTACCTTCCTCCAATCATTCTTCTTTTTCACTTCCCTACATCTCTACTAAATTCTGAAGGGATGAGTCCTGCAATCTGAATACATGGGTGTCTAGAAAAAAAAATCCTCTACAAGTATAACTGATTTTGATCCAGAGCTCCTATTCCTGTTCCTTGTTGATTAGCTCTGAATCTAATACGCCATTGACAGTTAGTGATGCTATCGGAGGAACCATATTGGTCAACCACATAGTCGGTGGATTCTTATCCCTGTGCACCCTAAACTCAACTTTGATGGTTGCTCTCTAGAAAACTAAGTGCATCTGTTACTTGGGGTTATTTTTTGAGGTCAATTAGGATTCGTTTCTAAGGCTTTTCATGATCCCATAGGGATTAGATATTCCTGCTCACTGAAGCTCTGCTCTTATAACTGGTCTTGTATTTTTCTTGTTTGTTTTTCTTGGGCGACTTGACTTTTGAGGGAGACTCTTTCAGCATTGTTAGCCCTAATAGTCATTGTTGAAAATTTGGGCGCTCACGGGGCCCTAGCATCCTTGCTCTTAGGCACCCAAGGTGCTGCTTACGCAGTCGCCTTAAGGTGGGTGCCTAGGCAGCCGCTTGGAACAGTGTAGCCAAGGGCAAAAAAACATTTCATCCCCCCTAAAAATGGGGGAAAAGGGGTGGGGAGGCAATCTAGCCCCCAAACCCCTAAAAAAGCGTAAACCCTTAATAAAGTTATTAAATGGCTTACGGGTTTTGGGATTATATCACTGATTTTTGGATGCTCTAATGGTAACTAATGGTTGTTTCTGAGCAATTCGTGGTTAATTTGAGGAATTGCATTGTCTTTTCCATTGATTATTTCAGAAAGCTGGCTTCTTTTA
Organism: Amborella trichopoda; assembly: GCF_000471905.2. The sequence continues at coordinate 1,065,646 of NW_006498220.1, forward strand.
TTCTTAAATGTGATTTTGAACTGATCGTTGATAATAAAAAAGACTAGTCTCGATGATATGTGGTTCTAAATGTGCCAGGGACCCTCACAAATTAGGGTTAGTTGCATGTTTTGGTTAGATGGGACTTGGGATATTTATTTAAAGAAAATTAAGAAATTTAGCTAAACCCCACAAATTTTTTAAGAAATTTGACTATGGATCTGTGAAATATATGGTTTCATATTGCGCAACAAAGAATTTGTTTGAAAATGTAAGAAGATATCGTGTATATTTCTTCATGTATTATTTAAAGTTAGGGATTGTATATAATGAGACTATTTACCTTTGATGCAAGGTGGTCACAATTACTTACAACCATCCGATGTGAAGTTTGATAGTATGGATGTGTCACAAATTTCGAGAAAATTTCTTTTGAAGTTTGAGCTTGGTCAATAGAATAATTGTAGCCACCCCAATTATCCAATGGTCAAGATTAATGTGACCACCTTGTACCAAAGGTATATAGTTTCATTATATACTTTCCCTTAAAGTTATTCAGATATTATTGTTTGTAACAAATAGATTATAGTGCAAAAAAAAAGTCTCTTTCCTGAAATAAATAGACTGTTACACCTTGAAATAACATCAAGGTGTAACAGTTGCCTGCCTCCACTTCCGTGAAGGTGTTCTCCGGACCGCTGCTTAGGCTCCTGCCTCCGCATTTTTTAACATTGCTAACAGTGATTCAAAGATATCATTGAGAAAGTCATCTACTTGTCATAATTGGCTGAAAGGAACTTTCTACACAAAAAAGGAGTTGGCACTTCTAGCGTCAGAATTCAAGATTCTCTTCTCCGTAACTCAAACTATCATAGTTGCTCTTGGATTTGCTTTCAGTATCTTTAAAAATTTTCTCAAAGAAACTGTCTATCTATATTACATATAAAGCGTGAGTTACTTTCGGAAACTCACGTCAAGTTAGTAGGTGTTTCGCTAATAGGTTCAGTTATATATTATATCATATTTAAGAAGAGGAAAAAGCTAATTGATAAATAAATAAGGCTTTTATAAATTGTAATAAAATATCCAAAAAATTTGCACGATAACCATAACAAAGAGAACAAATTTAAGGAAAGAGAGCCCCTTATATATAATCGCAAATGAGTTCATGCATAAGAGCTGACTATCCATTTCAGGCGAAAACCAAGCAATGCTATTTTTAGGATCCTAATTTGGGGACCTACAACCTAGTGACCAACTTTCCAATAAAAAAATATAAAAAATAAAATTCAAACACACTCGTTATCAACTTGAAAGAAATAACATCCTAAAATTGAATGTAGACTATTCAATTGTTGGACAACATAGTTTAAGTGTTAAAGGACACAAAATCCAACTTTTTCTTTTTAACATATTAAAATAATCATCTGGTGATTCTTTAGGAATCTGAATTTTAGATCCAAAATATCTTCCTAAGTAGCTTTTTCACCCAAGGGAGCAAGTAGACTTTATTCTCCTGTGGGAGAATAGTATATGCACTAATATATCATACAATATTAGATAAGGGGCAAAAAATAGTATACCGTGCTGTTGCAGGATCACATTGTGCAATTACCCCCTCAGATATAAGTCTTCTTTCGGAGTATTTTCTTGGTCTCAAATTTCAGGATCCAATTTAAGATAACTAAAAAGGTATTTTTAATAGAATGTTTCACTAATTTCACTATTTACCCCTATTTAGGGTTGGTAATCTAGAACAATGAAGGTCATTTTGGTAAATTGGCCTCCTGAGCAAAAGGCTATAATACCATTAGTTGTTCAAGTTTGGGAAATGGATGAAGGATTTACGATGAAAAAAATTAAACTGTTTGTCGCTAACCCTAAACAACCATGTTGTGTTATTGTCATTTGATTGTTCCCTGCTACTAATCCGTTGGTGTCCATTAGAATTTACTACCCTTTTGACACCTTATGGCTTGGTTAAGGACTTCATTGATAATTAATAGATAAACTAAATTTTAAATTGTAATTGGTTTTATTCATAAAGAGGATACATAGGGTCACTCATATTTTTAATTATCTACCCAGGACTTTAGGAGATCAAATTAGTAGCTGAGTCATTATTGTTGCCAGTGTTCCTAAAATCAAGAGCACTAATAAAAAAAAGTGAGTGCAACAAGTGCTCTCATCAATAAATTGTTAAAATGTGAATCGTGATTTACCATTTGCCTTTATAATATCACCTTTATTGAATTATAAAATGTTGGTGTTTTATTTTTAATACTTAGTTTTGGTTCATGATATAATGATAATTAAAATTTGAATTTAACAACAATCTACAATTAGTATTTTTGTTTAAATGAAACTGTATAGAAATATCCTGTTTTATTTTTGGAATTTAGAAATATTCCTATATATTTCATATCTTGCATTGAAGTCCCACTTTTGAAGAGCAAAAAGTGTATTTTAATTTTATCTATACATCAGATTTAACTCAAATTTCATATGTCCATACTTTCCACCATCTCACACCTATAAAATATTAAAAAATAATTTAAAAATTATAAATGACCGAAATAGCCCTACATTATTTAAGGGTATTTTGGTAAATTTCTTTTGGTCAGATTACATTTTGAATAATTTTTATAGGTGTGCGAGGCTAAGAAGTATATACATACCAAATATGAGCTTGATCCAATGGATAGAAAAAAAGATAAAATTAAAATACATTATAATTTGTGTGTAGGATATGAAATATTTAGGAGTATTTTTTAAATCCGAAATTACACATGATTTATCTGTAAATATTTTTTGTTGAAAAAATTGGTAAATTACTATTATTTCAAATAAATTTTTAGTTAGTTTGTCATATAATAATCAGAAATGATAAAAATATATGAAACTTATAAAGGTTAGTCATTAAAGTTAAAACAAGTCATTATTTATAAGGTAGTCTTGAAAATTAAATTTTACTCAAAAGGCATGACACATTTAAGTTTATAATCTTTTATTGATAAAAATTCTAATTTCACCTTAACTATAAAGTAGTACTCAAACTTGTATATTTAATTAAATTTAAAAATGAGTATCAATTTTAAAAATTTTTATCTATTCAAAATCTTTCTTTTAAATAACATTAAAAATATTACTCATGAGTGAGGTATTTTAAAAATATTTTTAGTTATGCAAACTCTTTTTTTTTTAAAATAACATTATTAAAAACTTATTTGTGGGTGGAAAATTTCCTTTTTTCTTGTTTTTTATAAAAGGATATCATATCTAGCTATCTATTATACAAATATTAAGTTTCAGTTAATTATAGGACGCATGACATTCATTTAGATAATATGACTAGGGCTGCAACCGGCCCTGGCCAGACCACGTGCTGGGCTTGTCCGGTCAGGGTTTGGGCTAGTGATGGTTGGCGAGATACAATTTCAAATATATATATATATATATATGGAAGATACTACAAAATGCCTATAGGCAAAAATGGACAGTGATTTCTCCTACCTTCATCACCATCCAAAGTTCATCGCATGGTCACGATTGCTCGGTATTGTTTCATTTTTCATTTTTTTTTTACAAATCGGAATGATTTGAAATTTGGAGCATGCGTTCATAAAAAATAGGTGAATCTACGAAAAATATCAAAAAAATATTTTACATGAAATAAATTGACCAAAATACCTCTAAAAAGTTTCAGGGGTATTTTGGTCATTTTTTAGTGAATTATTTTTTTTATATTTTTATTAGGTGTGCTTCACTAAGATGTACACATGTTCCAAATTTTAGATCATTCCGATTTGTAGAAAAAAAATGAAAAATGAATTTTGGATGGTAATGAGGGTAGGGAAAATCATTGTTCTTTTTCGCCTATAGGATTTGGGAAGACTTTTCCTATATATATATATATATATATATGTGGGAAATGATATCATGTCACCATGCCATTCTTATATAATGAAACCACACTTCTAGAAAACCATGTTTGTCGTATTTGTATGACCCAAAATTTTGCACACTCTCTTCATCTCAGTAATCAATCTAAAAAAAAAAAATTTAAACAATGAATCTAGATTGTCCATTTGGTGAATTTGAATATCTAGGCCTTTATGAATTCAAAATCAAAATTTTCTTTTTTAACATTGTTAATCTAATGATAACAGAGTTATTTAAAAAATTTGAAAAAAAAAGCGATCATTCTAAGGCCTAAATCTAAGCATCTCACCAAAATGAATGGCCTATGTTAATTGGGCTAAAAAAACACTTTGTAGGTTATGATTTCAAATTTTTCTTTTTCGTGATTGTTCATTAAAATAAAAACGGTGTATATTTAAAATTTTGGGTCGAACAAATGACCCTAACATAGTTTTTGAAGATTGATTCATTATATTACTATACAACCGTTGTATGAAATCAATCCCTATATATTAGGGTACGGTTTGTATAGAGCCAAGGCTCTAAACAATCAAAGTAAAAAGCACCTTCAAATAGTGTCAAGAGATGTGGTTTCAATACTAGAAATCTTTGTGATAGCCTTAAAATATATTTTCATTTTTAATTATAAAATTTAAAGCTTCAAATATAGTGTAGATTGAGCAGATCTATGAAAACTTGAAAATCTTGCAAATTGACAGTCCAAAATGCGCTACAAGATCAATTTTTTTCTCATGTCCATGCATCTTGATGTCAGGATGATCAATTTGAGGATATTGGGCATTAAAACAACCTCTTCTAGTGAAATTTTTGAGTTGGGCTCTAATTTGATTGTTTAGATCCTCGACTCTATATAAACGTTTTCCATATGTGTGTGTGTGTATATATATATATATATATATATATGTATGTATGTATGCATGCGTGTATTATTAAATATATATGTGTTTTTGTAGAGTGGTTTGATTGAGGTTATGGCTCTTGATAGAGTGGAATGATGGAACTAGATTCATGTAGTGCCTCCAAATAGTTGGGATAAGGATCAGATGATGATGATGAAATGTGTTTTTGTATATTATTAAATAATATTTTTTATACATATTAATCGCCACCCATCCTAACCTTAATTTGTTAGGCTTGGCTAGGCTCAGGCCTCTGTACTCTTGATACAGGTTGTGCCAGAGCCCAACCTGAAACTACAATTTAGGCCGGGTCTCACATTCACAGTTTCAGTCGAGAAAAGGGTCAAATATGTCTCCGTCAGAATCGTGCTTATTGGCAGCCCTAAATATAGCTAATAGAAATTATAGTAGGTAACCTACTAAGTTTCGGGTGATACAATGGGAAGATAAGGTAGTTTTTTTTATTTTTGAGGGAATCGATTAAAGTAGGGGTGCAGTTTGTGAAGAGGCTCTAAACAATCAAAGTAAAGCGCATCTTCAAATATTGTCGAGAAATATGGTTTCAATACTGTAAATCTTTGTGATAGCCTTAAAATAAATTTTCATCACTAATTATAAAATTTAAAGCTTCAAAAATAGTGTAGATCGAGCAGATTTATGAAAACTTGAAAATCTTGAAAATCGACTATCTGAAAATGCATTACAAGATGCACTATTTTCAAAACTTGAAATCCATTTTTTTCTCATGTTCATGCATCTTGAGCTCGAGATGATCAATTTGAGGATATTTGGGCGTCAAAACAACCTCTTCTAGTGAATTTTGAGGTGCGCCCTAATTTGATTGTTTAGAGTTTCACACTTACATGAACGTTTTCCTTAAAGTAGTTATTTTCCCATTATAAAGGAACTAGAAAGATAAGGTATCCAATATAGAGGAGTTAGAAAGATACGACTTCCATTCAAAATATCCACAATCATAGGATGTCACTGTATCTCTCTCTGTTATTTGTATAAAGAATAGAATGATCTATTTCGAATTTTAGAATTTTATTGTTTCTAGGCACATAACGAGTGTGATCGCCGTATACTAATGACGCTGAAGAGTAAGTTCTATAGGACAACTTTGAGACTAGCTTTGCTCTATGGGGCGGAATGTTGGGCGGACAAAAAACAATATACCTATAGAATGAGTGTAGCGGAGATGAGGATGTTGAGATGGATGAATGGCAAGACAAGAAGGGACAAAATTTGAAATGAATCCATTTGGGAGAATTTAGGTGTGGCACCAATAGGCGATAAGATGAGAGAGAGTAGACTTAGGTGGCTGGCCATGTGTCGTGCCGACCAAGTACATCACTTGTTAGGAGGTACGAGTTAGTTCAAGTAGAAGGGCTGCAAAGGCATGGGGTAGTCCCAAAAGGACGTGGTTGGAAGTAGTCTGAAAGATATGGGGACATATGGCCTCATTGAGGGTATGGCCTTTAATAGGGCAGAATGACGGACCAAGATTCGTTAGCCGAACCCAATTAATTGGGAAAAGACTATGATAATGATAATGAATGATGATGACAAAACGAGTGTATATGATTTTTCTTTCTTAATTGCTTTGATATATGATTCCACTCAATGTTAACCTGATGGCAATGAGGTATGATGAGCCATGGAAAATGCTTACATGAATAGTCTAGTAATGAAAATTTTGAGAGACATTCAAAAGATGGAATCCCACGCTATAGAATTATATGCCTAGAGTGTCCTAGCACAATCAATGTTGACCAAGATTTCAAAAGAGAAAATACTATGTGAGTTATATGGTCAGTCACAGCCACCATCATGTGATTCATCGCCATGGAATCAATAGTTGGATTGTAATGGAAGAGAATAAATTTTCGCCATCTATAAAACTAATTGAAATGAATTTGCATCCTTGCTCCCCATCTGTCATTGCCCAGTATAATTAATAACCTCATCATTATGGGATTTATGATGATGATATAGATACAAAAGATGGTGATCTATGGAATTGCTTAGTATTATGAGGGGGAGAGAGAGAGAAAGACAGAGAGAGAGAGAGTTATATGAGTAGAACAATTACATTAACCAAATCCAAATAAAGGAATAAACTCAATATCGGGAATACTGTTTGGAGTTTCAAATTTATTCTAGAAAGCTTATTAAAGGCTTGCAAATGTTCAACTTTAGATATATATAAATTTAATTAGTTAACAAAATCTATGTAAGCTGGATGGACAACTAGAACCAACTAGAATGAAAAAAATTGACAATATGAATATTTTCTATTTTGCACAATATTATTTAATATTGTATTATTCTATTTTACTTTGTCGTGCGTGAACAAAATATTTTACATTTACCTCATGGTCATTGAGTTACGAAGACCATCTGGCCAATGGAAAATGTCTCACAGGGCTCTCGTGGTGTTGAGAACCATGATAGATCTATCAAAAGATGGAAACTGAAAATGTATTATTATATTGCTGAAAAATATTAGCACAGTCGATATTCAGCAAGATTATTGAAGGAAAAGTTCATAGTCACAACCATGATCATGTAGTTCATCACCATGCAATAAATGGGTTGGATGGTGATGAAGAGGAGTGATTTTGTCATGTATACAGGTAATTGAATTTTAAGTTCCTACTCTTCGTCCAACACATCAGAACGGTTAATAACTCCATCACCATAGGGTTGTGATGACCATATAAATCATATTACAAAAGATATAGGTCATAGAAACCTCTTTGCGTTAATGTGCATGTGTGTATGTGCGTGCATGTGAGTGGGTGTGCGTGCGTGTGTGTGTGTGTGTGTGTGTGTGTGAGAGAGAGAGAGAGAGAGAGAGAGAGAGAAGAGAAGAGAGAGAGAAAAGAAAGAAATGACTATGTTAACATCAATAAACTGGCTTGAAAATAAAAATACTTGCTGGAGTTTAAATTAATGCCAGAAAGTTCACGAAAAGTTTGCAAGTGTTCAAGCCTAGATGTGTACAGCTTTGGAATTTATAATATGTATCTTATCATTTATATGTATGTACATATATGTAATTACTAAAAAACTTACTTTCACTATTCACTGATGAAGGATTGTTCAAAGAAATACATATTTTTTGTTACTGAGGTAAACTCATGGAGATAGTCAAGAGTGAAGGAAATAAGGAATATCACCATTCATGTTGTATGAACTAGTCAATAATAGTACATGCAAGTTGCAATGGAAACCCAATGAAAATTGGTCAAAAATATTTGGAAGTGAATTCTAAAATCCTGTATACTTACCCTGAATTGTGTCCTAATTCTCCTGCTCTAAAGAAATTTGTTGTATTTCCAACATCTGTGTCATGCCCCTCTAAGAAACCAGATTTCTGGTTTTACAACTTAGCTTTTGCATTCTCTTTTATTTCTGGCTTCGGCATTAAGCCTGCTCTATTGCCATGTTAAATTTTATCTAGGTCTTAAATGAAGAGGAATCTCAATGTTTTTCTTTTTGAGGATCTATTAAATTCTATGCATTCATCTTTCTCACCTATGAAGGTTTTTGAATAAGAGAGCATAGACAATCTTTACAAGACCAACTATTCTTACAATTATGCTGTACCACAACTGACCCAGAAATATCTTAATAAACAACTCTCTCTTACATTTACATTTTGTACACCACATGGTTACCTTTTAACATATATGTCATACTTTTTATTGGTTATGTTAGTGGTGGATTTGTTTTCTTTTGGATATTCAATCAGGTTTTAATCTATTGAGGAGATATATACCATTCTTAAGAAAGAGGTCTGGGCTGCAAACCTCTCCTTCAAACAATGTTGACTAACTCATATTGGAAATCACATGCATTGCATTGCCTGGATTTCTCTTCATTTGATATATGAAATGGACTAACCTTAACCAACCTGTAGCTCATTTTAGTAGCCATGGTGGCCTGTGATGGATAATAAATGCTTTTCTATAGTTTAGCTTTATATTTGATGTCCTTTCATGTTGATGTCATGTAAATATCTGGTTTGGTGGAGTCATATCTAGACTTGTACACTCCGTAAGGATGATGTCTTTTAAGTTTAACTCATGTTCATGTGCCATACTCCTATTTTTTTACTCTGCGATGTAGTTCCATGTTTCACATTTGAATACTATGACATGTAAATGCTTGACTTTCATTTGCAGTTTGAAGCATTCGAGCTTCAATATTATGGATGCGGAGTTGTTTTGTGATGGAATGGTGAAAAGATTTTATATTTGGTTGCATTTTTGGCTGAGCTTGATGTTTTAAAAATTTTCTACTTGGAGATTGAAACTGTGGAAGTCAGAAATCAATTGGATAATGCATCCAAAACTTAAAAACATCATCATCATTAGAGCATTTTCCCAACTATTTGGGGTAGGCATAACAGTTAGAAACAAAGAGGTGTAAATGATTAAAACCATTTATATTTTCCACCAAACAAAGAATGCATATCGGTTCATTTAGGACGAGAAACCTATTTTATTTTTTTCCACAATTTACCAATTTCAGTGGATTTTGGGGGTGTAACTGCTTGCACTTTGAAGCATGCTCCTTACCTTATTGTTCCTGCTTAAGTTTGTAGGTTCAGATGTCGATGAATATTTATTTTGTGTGGCAATGACCTTTAAAATTTATTTCCTAGGTAGAAAGTGGAGCAGCAGTCCTGGGTTTTGTGGGTGCACCATGGACGATTGCTACATATATTGTAGAAGGTTGTACAACTCGTACATATGCAACTATTAAAGGCATGTGCCATACTGCACCACATATATTGAAGGGTCTTCTCTCTCATCTTACACAGGCAATAACTGACTATATTGTTTTCCAAGTTAATTCTGGAGCGCAATGCATTCAAATATTTGATTCATGGGGTGGCCAGCTGACACCTGATATGTGGGAGAAGTGGTCCAAACCATATATTACAGAGGTAATAGTAAACAGTTCCTTGTGGTTGTTGCTGAAGAATTTTGGTTTTCGTAGCTTCAATTTTTTTGGCTGGATGTTGCCTTCAAGTAGTGGCAGTTTTCGTTCTTTTCTGTATTGGATTAGGCGTTTTTCCTGCACTTATCAAACTTTAAGCAATAGTGAGTAAGAGAGAACTGCATATACATGTCCTTATGTCATTCAATCCTAGTTTTGTAATAACGTGCATGTAGCTTTTGTTATTTTTATTTACTGGTTTATAGGGACATCAGTTCTCCAAATTTGATCGCTCAAGAAAATTTTAATGTAATGCTTTTCAATAGAAGCACCAAGGCGACACTTGGCTTGTGGTGAAGCCTGAAACCTGGGAATATGATCGGTGGACACAAATATTTGAGAAAGTCTCTGACCAGCAATTGTCAGTTTGAACTTGGTGGTCAGGACCATCTGTCGAATTGATTTCCCAAGTCATGACAAATAAAACTGCATAACCTTAATATTTTTTATTTCTTTCCTTTTAGGCAATTGGCTTCCCCTAGTTATAAATATAGTTATATATCAGCGATAGAGAGAAATTCAAGGCAAATGTTATGAGTGCCACCTGTTACCCATAAATAAATTAGGTAAGGGGTTGAAAAAGAATATTTAAGGCACCCCTTGTAGTGAAAGAAAGGAGAAGACAAAGGTCGTGCATAAGAGGAGTGGTTGAATCTGCAATGGATCCTCCAAAACAGACCATTATATTGTTAGCAATACAAATATGCCCATGGCAATATCAAACAGTAGTACAAAATAAATAAAACCAAACAGTAGTTTCCCGGAGGAGCAGGGTTGGGGGCAGGAGCAGGAAAGATGGATCGACACATATAGTAAGTTCCCTCGGTCGGGAGCATGTTCTGTGCAATTTATTAATTAATATTTTTTTTTAGATAGAAACTTTAATAAAAGTTTTAAAAAGATTCAATCATTCTATAATATCGGTATTCATAATAAAAATGATTTAAAATATTAATTATATTAAAAATTAAAAACTTTATTATCATTCAAAATATTATAGAATTTATTAGGCTCAAATTGATGCAACTATAGAATTATGATGTAGTTTATGACTCTATGCAATCATTGTGATGTAGTTTTTGTGGTAAGGTTGGCATAAGATTTCTAAAACTAGGGATTCAGATTTCTAAGATTAGGGATGGAGATCAAATGGAGATCCTGATAAAGGAATGTCAGATTGTGATCCTGGAGCGAGATCGCCACCTTAGTTGTGAGATCCCAGTAACCATGTTCCAAACATGACTGTCTTATTTACAAGTCTGTCCTTGTATCTAATGTCAATATGCTTCCTCGAGCTGTACATCGACAACAATCATAGTAAGCTTGCCTTTTAGAAGTCTTTGTCTCAGTGCTTTGGCTCTTTTGTTAAAATGTAGGCCAACAAATTAAAATGTAGGCTACCTATTCGTTGGTCCCAACAAACTTTTCAACTCTTCTTTGTCTTTCATTACCTTTCTCACAAAATGTTGATCCATCTGAATGTGATTGGTCCTTACATGACACTGGAGTCAAGAAATGGCTATTGCACTTTGGATGTCACAATGTAGAACACTTTGTGCCCAAGAGCCATATATGTGCTCCTTATTCATGCAATTTCATAGGTAATTGCCGCCATTACCCTATACTCAGCTTATGTGCATGACCTTCCTACTGTTCTTTGCTTCTTGCTACACCATGATATCAAGTTGTTGTTCGTAGACAACCTCTTAGTACTTGGATCCCCAACCCAATCTGCATCTGAAAAGGCTATAATCCTTATGGGATTCGTATCCTTAGGATTATTTTCAAGTAAAGACACCCATCATTTGTAATGCTTTTTATGCACTTCAATATCCTTTTGGTGGCAATTACCTATGAAATAGAAAGAGAGTCATGACTTGCCCAGCTTTTGATGGGTTACCTAGTGCGGTCTGATCACATGAGTTGATTTTAATCCCAGCATCGTTGGACTATGAGGTACTACTACATTCTTGATTTGATCGTCCTTGAATTTTAAGGGATGTAATAGGCTCTTCCTTATTAGTCTCTACTTCTTGATGCACAATTTCCATAGTTGGGATGTCTTTCATGAGCTAGTGTAAGAGGCAAACATAACTCTAATCGTGCCCATTTTCTCAACAGGACTAAATGGTCTAATGAAGGTGAAGACCTTAAACTTTTCCTTAACCTGTCCCAAGCTCGGGTAAAGGAGATAGGTTGTGTTAGGTAGGTAGCAAGCATAAAACTTTGCCACAACTTATCATGAATCCTGAACCTATGAGAAAAAATGAGGGACAAGATTCACGTAGCTGACCCCAAATAATTGGGATAAGACTTGGATGATGATGATAATCTAATCCATGTTCTTGATTATATCCCATTGCAAATATCCTTGCTTTGAACCTCTAAATGGAACCATCAGCCTTATACTTTATTTTATACACTCATTTTGATCACACAGCGTTACCTTATTTTCTACACACAATTTTGATCCCACAATGTTTTTGTCTTTGATCTTGCAACTATCACCCGCTTTCTACGTTTCTATAGTGCTTGAATCTCCTCATTCATTGCTCTATCCATGTTGCGTTCTTCACCCACTACTTTATATGAACCCGGCTCACACTATTTCAGAATTTCTGTCAAGAAAACTTGATGTTCAATAGGAAGAATCATAACTTACCCCAACTTTTTATGGGATGCCTAGTGCAGGCTGATCTTATGAGTTGATTTTGATCCCAACATCAATGGACTGTGAGGTACTACATCCTTGATTTGATCGTTCTTGAGTGTTGAGGGATCTGTCGGGTTTTTCGGTCGTGGTCTCTACTTCTTGATGCACAATTTCAATTTTTGGGATGTCTTTCATGGGCTTCTTTCTTCTCCCTTCTCTTTCGTCTTGGTTAGACTATCAGCTCTTTGTTGTGATTTTCATGTGCTGTACTTTGATCTTCCTCAAATAAGCGACTTCTATTAGCTGCTAGTTCACCATGTGACAAGCTCAAATCATATTTGTTAGCGATAGGGCACAACGATCAACGTTGGGTTCTTGGGCAGCAACCTGAATGTTTTCCCTTTGAATTTTTAGAAGTTTTGGGGGAGGATACATAACAAGAATATCCTTTTGTGCGTATTGGTATAACTTATAAATACACACATTTCAGCTTTTGGCATCAATTTATCCCTTTGATCTGTCGACATGAACACAACAATATCGTCATAGCTAGGTATAGTCCAGGTGTCCTCCTTGAATAAAGTATAGAGACTTTCTACTCGTGTTTATGGAAGGCAACCGATAAGTAGCAGGTACCACAGTGTGAAAAGCCTCACTCCACGTTTTGGGAACTCTACACATACTTAGGGCTGCTTCTTTATACGTTCATGCTTTCTTCCCAGTGTACCATTTTGTTGGGCTTTGTGAGGACAGTAAAGCTCTTGCTTAATTCTATTGTTGGAAAGATCTCTGAATTTGTCAGATGTATGCTCCGCTTATCCACCACTTCAGAATCGAGTAATACGGCATTTACGACTTAACAAAGAATGGAAATTTAACAAAGACATCAAAACATTATTTTGTTGCTTCAAAAAGAAGATCCAAGTGAATTTATTGTAATCATCAATGAACAAAATACTTCGAATGAGATTTAGATTCTACAGGTGAAGGGTCCTAAACATCAGTCTGTACTAACTCTAAAAGAAAATTAGCTCTTTTATTATTAATATGAAAGGAAGCTCACAATGTTTGCCGAGCTATCGGCTGGAACTTAAAACTTCAATTTTTTTATTATTTGAATAACATGAAATCAAATGTAATTTTTTTAGACTCTCAAGAGGACCTTGCCCACAATGGGCAAGTAGCTTGCGCCATGTGGACTACTAAGCTTTATCAGGAAAGAAAGCTGAAGCAGGCTTAACTGGAAGGAGAGAAGACCTCATTTCTTGACTATGACCATCCTTGATGCAACTTCTTGATGATGAAGGTTTCTCAATGAAGTTTAGATTCCCTTTTTGTGTTCCATAAGTGAATGTTGTCTTCTTGTGAAGATCTTTTAAGAAGACGACGACCTCATTTCTTGATTGTGACCATCCTTGATGCAACTTCTTGATGATGAAGGTTTCTCAATAAAGTATAGATTCCCTTTTTGTGTTCTGTAAGTGAATGTTGTCTTCTTGTGAAGATCTTTTAAGAACACAGAGTCAGAGTAAATATCAAAAAGCACTAGATCATTAGACAATTACGAAATATAAGATTTCATTTATTCTTGGAACCAAAAAGGTGTTAGGCAAAGAAAAGGATCCCAAAGATGAGGCGACAACAACATTGCCAATGCAAGTGATGGGGACTTGAGTGCCATCCCCTGCAAGGTCTTTCCCTTTACCAACATATAGATATAAGGAAATCAACTTACCTGCATCAGATGTCATATGATTGGCAGCTTCTGTATCCATAGTCCAAGAAACATCAGGTAGTACTAAAGTAGGCATTCGGTGCTGCAATATATTTAGATTTGCAATTGAGTGTGTCAATGCAGCAATATTTTGAATGCGTGCATCATATCTATGGTAACATTGGGAGGCAATGTGATTCGTTTTTCCTCAAAGCTGACATGTGATGGGGCTGGTTGGCACTGGTTGGCTGGGTACTGCTAAAATTCCTTGGGCATTTTGTCCTTATTCCAGATTCTTATAACCCACACATTTTTTATTTCCTTAATGCTGCATGGATGGGTTGAATCTGCCAGGCCCATGACAATGAATGTTTCTTCCTCTTCCACGGTCTCTAGTAGCCATATTGGAGTTCTAAGAGTTGACATTTAACACATCATGAACATCTTCTATCAGTTTGAACTGGTTTTTCTTGAACAAATCTTCATGTTGCTGTAAGTGAAGGTGAAGTTCATCTAAGCCAGCGTAGGTGGTCTAGACATGACTAATGTGATAAACATGTCATATCCTGATCCTCCAAGCAGGTAGGTTATTCTATCCCTATTGCAGACCTGATGATCACTGGTCGCTAACTGATCACAAAATTCTTTCACTATATTGAAATACTCACTACCAAAAGAGCTCTCTCTCTCTCTCTCTCTCTCTCTCTCTCTCTCTCTCTCTTACTCTCGTACGTACGTACGTACGTACGTACGTACGTACGTACGTACGTACGTACGTACGTACGTACGTACGTACGTACGTACGTAGGTACGTAGTACGGTA